>JARQOC010000009.1:154584574-154660156 GCA_033576535.1 Allobates femoralis | reverse complement strand
CCATATGCCCCCTGTTTACAATGCCACCATATGCCCCCTGTTTATAATGCCACCATATGCCCCTCCTGTTTATAATGCCACCATATGCCCCCTGTTTATAATGCCACCATATGCCCCCTGTTTATAATGCCACCATATGCCCCCTGTTTATAATCCCACCATATGCCCCCTGTTTACAATGCCACCATATGCCTCCTGTTTATAATGCCACCATATGCCCCCTGTTTACAATGCCACCATAAGCCCCCTCGTTATAGCTTAAAATAAAAAAAAAAAATCATACTCACCTAGTTTTCCCTCCTCCACCGCTGCTCCTCTCATCGCGTCTCCTGTCCAGCCGTCAGAGGACTCCGAGCGCGTTACATGACCGCGGTCACGTGACGTCGGCTGGGCGGAGCTAGCAGAGAGTGTTGGAGACGCAGAGGGAGAAGAAGTCTTCTCCCTCCGCTCTGACACAGCTTTGCACTGCCGGTGCCATAATGCCGGCAGTGCAAAGCGGCAGTGAGGCGAGGCCGCGTGCCAGCGGAGACGGCTCTGCGTTCCCTCTTTGACACGCGTGCCATAGGTTCGCCATCACTGCACTAGGCTATAACCCTTCACCTCCACCCACTGACCAGGAAGCACAGCAATTCCTTTAAGACTTAAGCACACACTGCACTAACATCCTCACAGCTCATGGAGTTTGCAGAGACTAAAACTACATCAGCAAAGTCTACTGATGGAAGAGGGAACTATTTAAAGGCCAGGGGCGTGGGCAACTGCATAACTAGACACCCCCCTCACTTGAGGAGCAACAGTGGACCCGAGACAGCAGCAGCTTCTGACATTAAATCCGAAATTACCAACATGAATATAAACATATTAAATCACTGCAGAGCAGTTCCAGAAGGCTGCAGATCAGTCTACACATGACACAGTTATCATCTATACTGGCTGCCAGATGTAAATGGTAAAAGTTATAGAACAACACAGCTCAGTACGTAGCTTAGTGGTCACTGTTGGATACTGCAAATCGGTACCTTTTACAAAGAATGGGAGCTGATCTGCTGCAGTACCTGGCAGGATCCGCTAAACATTGTGAGTCAACTGCAATTACATTTTCTGTTAGTATGCTAAGATTTTTAGCCTCTTTTTAGTAACTTAGAGCTTTTTTGGTAAATGAAACTATTATGTCTGCAAAACCTCTTTAATAAATATCTCAGTACTGCTCAGAATTCTTTATCACACACAATACCTGCCACCCCCATACACAGGAACACATGGCTCAACTATCTGGCAGCAGCTTATCTGCAAGCAGGACAAAAGGATAAGCCAATTAAATTCAAACCACCTCCCAATCCTAAAGGTCCTGTCACACGCGTCAATGTCGTCAGCGATCTGATCGCTGACGACATTGACGGCTGATCGCTGGTGAGCTGTCACACAGACAGACTCACCAGCGATCAATTGACCAGTGACATCATGGAAACGATTTAAATATCGTTTCCACGATGTCCTGCTCCCGCTGCCAGCCTGCTGGAAGCGGGAGCAGCCTGGTCTCCAAGGTAAACTGCGGGTATCTAGGCAGCGCGCGCTGCCTAGATACCCGACGTGTACCTTAGTTACCAGCCTCCTCCGCTCACCGGGTGAGCGGAGGAGGCTGGTAACTAAGGTACACGTCGGGTATCTAGGCAGCGCGCGCTGCCTAGTTACCCGCAGTGTACCTTGGATACCAGCTCCCAGCGCTGGTGAGAGGCGCTGGGAGCTGGAATATCGCTCGCTCCCGGTGTCACACGCAGCGATGCTGCGTGTCCACCGGGCGACAGTCGCCAGGTTTTAGGACTGATTCTAAAACCTGGCGATCATCAACCAGCGATTTATCGCTGGTTGATTCACTATGTCACACGCGTCAATATCGCTGCAACGTCACGTGCAGCCGATATCGTGCAGGCGATATTGACGCGTGTGACAGGCCCTTTAGGGCCGCTTTACACACACCAACTTCTGTGACCAACTTCTGAACAGATCTCTGGTTGCAGTGAAATCATGGACACATTGTTCCATTGTACACAGCCACAAAATGGAACAATGTGTCCATGATTTCACTGCAACCAGCAAATTGCCAGTGAAATTGCAAGCAAAATTGCAGCGTGTGACGGTACCTTAAGAAATCAAATCATAATTGTTCACAAATTAAGTTATGTGTAATAATGAGAAATGACACAGGGAAAAAGTATTGAACACATGAAGTAAGAGAGGTGCAAAAAGCTATGGAAGGTCATGAACAACAGCTAAAGTCTATTGATGCGCACCCACCCCGGGTTGTCAGCTCTCAGGCGGTTTCAGTCTGGGACATCACAGGTGGCTGCCCGAGGCCATGGCCCTGGTGGTCAATGAATAAGGGGGGTTTGTTGAAATAAAGTATATACAATGTCGTGACGCCACCTGCAGTATCTGGTGAGGGATCACCAGCGCCGCTACAGTCCTCCGGAGGTCGATGGGATTGCGGCAGTGATGGTATAGTCCCTGCAGGCAGGACTGGGGCCTCCGGGGCAGAGTGGTGAGGATGGACAGGTTGCAGCAGAGCTGGGACGGTTTGGGGGTATAGTAATAGTCTATGGAGGGGCACGGTGAGAAAGAAGAAAGGATGCAAGCACCCAGCAGAAGTCTCTTTACCTTTTTACTAATGACTTTTAGGTAAATCGTCCAGAGCACTGATGGGTAGCTGGGCTGCACAGTGGGCCCCCACAGCAAGTGGGTATAAGGCCTCCTCCTGTGTATTTACTGAAGCACAGTCTGTTAAATCCTGACTTGCCTCCACTCTCTTCTTCTCCTATCTGTATCTTCCTCTCTCTCCTCCTGTGCGGTCTCCGGGACGACCTTTCAGTGACACTGCAGTGCCCTGCTAGTCCTGGCTCCCTCTCTGTGACTCTCTCAGGAGACTGGGTAGCTGAAGCTTCCTCGGTGCCAAGGGGTTTTGGGTGGGACTTGGAGTTCTCCCACTGGAGCGTATCCTCAATATCTGGCTTCTCTGTTGGAACTAACTCGCGACTGAGCCTCCTGTTCCTGCTTCTGTTCCTTTCTCTAGGCTCCCTGCCTTCAGTCCCACTTAGGCTGGTGGGATACTGAAGGGCTACTCTGGGTCTCTGGCTTGGGCCTTCACACGGCACCAGAACTCTCCTGCAGCTCTTCTAGTGTCTGCCACACTCTGACTAACTCCGCCCCCAGCAGTGGTATTTATAGGGGATCCTGCCTAAATGCAGCAGGTTGGGCTCCCCCTACTGTGCCAGGGTGGAAGGTGTTGTTTTTAGTACTACCTGCTGTGGAAACCCAACTGTGCAGAAGAGAGATATGTGGTTACCTGCGTTGGCAGGGCGCCACACTATCAGTAATTGGAAAGTAATCCTGACACTTAGGGTACCGTTACATGTCGCAACATTGCATGCAATTTCACTTGCAATTTGCTGGTTGCAGTGAAATCATGGACACATTGTTCTATTTTGTTGCCATGTACAAATGTAACAATGTGTCCATGATTACACTGCAACCAGTAAATTGCAAGTGAAATTGCATGCAATGTTGCAACGTGTAACGGTACCCTTAAGGTACCGTCACATGGGGAAACATCGCCGGCAACTCATGGGTGTGGTGAAGTTGCAGCAACATCGCCAATGCGTTGCTACGTGTAACAGGGTGATTTCAATGGCGATAAGTTGCTTGATCGGAGTTGCCAGGTTTTCCAACATGTTGGTAAACCAGGCGATGTTGCTCAGGCGATCTGCTACCATCGCTCTGTGTGAAAGCAACTTCAGAGATCGTGAAAGCAATCCCGTAGGCGTGGCTGGGCGTAGTTGTAAAACATTGCCCCGTCTGCGCCGATTGGTGAATCCTACTGCGTTCCGATTGGCAGGCCTTGGCCAAGACGCCATATGTGACGTTCTGTGCGTTCATCAGCAGAGTCATCTTGTTCTTCTTCAGAGTGCAGAAAGGCATTACAACAAGGAGCGTAATTGAATTGTGCAGGCCATTCATATTGCATGTATATTGGGCCGTCTTCTGCAAACTAATAACTTTGCATGGTTTCGAGTGGTGTAGTGATGTGTAAACATAAATATATGTGTTCATGTCCAATTTGTCAGGATGTTGTCAGAACTCCGCTACTGTACATGTTTGCGCATATCCAAACAACAACACACTTGACACACCTGAATAACGACTCCATCATGTATGTTTGCCATGTCCTACGCATGAGCGTCACCCTGCAGGTTCCTTATCGGGGACGCCACAGCATAAATTAAAGTGTCATCACTCTGTGCAGGCCTCCTTTGTGGTCCCTGAAGTTTAATGGACGTTAGCACCATGCGTTATGATGTCATGACGTCCTAGGACGTTGTGCCCCACCTTCCTGGTGCTTTCCCTTCCCCTGCAGAGATAGGCATGGCGTCACCACAGCGATCTGCACCATGGGGCGAGTCTAAGCTGCTCATCCTCATTGATCTCTGTGACAGGTGGGACTATTGGTGCCACCATCAGCACCACCACCCACGGCTCAATAAGCAGGCCATCCTGTGCAAAATTATAGGGCCCTGCTGAGGAGACTGGGTGTGGAGAGACCACAAAGCAGATCAGGAAGAAGGTTGCTGATCTAAACTACAAATCCCTGCAACGCATTGCCTCAATCTGTGAATGTATACAAAGGATATGTGGTGAGTATTTTTGATTGGAACATACGCACATGCTTCTGTGACACAGAAAAGACATTTATGACACCACATGCAATTGTACCCTGTCACATAGTGTATCATAATTGCTGCATTTGATGCTTTATCACTCTGCAGCTACACGGTCTGTAAACTACAACATCAAGCTTTGGCATACACTCCTGTGTGTAGCATTTGTTAACCTACACATAGTTTTGCAAACACAATACCAACAGGCCCGGCGTCAGCACCCGGCGTACCCGGGCAAGTGCCGGGGCCCAACTGCTTGGAGGGGGCCCACTGGGCCCCTGAGGCTAGGGTCATACTAACGTTGTGACCCTATCCTGTCGCAAGTATTGTCCGCTGCAGCGTATAATGCTATGCGCTGCCAACAACGAGCCCATAGAAACCCGCTGTTTACGTTGCCAACCAGTGGCTGGCAAGGTAAACAGCGGGTTTCAATGGGCTCCAGCGCATAGCATTAAACGCTATGCGCTGCAGCTGAAAATACTTGCACCAGGCTACCAACACACATAGCTGTGTAAAAAGCCTAAAGTGAGCTTGTGCATCTTTTAGGTGATGGAAGGGCACACATTACACAGACTCTAAAGATGCTGCTGGTGTGTTTTCTATAGCACACAATACCCTTTTGGTGAAAATGCATATATATGTAGTGTAGCCATAACATGACTGTATTGTGCCACATGGGCAATGAAGCACACGCTCCATGCGAGGTCAGGTGGATAATAGTGTCATCCCTGAGGGCTAAAGAGGGGTCGCTTTGGGTACAAATTGCCAGTGTATTTAGGTGAAATGGGCTTCCTAATTTCGACTAACATGCAATTGCCAGTGGTGTATGTTTGATGTAACAAGTCACATTACCATATTCAGGCATAGTTATTGTTTACACCAGTAGGACACAAAAAAGTATAAACTAGTTTGCAATAATCAAGTTTATGACCAGCATAAAAAATGTCATGATAACTGTGGTGTTAGGTCCCCTGGCACCGCTCCCCAGCTCACCTCTCTCGGGTCGGCATCTTCTGCTCCTCTGCAGACCGGGCATCCAGCGTCCAGGCGTGCTGTGTCTCGGAGCTGTCGCCGGGTTCCCTTCCTGTCAGCTGACCACCGGGCTCACACATGAGCACATTACAATGGTCGTATTCATGTGATCAATCAGCGGTGCACTAGGTGTAATCCTCCCCTGTGACTCTAGGGGCCGGCACAGTCCAATCTGACACTTCCCTTGACCAATAGCTGCTCTTCCTCTGGTATATCAGGCTGCCTCCACTGATGGGAGGTGCCTGATTATTAAGTTAGTTTGCTTCTGCCTTGCTGACTGTTGGTCAGGCCTTCCTTGTACCCTGTTACCTGGAACCCTAGCTGTGCTCTTCCCCAGTAGCACCATTCCTGCTCACCTAGCCTTGTACCGTTACCCGGAATCCTTAGCTGTGCCGTAGCATAGGCTAAACTTACGAGCCGCTCCCCTGGTACTAGCATCCATGGTATTTAGACCACCTGGGCTTTCCCCAGACAATCCCTGTATAGGGGTTGGTTAAACTAGGTCCAGCTCACCCAGGGGAGTTCGGTACCATGGCCCAGTGGGTCCACTCTAGGGTGCCTTTCCTCAGAAGCATGACAGAATAATCAGGCCATGGACCCTGCTGGTACCTCGTTCTCAGCGCAAAAGGAGCTGGCTTATATTTGGGAGAGTCGGAGCCATATAGCGGCTTGTCTTCAGTCCATGGATAACCGGTTAGCCTCTCTGCAAACCTCCGACCCGGCATCCGCCACCCAGCCTGCGAGCCTACAGCAGGAGCTGGCAGCACAACGACACATGCAGTCTTGCAGGCTGTTGTACATACCCTCCGTCTGCAACAACGGCCTCGGCTCAGGCCGCATCCTATGACCGGTCCCCGGGTGGAGTCCCGAATCCTCCGCCTCGCCTTGGGAGACCACCTAGATACAGCGGAGACCCCAAGATGTGCCTCGGCTTCCTCAACCAGTGTCGCTTACACTTTGAACTACTGCCACAGCAGTATCCCACCGATTGGGCCAAGGTGGCTTTCATGGTGTCCCACCTGGAGGGCGAGGCTCTGGCATGGGTTAACCCTCTATGGAAGCGTGATGACCCAGCGGTCTCCCACTTGTCGACCTTTCTGGAGACATTCTGGAGGGTCTTCGATGAACCCGGTCGGGTCGCATCTGCTACAGAGTCACTCTTCAACCTCCGTCAAGGGACGCTCACGTTTTGACACCCTTGGACATTGTGATTATTGGATCTTATCATATAACTATTATTGTGCATTAGTCCTTGGTTGTAGTTGTAACTTTGTCTACCTCATTGTACTGCACTCTGCACTTTATACCTTTCCATGTATTGATGAATGTGACCTTAGTGTCGGTCTCCCTTGGTGACATGTACCATCCAATCTGTACTGTCCCAGTATTTTGTACTTTGCAACTGGCCTTACTATTAAACCTTAGCACAAGCATAGCCATTGTTGTATGTGACTGGTTACTGGGTTAATCTACGGAGGTATTATCACTTTGTTCTCTTGTTTAAAATATTGGTTAAGTGTACCTCATAACTATGTCCATGATCCCCTTTGTTCTTCCTTGTACCCTGTTACCGGGAACCCTAGCTGGGCTCTTCCCTGGTAAACGAGGTCCAGTTCACCCAGGGGAGTTCGGTACCACGACCCAGTATGTCCACTCTAGGGCGCCTTCCCTTGGAAGCGTGACATGTGGCCTTTGACATTATATCGTACACAACATTCATGGCCTGCATATGCCTATTCTCACATTACCTTTGCACATTTTAACACGAACATACCACATACTGTTATATAACACATTAGCATATGGTTTGGTAATGACCAATAACATCAGCTATATTATATTGCAGACATGAAGAACATGAAAAGTCATGAATACCTACCGTCAGTCCTGCAGTGTCAGAAGAGGACACGATACTACGTTGTTGCATAGGTAAAAATGGCAACAACCTGCAGCTGCCACTTGAAGCTTTGAAAGTGCGTTCCACCAATAAGAACGCTGGTGAGTCCACCAATCAGAGTAGTGGGCGGTGTCCACGCCAACGCGGGAACTCCAATTGGAGATCGGTGCTGCAATTTAATTGGCTGCTTGCTACATAAAAAAGTGTGTACGCCACAGCTGTGTCGCCTGTTCTGCCTGGAGACATTGGATAGGTATTCATGTGCACACCTGTGTTATGGAATGGTGTAGTCTGTAGTGCATTTTGCATAGTAATTTTGGTTACTTTACAGCGTTGTCACCCACAGCTGGACCTTCTGGACCATTCTCCCACAGTGTTCTCCAAACCTCGAGGATTTAGCAAACCTGTGTGTGGCAGTTTACCTCATTGAAAGTGGGAACGCCACTGTTGTGTCATCTTTGCTACCCAGAACCAGTCAGTAAGTATTGATGTGCACACCTGTTTTATTGTATGCCCTGGGCTTTAATGCGTTTTGAAAAGTAATTTGAGGTACTCTACTGCGCTCTCCCCTACAGCTGCACATTCTGGGCCATTCACCCACACTATTGCCAATATCAGGAGTGTGTGTACTGTATGTTCCCTATTAAGAAGCAACTATCTGTCTGAGAACCACATTATGAAGTGAGAACGCCACAGTTGTGTCGTGTTTGCTGCCCATACACATTCAGTAAGTATTGATGTGCTGACCTCGTTTATAATATGCCCTGGTCTCTACAGCGTTAACAAAATTAGTTTGTCGGCCTCTAATGCGTTTTCCCCCACAGCAGGACCTCCTGGGCCATTCGGCCACTGTTAATAACAATGGTAGTGTTTATGATCCCTATTAGCAAGTGTGTGACTGGTTGGATACTGCAGGATTCTCATTAATCAGTGAGCATCCATTTTTCAGGTTAACTCTGGCTTTTGAACAACAGTCTAAACAGGTGGCAATATTGCAATATAATTATTGTATAATAACTCCTACCTACGTTTGCACACAAAACTAATATGGCCACAAAATGTTGAAAATACTGCATTGTGGAAGCTGCCTAATACATATATGTATTCTGACACATGCATCTGATACCATTCCCCTCTTGTAATGTGTAAAGTTGTGGGTCTCGTCTTCCAAGGTATTGCGGACATTGCATCCCTTGTTTGTTTGACATATTGGACCTAGGCATCCATGGGTACAATATGGTACACCTACAACCATTCAGCATCTGAATTGTTTCTTACGTGCACATGAGGTTTTGCATGAGTTCAAAAAATATGTCATATAGGTGTTGTGTTGTTTGCCACACTGTAGTGCCTTTAGTGACCAAGGCTGCCCTGATTTGTTGTGGGTGCCACCTAACAGGTAAACCATAACACTGTGTATTACAGGGGTTACAGATAACTATGTAAATGGCTTAATTGATGTGATTTTGTCTTGCAATGTGTCCATGTGCTAATATTTTTCTTTTTCCATTTTACTGTACTTTTACTGAATATGAGCACATGGCGGTAGTGGCTGCGGCCTTGGTGGAGGAGGCCTTGCTGATGGATGAGAGATACGAGAGACGGCACATGTGGTCTCGGGATTGGCTCCTGCAAAGGTGCAATCTATGTCACATGGGCCTTGTGCGTCAGCTGGAGGACAGGAATCCGCATGATTTCAGGAACTATTCCGGATGTCAGAGGACTCCTTCAAGTTCCTTTTGGACTTGGTTCGCAAATATATTGCCCGTGAGGACACTGTCATGCGTACAGCTGTGCCACCAGAGGATTTGGCTGTGACTCTGTGATTCCTGGCAACATGCCGCTCGATGACTGATCTGCAGTATTCTGCAGCTGTCTCGTGGCCACTGCTGAGCCGACTAATCCCCGAGATGTGTGAGGCCATTGTGAGGTGTCTGCTGCCATCCTATATGCAGTTTCCAACAACCCCCGCTGAATGGGTGCCCACAACTGGGGAACTCATTCCGGGTGAGTGACGTGCAAATGACCCTGCCATAGCGCCACTCCAGCCATTGGGCCCAGTCCGTACTCAGTAGGATGCCAGGACCAACAGAGACCTCTACTGCTCATACTTCAATGGCCCTGGAGCAGTGTCCTGGCAGCACCAGCAGCTGTAGGGTGTTTGGGGTTGGCACGCAGCACCACGAGGAGGAGGGTGTAGGCATATGCTTTGCTGCACCAGCAAGAGTGATGTTTTATAACTTCTCAAAACATTAAGTTATAGTTTTACGTTTCCAAACTTGAACTTTAAACTTTCTTTTAAACAAAAATTAACTTGGAAGTCTTGCCATATTATGGCCATTTAGTTGGATCACTGTTTGTTTAATTTCTGTGCTGTGAACAGATATGTTTTTGACCATTACTGCGTTTTTTTTGTTATTGTTTGTTTGGACATAGAAAACCAAAATTGAAAAAAAAAGCATAGCATTATGCTGTGCATACAGTTCTGTAACCTCAAAATGGTCTTTAAGGGTCCCTACAGCATTGTGGCCAAATGTACAGTACACAGGTCCAGCCCTTTGGGTCACACTGTATGCTCTCTCGGTGTGTCCTTGTCCATATAGATGTTTTTACACATACGTATGTCTCCACAAACATGGACAATTGTATTGTGTTGGAGGACAATATATGTAGACATCACTGGTCAAACACAAACATCTCTGCACACACATACTTCATCCATGCTATGACGATATCCATACACACATCTCCATAGTGTTGTGTCTAGCTTACTTACTTCAACAACACAGTGAAACACAGTGTGGCACGCCTATCTCCTAGCCTCTGGCAAACAGTACACCCACATTGCTCATGTGGTTGTGCTGTGTGATGCGGCAATCACGACCGGCAACATCGCTTCAGCAGTTGCTCTGGTGATTCCTGGATCGCCGGATCGCCCGAAGTTCCATGAGAGATCGCTACATGTGACATCTCCAAAGCGATCTTGGCAAAGTTCCCAAAACGTGCGCGCTCCCGTGAGTTGCCTGCGATGTTGCCGGCGATGTTTCTCCATCTGATGGTACCTTTAGTGACAAATAATAATATCAGCTGATTCAACTGACGGACTATAAAAAGTGTGCCATTACCAAGGTGCCACACAAGAAACATCTCATGATGGGTAAAACCAGCGAGCTGTCTCAAGAGTTTCACAAACTTATTGTTGCAAAACATACTAATGGCATTAGTTTCAGAAGGAGGAATTCAAATAATAATGCACAGGATACAGGATAAGCAGGATACAGAAAACTCCACATAGGACACAAAAGAATTTCTAAACTTCTACAAGCTCCTTGTTGGGGCCATAGTCAAGAAGCGGAAGGAAGATTTCACCATAAAGCAGTCATGACCAGGTGCTTCCCACAAGATTTCAGACAGCGGAGTGAAAAGAGTTATCAGGAGAGCTGTGCAAGAGCCAATGACCACCTGTGGAGAGCTACAGAAAAATTTTGGAATCAGCAGGTACAATTATTTCAATAAAATAATAAGAAATGCACTCAAGCTCTATGGCCTATGTACACGCTCACCACACAAGACTCCATTGCTGAATAAAAAGCATGTTCAAGTGCATTTAAAGCTTGCTTAAAAAAATTTAGACGAGTCTGTGCAATACTGGGAGAATCTTGTCTGTTCAGTTAAGACCAAAATTGAACTTTTTGGATGCCATAATACACACCTTAGTTGGAGGCCAAAAGGAACTGCATGTCTTCACAAAAACACATACTAGCAGTAAAGCTTGGAACTGGTACATCATAGTACGTGGCTGTTTTTCAGCTTGTGGCACTGGCGAATTTCATATAATTGAAGGATGGATAAATGGACAAATGTACAGAGACATTCTTGATAAAAATCTGATGCCATCTACCAGGATGATGATGCTGATACAAGGTTAAGCATTTCAGCAAGACAATTATCCCAAACACACAGCCAAGGAAACTCAATTGGTTTCAGAGAAACAATATAAAGCTGCTAGAATGGCAAAGCCATGTATAGCATCGGCATCCCAGTGCTATGCTGTCTCCATGCAGCAGGGACATGAGCTTACTCACCAACATGGCCTGGTTACATGTCTTCTTCCCCCTCCTCAGTGTCCATACATTCCTCTGCTGCCTCTGCCTCCCGGAGGCTATGCACGCTGCACAGGTCTCTCGAGATAGTGCTTAGGGCGTATGTGCAAACTTCCTGCCCTGGTCTTAAAAGGCCAGTGCATCATTACCCCGAAGTGCCCCTCAGCCTTTAATTGAGAGGTACTGGGTATTTAAGGCATCTCCCATTAGGGGAGGTGTCTGATCATTGTAGTAGTTTAGTTAGTCCAGTGTTTGTTAAGCTAGTTGTCAGAACCCTGTTGTTTTGTGTCTGTTGTCTTGTCCAGGTACCTTCCTTCCCATACCTGCTGTACCAGAGACTGTCCTTGTCTTTCCATGTCCTTTCATCTGCCTATACCAGTGAGTGAGCCTGTGTTCATCCCGACCCTGGGAATCAGCTGCCACAGTGACCCTGTGGCTCTGTGGGTCCATTTTCCCACGCTCACCCTCCTGGCGAGTGTAGCATCAATCAGTCATTTCCTAATTACATTTCGAACTGAGGAAACGGCAACTTGAAAATGCTTTAATATCATCTTGTAGTCTTCTCCTGCTTTGTGGGCCTCCATCATTTTCATTTTCAGAGTGCTAGGCAGCTGCTTAGAAAAGCCCATGGCAGCTGTTTATTGGCACAAGGTTAGAGGAGGCTGGGTTTTTATAAAGCTGTGCAATTTGCATCACATGGCCTTTCCTAACGATGATAGTGAACAAACCTAAGGCTAAAAGCCTAATTAATGTCTGAAACCTTGGTCGACGTTAAGGGAACGTTACACCTAACGATGTCCCAGTGATCTGACCAACGATGGGGATCGCTGTGACATCGTTAGCTGATCGCTGGTGAGCTGTCAAACAGGCAGACTCACCAGCGATCAGCACCAGCGAGAACGCTGGTAACCAAAGTACACATTGGGTAACTAAGTGCAGCGCTGTGCTTAGTTACCCGATGTTTACCCTGGTTACCAGCCTCCCAGCATGTGCTGTGCGGCGCTGGGAGGTAATTGATTGTTGGTCTCTTGCTGTCACACGCGCCATTGCTGGCCGCCAGGTGGAGAACAACGATAAATTTATGGTCCAGGTCATTTACCAACGACCAACGATCAATGAACTCATCGTTGCTAAATGTCACACACCACAATGTTTCACGACGTCGCTGCAATGTCATCAAACCGGTGACATTGCAACGATATTGTAAATGATATCGTGGTGTGTGACGGGGCCTTTACCCGAGTACACACATCTCCAAGGGTGCCCAAACTTTTGCAATGACCCATTTTCCATTTTGTAATATTTAAATTATAACATATGAAACTACTTTTTTTGCCTAAAATACAAAAGATATGTGTCATCTTTAACTTTATGCCTTTTAGAGATCATTTCAAAGACATTCTGATGGGATGTTTAGATTGTGAGCCCCAATGGGGACAGTGTTCCTAATGTATGTAAAGCGCTATGGAACTAATAGCGCTATAGAAATGAATAATTATTATTATTATTATTCATCTTGCTTAACTGTTCACAATAACATTAATTTTCGCCAGGGGTGCATAAACTTTTACATGCCACTGAATATTTCAGTTTCAGTCCCTGTGTGGAATGGATGGGCTATTACCAACATGTAGTGAGAAATTCATGTCAATAGCATTTTTAGAAATATATTTACCTAGAATATTGATGACGTGTTCAATATTTACTTCCCCCTCTATATTTATATTTAAATATGAGGTTTCCAAAAAATATACAGTACATTTTTTGTTTTAAAATTAAAATGAATGTATTTCTTGTGCCCCCATCAGGGCCATTTGATTCTAATGTCTTTTTTTATGGATTTAAAAAAAATAGATGATAAATAAATTATCAGTGTGTATTTTTGAGATGTGCAACAAATATGCTGACATACCAAAATCCATCCTCTAAATCAATTTTCTCATATGTTTCATCATACAACAGTGGGAATTTTTAGTTTAATCCCACAGGGTAACATTCCCATGTTAATACCTCAAATACTAAGAGATCTGAGCCAAGCCCTCAGGCCCTCTGTAAATATGTCTGGCTTGGGGCACTGCCCTTTAGCAATGACAAACTCTAGAAATTGGCAGGTACATGTGTTTCTTAAATGATACATTTCTCAGCTTGTCACTTGTATTTTGTACACAGAGAAAAACGCATTTTATACTCAGCTATCAAGTGTACAATGTATCTACGGTAAGATGTGAAACTTTAACATCATGTTAGACGTAGTAAATATAAAATTGTGAATGACGTATACATTATATAAACAGATGATATTCTGAAATATTGTACATTATTACACTAAATAGAGTTGTTATATTCTTGTACATAGGAACAGTATTATAGTAGTAATATTCTTGTACACAGGAGCAGTATTATAGTAGTTATATTCTTGTACATAGAAGCAGTGTTATAGTAGTTATATTCTTGTACACAGGAACAGTATTATAGTAGTTATATTCTTGTACATAGGAGCAGTATTATAGTAGTTATATTCTTGTACATAGGAGCAGTATTATAGTAGTTATATTCTTGTACATAGGAGCAGTATTATAGTAGTTATATTCTTGTACATAGGAGCAGTATTATAGTAGTTATATTCTTGTACATAGGAGCAGTACTATAGTAGTTATATTCTTGTACATAGGGGCAGTATTATAGTAGTTATATTCTTGTACATAGGGGCAGTATTATAGTAGTTATATTCTTGTACATAGGAGCAGTATTATAGTAGTTATATTCTTGTATATTGGGGGCAGTATTATAGTAGTTATATTCTTGTACATAGGAGCAGTATTATAGTAGTTATATTCTTGTACATAGGAGCAATATTATAGTAGTTATATTCTTGTACATAGGAGCAGTATTATAGAAGTTATATTCTTGTACATAGGGGGCAGTATTATAGTAGTTATATTCTTGTACATAGGAGCAGTATTATAGTTGTTATATTCTTGTACATAGAGGGCAGTATTATAGTAGTTATATTCTTGTACATAGGGGCAGTATTATAGTAGTTATATTCTTATACATATAGGAGCAGTATTATAGTAGTTATATTCTTGTACATAGGGGCAGTATTATAGTAGTTATATTCTTGTATATAGGGGCAGTATTATAGTAGTTATATATTCTTATACATAGGAGCAGTATTATAGTAGTTATATTCTTGTACATAGAGGGCAGTATTATAGTAGTTATATTCTTGTACATAGGAGCAGTATTATAGTGGTTATATTCTTGTACATAGGAACAGTATTATAGTAGTTATATTCTTGTACATAGGGGCAGTATTATAGTAGTTATATTCTTGTACATAGGAGCAGTATTATAGTAGTTATATTCTTGCACATAGGAGCAGTATAAGGGTATGTGCACATCAGTCGTTTCTGCATCTTTGCAGAACGACCGGGAACCGGTGGAGATTAGCAGAAACTGAGTTTTCTACACTCGCTAGTGTCCCTGGTTTTGTTAGCGTTTTGCTAACGATTTGCGATCGGGTTACTAGCGGTCGTACAGCGTGTTCTTGGCGATTTCCCCGGCGTGTTCCTTAGCGATTTCCAGACTGGTCTTTGCTGCACTTGTTCAGCTGGACCCGCTGGAAAAACACTGAAAAGAAGTCGCTTGCTCTATCTTTGAGAACCGGTCGGAAACCGGTGAATAAACTGAAATCGTCAAGAAGAAAAACGTTGTAATGTACACAGCGTTTTCTAAACTCCATTGACTAGCATGTTAATCCTACCGGTGGGTAGGATTAACATAAATTAACATAAAACTCAGCGGGAACCGCCGACGGAAACCGGTCAAAACCAGCCCACAAAACGACTGATGTGCATATACCCTTATAGTAGTTATATTCTTGTACATAGGGGACAGTATTATAGTAGTTATATTCTTGTACATAGGAGCAGTATTATAGCAGTTATATTCTTGTACATGGGGGCAGTATTATAGTAGTTATATTCTTGTACATAGGGGCAGTATTATAGTAGTTATATTCTTGCACATAGGAGCAGTATTATAGTAGTTATATTCTTGTACATATGGGGCAGTATTATAGTAGTTATATTCTTGTACATAGGGACAGTATTATAGTAGTTATATTCTTGCACATAGGAGCAGTATTATAGTAGTTATATTCTTGTACATAGGAGCAGTATTATAGTAGTTATATTCTTGTACATAGTGGGCAGTATTATAGTAGTTATATTCTTGCACATAGGAGCAGTATTATAGTAGTTATATTCTTGTACATATGGGGCAGTATTATAGTAGTTATATTCTTGCACATAGGAGCAGTATTATAGTAGTTATATTCTTGTACATAGGGACAGTATTATAGTAGTTATATTCTTGTACATAGGAGCAGTATTATATTAGTTATATTCTTGTACACAGGAGCAGTATTATAGTAGTTATATTCTTCTACATAGGAGCAGTATTTTATAGTAGTTATATTCTTGTACATAGGGGCAGTATTATAGTAGTTATATTCTTGTACATAGGAGCAGTATTATAGTAGTTATATTCTTGTACATAGGGGCAGTATTATAGTAGTTATATTCTTGTACATAGGAGCAGTATATAGTAGTTATATTCTTGTACATAGGGGCAGTATTATAGTAGTTATATTCTTGTACATAGGAGCAGTATTATAGTAGTTATATTCTTGTACATAGGGGCAGTATTATAGTAGTTTATTCTTGTACATAGGAGCAGTATTATAGTAGTTATATTCTTGTACTAGGAGCGGTATTATAGTAGTTATATTCTTGTACATAGGAGCAGTATTATAGTAGTTATATTCTTGTACATAGGGGCAGTATTATAGTAGTTATATTCTTGTACATAGAGGCAGTATTATAGTTGTTATATTCTTGTACATACGAGCAGTATTATAGTAGTTATATTCTTGTACATAGGAGCAGTATTATAGTAGTTATATTCTTGTACATAGGGGCAGTATTACAGTAGTTATATACTTGTACATAGGGGACAGTATTATAGGAATGATATTCTTGTATAGTAGTTATATTCTTGTACATAGCAGCAGTATTAGAGTAGTTATAGTCTTGCACATACAGTTAGGGCCAGAAATATTTGGACAGTGACACAATTTTGGCGAGTTGGGCTCTGCATGCCACCACATTGGATTTGAAATGAAACCTCTACAACAGAATTCAAGTGCAGATTGTAACGTTTAATTTGAAGGGTTGAACAAAAATATCTGATAGAAAATGTAGGAATTGTACACATTTCTTTACAAACACTCCACATTTTAGGAGGTCAAAAGTAATTGGACAAATAAACATAACCCAAACAAAATATTTTTATTTTCAATATTTTGTTGCGAATCCTTTGGAGGCAATCACTGCCTTAAGTCTGGAACCCATGGACATCACCAAACGCTGGGTTTCCTCCTTCTTAATGCTTTGCCAGGCCTTTACAGCCACAGCCTTCAGGTCTTGCTTGTTTGTGGGTCTTTCCGTCTTAAGTCTGGATTTGAGCAAGTGAAATGCATGCTCAATTGGGTTAAGATCTGGTGATTGACTTGGCCATTGCAGAATGTTCCACTTTTTTGCACTCATGAACTCCTGGGTAGCTTTGGCTGTATGCTTGGGGTCATTGTCCATCTGTACTATGAAGCGCCGTCCAATCAACTTTGCAGCATTTGGCTGAATCTGGGCTGAAAGTATATCCCGGTACACTTCAGAATTCATCCGGCTACTCTTGTCTGCTGTTATGTCATCAATAAACACAAGTGACCCAGTGCCATTGAAAGCCATGCATGCCCATGCCATCACGTTGCCTCCACCATGTTTTACAGAGGATGTGGTTTGCCTTGGATCATGTGCCGTTCCCTTTCTTCTCCAAACTTTTTTCTTCACATCATTCTGGTACAGGTTGATCTTTGTCTCATCTGTCCATAGAATACTTTTCCAGAACTGAGCTGGCTTCTTGAGGTGTTTTTCAGCAAATTTAACTCTGGCCTGTCTATTTTTTGAATTGATGAATGGTTTGCATCTAGATGTGAACCCTTTGTATTTACTGTCATGGAGTCTTCTCTTTACTGTTGACTTAGAGACAGATACACCTACTTCACTGAGAGTGTTCTGGACTTCAGTTGATGTTGTGAACGGGTTCTTCTTCACCAAATAAAGTATGCGACGATCATCCACCACTGTTGTCATCCGTGGACGCCCAGGCCTTTTACAGTTCCCAAGCTCACCAGTCAATTCCTTTTTTCTCAGAATGTACCCAACTGTTGATTTTGCTACTCCAAGCATGTCTGCTATCTCTCTGATGGATTTTTTCTTTTTTTTCAGCCTCAGGATGTTCTGCTTCACCTCAATTGAGAGTTCCTTTGACCGCATGTTGTCTGGTCACAGCAACAGCTTCCAAATGCAAAACCACACACCTGGAATCCACCCCTGACCTTTAAACTACTTCATTGATTACAGGTTAACGAGGGAGACGCCTTCAGAGTGAATTGCAGCCCTTAGAGTCCATTGTCCAATTACTTTTGGTCCCTTGAAAAAGAGGAGGCTATGCATTACAGAGCTATGATTCCTAAACCCTTTCTCCGATTTGGATGTGGAAACTCTCATATTGCAGCTGGGAGTGTGCACTTTCAGCCCATATTATATATATAATTGTATTTCTGGACATGTTTTTGTAAACAGCTAAAATAACAAAACTTGTGTCACTGTCCAAATATTTCTGGCCCTAACTGTAGGAGCAGTATTATAGTAGTTATATTCTTGTACATAGGAGCAGTATTATAGTAGTTATATTCTTGTACACAGGGAGCAGTATTATAGTAGTTATATTCTTGCACATAGGAGCAGTATTATAGTAGTTATATTCTTGTACATAGGAGCAGTATTATAGTAGTTATATTCTTGTACATAGGGGCAGTATTATAGTAGTTATATTCTTGTACATAGGGGCAGTATTATAGTAATTATATTCTTGTACGTTGGGTCAGTATTATAGTAGTTATATTCTTGTACATAGGAGCAGTATTATAGTAGTTATATTCTTGTACTAGAAGTAGTATTATAGTAGTTATAATCTTGCACATACAGGCAGTATTATAGTACTTATATTCTTGTACATAGGGAGCAGTATTATAGTAGTTATATTCTTGTACATAGGAGCAGTATTATAGTAGTTATATTCTTGTACATAGGGTACAGTATTATAGTAGTTATATTCTTGTACATAGGGGCAGTATTATAGTAGTTATATTCTTGTACATAGGGGCAGTATTATAGTAGTTATATTCTTGTACATAGGGGCAGTATTATAGTAGTGATATTCTTGTACATAGGGGCAGTATTATAGTAGTTATATTCTTGTACATAGGGGCAGTATTATAGTAGTTATATTCTTGTACATAGGGGACAGTATTATAGGAATGATATTCTTGTATAGGAGGGCAGCATTATAGTAGTTATATTCTTTTATATAGTGGGCAGAATTATAGTAGTTATATTCTTGTACATAGGAGCAGTATTATAGTAGTTATATTCTTGTACATAGGGGCAGTATTATAGTAGTTATATTCTTGTATATAGGGGCAGTATTATAGTAGTTATAATCATGTACATAGCGAGCAGTATAATAGTAGTTATATTCTTGTAAATAGAAGGGCAGTATTATAGTAATTATATTCTTGCACATTGGGCCAGTATTATAGTAGCTATAATCTTGTATATTGGTGCAGTATTATAGTAGTTATATTCTTGTAAATAGAACAGCAGTAGTATAGTAGTCATATTCTTGCACATAGGTGCGGTATTATAGTAGTTATATTCTTATATGTAGGCCCAGCCAGAGCAAAGAGATATCACAGAGCAGAGGGGGGCAGAGAGAGACACACAGCATGGGGGAAGCAAAGAGAGTGCACAGCAGAGTGGGGGACAGAGAGAGAGTACACAGCAGAGGGTGGGAGAAGAGAAGCAGGGAAAGAGTGCACAACGGGGGGGAGGGGGGCACAGAGAGCACACAGCAAAGGGGGGTCAGAGAGTGAGCGCATGGGTCCGAGAGAGGGCATAGAGAGCACACAGGGGGAAGCAGAGAGCACACGGAGCAGAGAGCACGCACGGGGGGGTCAGAGAGAATACACGAGGAAGCTGAGATAGTGCACTGGGTGAGAGACAGAGAGAGGGTAAAGAGAGCACGAGGGAGAGAGCGTGCATGTGGGGCAGAGAGTGCACAGGGGGCAGAGAGGGGGCAGAGAGTGCAGGGGGCAGAGAGCATACGTGGGGGCAGAGAGCAGAGCACAGGGGAAGAGAGCATGCATGTGGGGCAAAGAATGCACAGGGGGCAGAGAGAGGGCAGAGAGTGCAGGGGGCAGAGAGCATACGTGGGGGCAGAGAGCACGCATGGGAGGCAGACAGAGCATAATGGGGGCAAAAAGAGTGCACAGAGGGGCAGAGAGAGTGCACAGAGGAGGCAGAGAGAGCGCACAAGGCGGGCAGCGAGAGCACACAAGAGGGGGCAGTGATAGCGCACAGTGGAGGGTAGCTAAGAGCGCACGGGGTAGAGAGCACAAGGGGTCCAGAGAGCATGCATGGGGGAAGAAAACGTGCATGGGGGGTCAGAGAGAGAACTTGGGGGCATAGAGAGTGCACAGGTGGGGGGGCAGACATGGCAGAGAGCGCACGGGGCAGAGATGATGAGGGGCAACACCCCGAAACAGCTGTATGTGGATGGATACCTGGCCTTG
Source organism: Allobates femoralis (assembly GCA_033576535.1). Classification (NCBI taxonomy): domain Eukaryota; kingdom Metazoa; phylum Chordata; class Amphibia; order Anura; family Aromobatidae; genus Allobates; species Allobates femoralis. The sequence goes on along the minus strand of JARQOC010000009.1, from coordinate 154,639,657 downwards.
GTATTCCCTTGTCATATCTGTAAACTTGTAAAAGAGTTGGATATTGACTTAAAGGGCCACTTCATTTGGTGGTTATGGTGTTCTCCGCAAGGAGCCACCCCTTGGCTGGGTCCTTCCCTGGAGGGATATATGGCTAGTCCTGTGTTTGAGACTCCTAACCGAGGCTCCACAGACTCTATTTGCATATTCATATTTCCCAGGGGGCAATGTGCCTAGGAATTCACTGTGTTTGAGCGCTTTAGCCAGCTGCCCGCAGTGTTTTCTTGGACTGGTCTCCCTGAGATCAGTGAATACTTTGCAATCTTGGTCTACTAGGCCTTGCTCCCACCTAGCCAGAATCCTACTCCACACTGATGAGGGGCAACACCCCGAAACAGCTGTATGTGGATGGATACCTGGCCTTGGTATTCCCTTGTCATATCTGTAAACTTGTAAAAGAGTTGGATATTGACTTAAAGGGCCACTTCATTTGGTGGTTATGGTGTTCTCCGCAAGGAGCCACCCCTTGGCTGGGTCCTTCCCTGGAGGGATATATGGCTAGTCCTGTGTTTGAGACTCCTAACCGAGGCTCCACAGACTCTATTTGCATATTCATATGGGGTGCAGGGAACACACACAGTGTGGCAGAAAGAGCACACATGGGGCAGAGAAAGAGCATGGGGGCAGAGAGAGAGCAGAGTGCATTCACAGGGAGGCAGAGTGCAATGGGGGAAACGAGAGCACACGGGGGTTCAGAGAGCACACAAAGCGGTAGAGAGAGCACCCAGAGAAGGTAGAGAGAGTGCACAGATGCATAGAGACACACAGGGGGCAGTGAGAGTATACAGGGGCATAGAGAGATCATGGGGGGCATAGAGAGTGCACAGGGTGGGCAGAGAGAGCGCACAGAGTGGGCAGAGAGAGTGCACAGGGGGCAGAGAGATAGCACAAAAGGGGAAGAGAGCGTGCATGCACACTTTCTCTTGTGACTGCCATCTTTGGTCACGGGGCAGAGAAAGAGCATGAGGGGCAGAGATGGCAGAGAGCACACATAGCAGAGAGCATGCACAGGGAGGCAGTCAGAGTGGAATGGGGGCAAAAAGAGCACACGGGGGCTCTGAGAGTGCACAGAGTGGGCAGAGAAAGTGCACGGTGGGCAGAGAGAGCACACAGGGGGGCAGATAGAGCACACAAGAAGGGCAGAAAGAGCACATGCACACTTACTCAAGTGACCGCCATGTTTGGACACTTGGGTATACAAAGATAGAGGCGGCATCACACATCACACTGCCCCACCGCAACATTAAAGTAATTATAGGATTATGTCGGTGGTCAACTTGGTGGGAGCTAATAAAGTGGATGACAAGGTATTTCTATTTTGTAAGCATTAAATGCTTTCTCTCTGTTGTGTTTTTCTTTCTCTTTACTGAAAGTAATGCTTATGGCCGGCTGTCATACTGACGACTAACATTAGCAATAGGACTTGATGTCAACTGCCAAAAAAAAGCTGATATCAATCCCTTTATTACTCAGTCTACCACCGCTACACGGCAGCTGAAAAAGCCAGGTAACCACCAGTTTTGGTGTCTCTCATGGAGTCACCAATTCGGGGGCAGCTCCTGGCTCAGATTTTCAGTGTGGGGGGCCCAGAACACTTGTGCTTCACCACGCTGAGAATTACAGCCCCCAACTGCTTGGGTTACCTTGGCTGGCAATAGAATTTACACCAAAGCCCACGCCAATTTTTTTTAAACTATCTAGTTAAATAATTGAAATAAAAGTAAGGACTCCCCTGTATTTTTCATTGCCAACAAAGGTAACACCAGGCAGCGGGGGTTAGCAGCCAGTAGCTGCTTGGTTTACCTGTGCTAGCAATAGAAAATTCAGCGAATCCCCAAACATTTTTTACTAGAAAATTAGGCCTGCCCCCATCGTGATGTTGGTGCCCTCCTGATGCGATAGCATCAAGCCCACATCTAGTAGTAGTTATATTCTTCGATATAGGGGCAGTATTACAGTAGTTATATTCTTGTACATAGAGTTGAACCGCCCTATAGATATTTGTCGTGACATTGGCTTGGTACTGAGGCGGTCGACAGGGTAGGGGGTACTCGGGTACCGGGGCTGATGGCGGCTTTGGTGGGGAATCACGGCTGGTCAGTCCCCGTTCCCGTGCCCTGGACCCTCAATGGCGGGGAATGGTGGGGGATAAGGGGATTGGCAACGTGACGCCACCTATGGTATCTGGTAACGGGTATACCAGCGCTGCAGCTGGCCGCTAAGGTGATGGTGGGTGCAACAGAGTGTGGTACAGCTCCCCACAGGTGGAGCTTTACCTCAGGGCAGCGGGGAAGGATGAGGGAGTAGTAGTTGCATCTCTGCAGACAAGGTGGTGAATTGCGGCGGTTAAGCAGGCACACACACACACACAGTGATCGTTGTTTCTGTACCTTTTACTGGTGACAGGGTAACAGGTACAGTCCAGAGAAATAACCACGTCCCCGATGCAACTTGGGACTTCCACCTTAGAAAGATATGAGGCTTCCTCTGTCTCTGTGTTCTGTGGTTTGGGATGAGTCCTGCCTGTGCTTGAACCCACCGCTCCTTCTCCCTCTCAGGGCTTTGCTCTAAACTGACTATGAGGTCCTTCTGCGGGGTCCCCGTTTCTCCTATGGCCCCTGGTCCTGTACTTGGTCAGTTTTAGCGTCTCTTACTATGTTCACTTTAGGGGTTAACTCCTCCTGGTTCTTCCAGGCTTTTGCTGTTACAATAAATGCTCGCAGTGATTCCCTGCTCTCCACTGGGCTCCGACCCTTTCCCTAGGGTGCAACACAGCGGTCAGTGGTCCCTGGTCCTGGGCCTGGATCCTTCCCAGCGACCAGCTCCTCACTCCAGCTCTCTCCTCAGACTCTCTCCGGAGACTCACTCTTGGGACTGACTAACTCCTCCCCTCAGGCCTGGATGTTTTTAAAGGGGAACTGGCCTAAGGTAGCCAGGAGAGCTCCCCCTTCAGGTCTGGGGTGGAAGGTGTGGTGTGCTGTGCGAACCAAGGTGTAATTCCCTCCTTGCACCGGTGGATCCCCCACAGGGGTTCCACAGTAGCTCAAAAAATCGATCAATCATTATTATGTATATTCTTGTGCCTAGGGAGCAGTATTCTAGTAGTTATATTCTTGTACATAGGGAGCAGTATTATAGTAGTTATATTCTTGTACATAGAACCAGTATTGTTGTAGTTATATTCTTGTACATAGGATGCAGTATTATAGCAGTTATATTCTTGTATATAGGGGCAGTATTATAGTAGTTATATTCTTGTACATAGGAGCAGTATTATAGTAGTTATATTCTTGTATATAGGAGCAGTATTATAGTAGTTATATTCTTGTACAGAAGAGCAGTATTGTAGTAGTTATATTCTTGTACATAGGGGCAGTATTGTAGTAGTTATATGCTTGTACATAAGAGCAGTATTATAGTAGTTATATTCTTGTACATAGGAGCAATATTATAGCAGTTATATTCTTCCACATGAGGGCAGTATTATAGTAGTTATATTCTTGTACATAGGGCAGTATTATAGTAGTTATATTCTTGTACATAGGGGCAGTATTATAGAAGTGCTGGGCCTGTGTTGGCTTTTATTCACTTGCAAGAGACTAGCAACATGGGAGCAGGCTGGAGATGCACCAGGTAAATTTTGCTTTGCATATTCTACTATATTTTTATGTTTGAGGCAGCAATGCACAACTAAAATAAAAAAGTATAGTGTAGGACCGCCCTACTTGAGAAGCCTTGATGTGGTAGGGTGGCTCAGAAAGAATTATCAATTTGTTTACCTAATTCTCAAATTTTATATTATATAGTTTGGAGGTATATGTGCAATTGCACAATTTTTATTATAAGTTTTTCCTGGTGGTGCGGGCTCTTTTGCTTATTTTCAGTATTATGGTGGTTATATTCTTGTACATGGGGAAGTATTATGGTAGTTACAGTATATTCTTGTACATAGGGGCAGTATTATCGAAGTTCTACTCTTGTACATAGGAGCAGTACTATAGTAGTTAAATTGCTGTACATAGGGGCAGTAGTATAGTTATTTAATTCTTGTACATAGCAGCAGTATTATAATAGTTATATATATGTGTATATATATATATATATATATATATATTTACAGTATATATATATGTGTAAATATATATATACATTATATGTATGTACATAAAGTGGGTGAAATATGTATCAATTTCCCAATGATCCCAAACACATGAATAGTTGGTTTCAAAGAAAAGAAATAAAGCTTCTAGACTTGCCGTGCCACTCACTAGACCTGAACGCAATAGAACATTTGTGGAAGAAACAAAAGCTCAGATTTCATTGAGGGAGAACACAGAACCATTAGGATGTGAAGTGTCTGTGTGTAAGAATGGGCCAAATTCACACCTGAGCAATGCAGGTGACTGGTGTCTCCATTTAGGAGACACCTTTAAGCTGTTATCACCAACAAAGTATTTCAATAAGCGTGTGCAATATCTTTTTCCTGAGTCATTTCTCATTATTACACATATCCTAATATATGGACATCCATAGTTTGATATATTTGCCTGTGTGGATGGATGGGCTGTTACTGATATCTGGTGACAAATTCATGTCAATAGCGTTTAGAAATATATTTATTTAGAAAATTGGTAATGTGTTCAATACTTATTGCACCCGCTCTATATATAAAAACCAAGGGATAAAGCAGAATGCTGTGTGCGCTAGGATATTTGTAAACACTGAATATGTGAAGTCCAAACTGCATTACTGCTATATACAATATACATATTAATAGAAGGTACTTAGTACACAAATCAACCAATTCATGTGCACCCAGTAGCCACGAGAAGGCGACCATCTTCTCATAGGTCCCTAGACTCAATAATTATCAAATATATCTCTCCCAGGCCAAAAGCCTACAAATCCAGAGGGCAGGTGGAATCCAGCACTAATTTACAACAATAAGACTGTATATTTATTCTACTTGAATTCGTATTCTGTTTTTCACTAGTATGTCAAAAATGATAGGACTAAGGCTGCTTTCACACTGTAGTTTTTCCTGATCAGGATTCATTAGGTTTTATGTGCCAAAACTCGAAGTGTCTCCAAAACTCAGAACAGGTGTCAATCTTTCAATTATAGTTTTTCTCTTCAAGTTTCACTCCTGGTTTTGGCACACAAACCTGATCAAACCTGACCAGAAAAAAACTGCAGTGTGAAAGCAGCCTTACCGAGCTGCAAAACTGCAGATTAGTTCAGTCAGTCAGAGGCCTTACTTTTACCTGCTGGAATACAGCCAAAGGTAGACTTATGGTGAACAGCTGTCCCACCCATCTCTTTATCTGTTCACAAAAATCCAGCCCTGTTGAACCTGTTTAACCCTTTCAGTACCTAAGATACAAGAGCATACATCTGGGTTCACATCACTGTGGCCAACAATCTCAATTAAACATCTAACATATCTCCATTCTAGTATTTTACCAGTGACCATCTTACAATATATACATATACACATACGCACATACACTAACACACTATGTGTCAGCACACTGCATTTAATGGCTCATTTGGCATGACAATAAAAGTTACAGCTCTTAGAATATGGTGATACAACAAATTAGTCTTATCATTTTTACAGCACAGTGAATTGTGCAAACCCCCCCAAAATTTTAAATAATAGCAGTGTCCCATCATGTTAGGAGTCCTTTTAGTGCACATGTCTGGACAACCACAGTTCTGTGCACACCTAAAAAGATGGACACTGGCAAAACAGACACCAAACGGAGACTAAAGTGTAGTTTTAGTCCACAAGATGTCACCACTCTATTACATAAAGTGTGGCCAGGAGTTAAACTAAATAGTTGGCCCACAGTGAGGTAGGGGGACATGCTTAGGACTGATTAGAATCAATCAGAAAGGAGTGAGAAGGAGAGAAGTAAAAGGAGTGCCAGAGGAGGAAGAAGGTGCAGGCCCAGAGGGTGGATGTAACTCTACGGAGTTAACAGGGGGATCACCACCAATCCTACTGTGTGAAAAAGGTGTGGACAAGTGTTGACCAGCTAAGGGGGACCTTAGAAAGAAAGGGATACCTGGCTGAGGGACACTGTTGGAAGGGGGCATTGGCCCTAGGAGCAGTCCTGGAAGAGTTGCATAATAGTGCCTGATATCCTAGCCATAGTCACACACCTGGACCCATGTGGTTAGGTATCTGTGGAATATGAAGAACCATCTCTCCCCCCCCCCACATACCTGTTTGCCTGTGTGATCCAGGAGAAGATTAAGTCTACAGCTCTGTTGGAACAGTGGGTTGTGTCAGGGATTAAAGTACATAATGTGAAGTTTGCATAGAATTGTTGGCTGTTGTGACAAGTAAAAAATGAGAGTGTTGTACCCCATTCTAATCTGTACCTTAAGCTAACCTGCAGTAAACCATCAAAAGTTTTACCCCTGTGTTGTAGACTTTCTCTGTCTGGGGACCACCACAGCTGTACTACACCATGTGCACTGGGAGAGGATGAGTCCGAGACCCCTCGCTTGAAGCTGCTTAATCAAGGCAGCGGGGGACTTAAGATGTCAGTGGCATGCCGGGAGAGGAGGTAGTGAGACCCCTGACCTAGAATCCTGCCCTATGAGTCATTTCTTCAATAGGAGCTCAGAAAAAACAGAGATTTAAACCTTCCTCTTAGGGTACTTTCACATCAGCGTTTTTTGAAATCGCGGAAGATGCAGTGAAAAAACCCCATCTGCCACGATTACCGCATAACCGCTGCACTTGCAGCACACTTGCGGCAAGCCCCATACAATGTCTATGCGGGCTTGCGGCAGGTGCGGCAAGTGCGGTATCGGCGTTTTTTTTTTCGCGGCCGCACCTGCCGTAAGTGCCGAAACCGCACTTGCCGCACCTGCCGCACACTTACCTCAAGCCCCATAGCCATTGCATGGGGCTTGCCGCAAGTGTGCCGCAAGTGCAGCGGTTATGCGGTAATCGCGGCAGATGCGTTTTTTTTTCACCGCATCTGCCGCGAACGGCAAAAATCGCTGATGTGAAAGCAGCCTTAGAATGTCAGAATGAGCTCACTGACGATTCTTAGTTAGAGCATGGGTACTTTCTCTTGTTAGTGCCGCTTTCTTCACAAATGGATCAGCACTTCTGTCCATACCATGGTTGCTGGCGGAGGAACATGTGACAAACCAGTAGGTCAGACTCCTCCAATAGAAAAGCAGCTTTCCCATATGCTGTGTTTTACAATTGGACAGAATTAGATACAGCAGCTGCACAAACATCTAAACAGGCACCAAAGGAGACGCTTCAGGAAAGAAAGACAGCATTTTCCTGAAGCATCTTCTGTTCCAAAAACTCTGCGGGTACGCCGGTGTCGAAAAGACTTTCTGTGCACATATCTTAACAAGAAAGTTTGTAACTCTTTTCTCTCTTTTTCTGAGCTTCTCTCTCTGGATTTATGACCACAGAATACATTAAAGTTGAATGCGCAGGGAAACAAAGAGCCTGTAAAAGCCAAACAGTGTCAAACTGTTTATGAAACCCAATTGTAAAACTGATATTTCTTCCAAAACCATGTATTTAAGATGAATAAAAAATTGTCCCCAAAGGTAGACATCCCCTTGAATGACACTGGTTGTATGATTGGGGTCTTTGTCCTGTTGCAGAATTAAATTGAAGACAATCAGATGACTCCTTTATGGAATTATATGATGGATAATTATCTGCTTGTATTTCTCAACATTGAGGACACCATTAATTCTTACCAAATTCTCAACTACAGAGTCCTGAACTCAACATCATCCAAGGTGTCTGGGTTTATATGAAGAGGCAGAAGGATTTGCACAAGCCTCATACACATTCTGATCAGTGGTAATAGGGATGGGTGAATAGTTCGGATTTGACTGGGTTCGTGACCGCAGTTGCTCTGTTAAAGTAAGGCAACAGGTAATACACCTAATATACTTACCGGGTAGGCATTCTCCCTTTCTGGTGGCCCGAGGTGCTGCGTCACTTCCGAGTCACCCCTTATCTTCTGAACCTATGTGATTGGCTGTTTGAGCTGGTCACATGATTGTTCCCAGAAGATGATGAGAGGCCAGATATGATGCAGCGTAAAAATGAGAAACAAGGAGAGCGCACCTGTGAAAGATCTTCAGGGAAGTATATTAATAGGGGGCCGGTTAACCGCTCACCTTTTGGGGTTGTGCGCCCTCGCACAACCCCGGGTAAGATCTCCTTGTGTAGCGGTGCCCTCCGGGGACTCTGCTGTGACCCCTCAGTGATTCGTCCAGTGACTTCCGTGTCACGTGACCGCCGGACCGGATATACGTCACCGCAGGTCCTGCGATCCTGAGACCAGTCTCCTAGGTACCACCTGATGAAGACAGCTGAATCACTGTCGAAACGTGTAGTGGCAGCACAAGGGGCCAATAAAGGTTGGTTTTAAAATTGACTCCTGTCTGATTTCCATTTCAGTGCTCCATTAAGCTGGTAAATACCTGTATATCATAGGATTTGACGCAGCGGCCCGGCACAGCTGGAAGGAATAACGTGGACCCGATAAGAATAATGATTAGATGTATTAACTGTTGCCTTACTTTAACAGAGCAACCGCAGTCACGAACCCGGTCAAATCTGAACGGTTCACCCATCCCTAGAGGTACCTTTACACGCCGCCACTGCAGGATGGATACCAACCGCTACTTCACGTGCACGAGCACGCCCAAACGGTTACCAACGGGAAACGCACCCTCTTTACACGCCGCCACAAAGTGCGCTACGCTACGCTACATTTACAGCTAGCTACATCGCCGGGTGTCTCAAGTAGCCATCTGTAGCTCAGCGTACCAGCTTTAGACGCCGACGCCACAGAGTGATCTGGGAGGAACAAAGGCAGGACGTAAAACAAATAGGCGTGCCACAGACCTGTACGCCGCGCCCAAACCACAACCATTGGCCAACAGTACGGAGTTGTGATTGGGCACGACGGAAAGGGCGGATGGGCGAGACGTGCCGTACTAGTGATCGTAGTGAAGCACGGAATAAGCGGTTGTGACCTGGCGGAGCATGGCGAATGCATCGAAATCGATGGTAAAGCGTCACGCTGGAGCGGTGGCCAGTCACATACCCCCGTGTGTATAAAAGTAGCGGTCCTGGGCTATGTGTGCGTAGTAGAAGTGTTTGCCTTGTCACGCACGATCAGCGCTTGTGACAGCGGCGAACCACTTCTGCGGCACCTACTGTACAACACCCACAGAGTGATGCGTACAGCAAGCCTGTGCGTTGTGTACAGACTACTCGATTTCAATGCGGTGTGTGTATACGTGCATCAGTGTGAGAGTTGCGTGCAGACACTCGAGGGACACTTATGCGGCATCTGCAGTTCCATAACGCAGGCCGGTCCGTAACACAAACTTGACTGCTGTGTCCAGCATTATTCATTATCTGTTTACAGAATGCGCACACTGTATTAGGATCATGGGCCATTTCTCATTTTGCCTTGCACAAGTTTGTGGCCGCGTAATTGTACTAATATATGATCGTGCATACGGCGCGTATCTGTAGTGCTGACGGAGAGCTCATCCAAGATGGAAGTCTGTGAGGCAAGGGCCAATCGGACCGCACCATCTTCCACCAATGATCGCAGATGGGGCGCGGTAACACGGAGCCTGGGTGACGCCTTAGCTACATTGCAGCTACATCGCCGGGTGTCCACAGTTCCCTTCTGTGGGTTCTTTACACGCCGATACAGCTCGCTACAATCGGCTTTGTTGCCATCTGTTTATGGGCAGTGCACGGATACAGATGTATCTGTAGCCGGCTGTGTCGTCCCGTCTTCAGACGCCGCTACTACGGGCGATATTGGCGCGACAAGCTACATTTGTAGCCTGTAGCGGATTGTATCCATCCTGTTGTAGCGGCGTGTAAAGGTACCTTAGTGGTTAGTTCCCCAAGATGTTTGGAAGAACCTTTCTGCTGACTGTGTATAAGGAAGAATTGATGCTGTTTTGAAGGCAAATTGTCGTCACCGAATCTTGATGTGATTTGCATTTCTCTTTTGTTCATTCACTTCACATTTTGCTAATTGCTTAAACACTTCTAGTATTCCAACTTTGCAGCATTTTTTTCACACCTGCCTTAAAGTTTTGCAAAGCACTATATATACATATACATGTAAACATATAAATATATATGTATATATGTTTTTATGTATATTTTTTCTCACCCGTATATGTGCAACATTCAGTACAATGCTTGTAGGTCATGCACGTCGGCACATTTTTGAAAAATAAATAATATAAGAGAAAAAAGCAAGCAGAAAAAATGGGAAAGAATCCCTCTTCCTCTGAAAAATGCTTCTCTCCAGAATCTTATTAATTCCCAGGGAAGGTCGCAGAAGCCCAACAACAAATGGTAGAAAACTGACACTTTAAATCAAGGCTTACTATGGAAAATGAAGGATAAGTTCGGCAGAATGGCATTTTCCTCGTGCTAAGTACTACTGGGAGCCATCGTGGAACAACAAATTACAGCCGAGCTCATAGAATAACCATATATTTTTCTTATGAATAACAAAGCAGTTCTCTTTTGTAGCAAAGGTTAAATACTTGTGACTGAGTACATTATTTAAAACTGTTATAAACCTCCTGAACTGAGACTCGCAGCACACGGCTCAGCCATAGAACAAAAGGATTCGCCTAACACGCTGGTGCTAATGGCCCTTTAATGACCACATAAGGCAACCAATCAGAGGTTAGCTGTCATCATTACTGCCTTTATATGATGAAACGTAACATGTCATTGGCTGTTTTCAGATGCAAAGTCATTATGTATATTTGGAAAAAGTAGTTGAATTTTGTATTCATTTTTTTCTTTGGTCATTGGGAAATTTACTTAATACATGCTGCATTATTATGTCAAAATAGTATTCAGTTCTGTATGTAATGTCTTTATCATTGGTAGACGCTGATAGTGGAGGGCAGTGATGTAACTTGAAGCTCATGGGCCCTGATCTGAAACCACAACGGGGCCCCCAATTATTACAAATCTTTAATAACAATAGTCTTGTTCTATAGGACAAAGGGACTTTGGTGCCCCCTAGGCTCCAGGGCCCAGTTGCGATTGCAACCCCTACACACATTGTAGTTATGACTCACCGCGGCCGGGACTCCTGTTTAGAGAGGCGTTTTTCTTCTTCCTCCTTGTCACGGATGGACCGCGTCTGCCGGTAGTGGGGCCCGGTGGTCCAGATTCAAAAGAGAGAGACGTCATTAGTGGAACAGATTAAGGGGTTAATTTGTCGTGACGCCACCTATGAGAGTTTCGGTAACTGTACCGACGCTGCGGGGTCTCTGGGGGATGGAATGCAGCAAGATGGAACACTCCCCACAGGCTGAGCGGTGATCCCCGGAGCCAGAAGCTGCGCAAGATGTTCTGAGGCAGCTGCGTTTACCTTAGCATGCGGATAAGCAGTTCATAAGAAGGCACGGACACTGTAAGTCTCTGTAACGGGTTCTTTACTGTAACCAGCAGGCAGTACATGGTATACAGTTTGCGGGTAGTGGACCGGGTGGACTCAGCAATGACCAGTGTGTTCTCAGAGATCCGCGGTGTTCCTCCATTCTAACTAAGTATGTTGCCGTTGTCGTCCAGGAATGCCAGATTGGGTACAAGGAGGCTGCCCTATACGGGGTATATGTTCCGGATGCTTCGGGGAGCCTTGGGTCCTTTGGTGGGTACACCGCTGGCTAGACGACTGTGTATGGCAGTGGTGGGGTGCTCCTGTAAAGCGGTCCCTCCACTCCTCTGGTTCGCATAGCAGAGCTGGACTACTGCTAGCTTCGGTACCAGCAAACCGGCTGTAAATGGGCACGGGATGATTTTGGACCCGCATTTTGATGCCCGAAGATCGGTTGATTAGGCACCGAGAGTGATGGTGCTCAACCGGGGTGACTGTAGGGAGATGGCCGGTAGAAGGTGGCCAGGGGGCCGCACGGAACTGTGCAACCCCCTCTCCCAGGTTGCAGAGCTGTTGGTTTAGCTCCTTCTCCTGCGTTGCTCGGAGAGTTCTTTTCTGCAGACTGTTCTGTCTGTACTAAACTTTCCACTACACACTACCCTTAGACTCCGCCCACCAGGACCTGATTGGCCCTCTATGCTAGGTGATGCATGTAGGGTATGGATCTCTGAGTTAACTGTGTGACTGCTGAGTCAGAGAATATTGCTGCTGCAGTTTTGGCTGCAATACCCTCTTGTGACGCACTCGTTGCGAGGCGCCACAGTTACGCTGCTGGTGAAGGGGTTCCTGTGCAGCACACGTGTCTGGCTTCTCTCTATGTTGTTTCCCACCTGTGTATATGCAAATGTGAAAAGAACAGGTTATGACCATGCAATGACGCCGATAATGGGGAGACAGTGGTGACTGAACCAACAACAGTTTATTACACTTTACATAATTCAAAGATTAGTACCTTAAAGGTACAACAAGGTACACAAGTAGTTGCATTAAAACAGATTACTTCACAGTGAGAGACCAGCGACACACAAATACAGATTACAGTCACAATATTACTGACAAGTTATTATCCTTATCACTAATGGTCACCGTCACAGTTTTGGTTGACAACAGCGTCACTCTATTAGTCACTGTTGTTTTTTATCTAAATGGTGATAAATAGTACCCAGGCCCTAGCAGGGTTGAAGGCGTTTCTCACTAGGCCACAGATCCAGGGGGATGATATCTTCACGTTCTAAAATCGCTTGCTGCTTTTGAGCTTTGAAGTGCAGCCTCAGTCCACTCTTAATACTGTATGTCTGCACAGGAAGGAACAGCCTGGTACATTCAGGGGTTTCTTTTAGGAGCAGAGGTTGAACCTCAGCTGTCAGTGATCAGCAATCTGCCTTCAGTGCTTGACCAATAAAGTCTATGGTATACAGTAACAGGCATCTACTACCACGGGTCACAGGCTTCTACTGGCATGGGTCACGGGTTTCTACTGGTGTAGGTCACAGGCTTCCACTGCCAGTGGTTACAGTCTCCACTGTCTTCCACTCAGTTCTGGTATATCTCAACCCTTCTCCAGGAGCTGACCGCACTCAGACCCTTTTGAGGCGGTGAGGCTATCAACCCACTTCTCTGCTGCACGACCTTACTGGTACATATTCTCTTACCAATTCCTGGCCTATACAGCCCATCCAGGATTTTTATATCTTGCAACCTTGACACAACTATCACGTCACCTTCAAACTCTTCCCTAGAGAAAACACTCTTCAACATCTAGTTCTTTAATTACTGGCATTATCTTCTGCTATTACTTTTGGCCAGCAGATGGCAATGTTTCCCTGCAGATGCTAAGAGAGAGGTTGGCTGCATGTGTCTTCTGCTTAAACTACTCTCTAAGGGCCCTTTCACATCAGCGTTTTTTTCAAATCGCGGCAGATGCGGTGAAAAAAACGCATCTGCCGCGATTACCGCATACCGGCTGCACTTGCGGCACGGTTGCGGCGCAGTTGCGGTAAACGCCATACAAAGTATAGGCGGACTTGCGGCAGGTGCGGCAAGTGTGGTTTTGGCATTTGCGGCAGGTGCGGCCGCGAAAAAATCCGCGGCTGAGAGCATTTTTTTTCGCGGCCGCACCTACCGCAAGTGCCAAAACCGCACTTGCCGCACCTGCCACAAGTCCGCCTATACATTGTATGGCGTTTACCGCAACCGCGCCGCAACCGTGCCGCAAGTGCAGCCGGTATGCGGTAATCGCGGCAGATGCGTTTTTTTCACCGCATCTGCCGCGATTTGAAAAAAACGCTGATGTGAAAGGGCCCTAAGGCCCCTTTCATATCTATGTATATGTGCAATTCATGGCAGATCCGGCAGATTTTGCCGCATCTGCCGGATCTGACTCGTAACGGCTGACTTGCGGCACCAATCCTGCACAGATCCATTCCCTATGGGGCTTGTGGTTGGGTGTGGCAAGTGCGGTATTGCTGAATCGGGCAGATCCGGCACTTGCTTGCATCGTTTCTTTTGCGGTGCCGCAAGTGTCGCAAGTGATTTGGCAATACCGCACTTGCTGCTCCCGAACGCAAGCCCATATGGGCATATGAATGGGGCTTGCGGGCTTCCTCTATTCAGACATATTGTATCCATTATATATATCAGACAATTCCTCCATGTATGTAATGTTGGTTTGTCCTGAGGAAGGGGCCCTGGAGTCCTGAAATTCGTTGACTAATAAACCACGCTCAATATCACAATTGATGTTCTCCGAAGATTGATGTTCATTCCATTCCAGCAGTGCAGTCGTTAACCCTTTCTGCACCATTGACTACACATTTTATCTCTGGGGACTGCAGCAGCTGTTTTAATAGTGTACAGTGGTTGTGACTCCTTACAACCTCTAAAGGTGAGCCTCTTTTCACTAATTTGGTCTAAATATACCACAAACAAGACCCTATTTGCCCTTTTATATCCCTCTGTTTAGCATACAGATGCACCATCACACAGGCAATATCTACATGCATACATCCATATTAACATGAGACACGTAGGTGCACTACACAGATTCACTGATTATGCACACACACATCACACAGAAATATATAGAGTACACATGCACATGGTACATTATATATAAAATATGAACTTAACTTTTATTTTTACACTAACTGTTTATGAAGTCTAGTTTTTTTGGGAGCCAAGTAGCAATTTTTAGTTACTATTTTACCATACACATACAGTGTTAAAGGGATTCTGTCAGCACAGAATGACTGATCAAACCAAGTACAGGCACTCAGTGCATCATGGCGTGGCCAATCAATTAAGTGTACCTTCCCTCTTTATTGATTGACAGCTCTGATTTCAAAGAGCTAGAGAAGAGTGGAGAAAGATGGAAAACAAGCAGGTGGGAAGGTGCACTTAAATGTTTGGCTCCGCCCTGATGCACCGAGCACCTGTACTTGGCTTCAACAGTCATTCTATGCTGACTGGGTCCCTTTAATCGTAAACGCTTCTATTAACTTTATTATAGATTAATTGCAGCATTTATTTATTACTTGTCACTTATTACCATGAATACGGTAATACTGCATTGTAAGGGTTGAACTTGTTACCATTACAGGGATGCCAAATATACTATTTGCTATTAGGTAGCATTTATTTAAAAAAAGGTATTACAAATTTGTATTTATACTTCGCCAAATTTGATTTAACACTTCGATCAATATTGGACATGCCCTCCTCTATTTTACACGGAAAAATACCACTGATGTGTGAACAGTGCCCTAAACTATCATACCAGTACGAGTGCTATCTGTGAAAGTAAAAGATAAAGCTTGTATGTGAAAAACTGACACGTGAACGATCCCTTAGTGTGAGTTATGACTTGTAACTCAGCTTACTTTTATAAAGACTGATCATTTTTAAAGGTTGAAACTTTCTACTGATGACTATGCAAGGTTGAGAGAATCAATACTACCGGCGTGCAGGCTGTAATAAAATGCATTCAGGATAAAATACTGAATATAAGTACAGTTTGCACCTGCCATGTTCGGCCCAGCAGTGTGGTGATCCGGTGATATCGAGCAGACAGCATTCCTGTTTTAAACCACATGTGAACGTCACACGAGTCATTCTTATCTCCGGGAACCTTAAAAAATGTTCAATCATGAAAAACCATTTGGAAGATAAATCTGACCCTTCACTAACCAATAGTCACCGGCTGGATTCCATGACATGATGACCTTGACACAAGCAATTTTCAGCCCCTTGTCTGTGAAATCTCTAATTAAAACATCCAATATCTTACTCTAGTAACTTCCTTCCAGAGGAGGCCACGTGTCAGGACTTCACTCCATTTAAAGATATTCTAGACATGTCTATAGGCCTTGCCTGCACAAGTATAGTTCTTGTTGACCAAAAGTTGACGTTTTTTAGGACGTAAATGTCAATCAATATCTCTAAAACTGGTTGAATGGTTATATCCTTACTAGGGAATAGTGTGCTTGATGGAGGTGTGGCCAGCATCTAATAAACTCCTCCCCTGAGGAGTCAGCAGATATCTGTACACAGATCAGGTTAGCGATATAATTCTTTGGCCTAAGTTGTCCCACAACCACAAGCCCCAATGCTATCATCATTGTATGAAAAAGGATAAATAGGGAGCGCACATAGGGCGTTATCTTCTTAATAAATAGTCCAGTCCCCCCAATCGGTGTGGACTCACCTGCGGTGGTTGTGAGAGCCACAACAAACTGAGAGAGCCTGGTAATGGTCGCTGCAGGAGCCTACTGAAGATAAATGATTTCCACCGAAGAAAGAGCTGGGCTTTGTAGTCCGCGCTGACCTCAAGAAACTTCCAGTCCAGTAAAGGGTTAATCAGGTTCTGGTTTATTTGCCTACGCGTTTAGTGGCTTTAAATCTGCCACTTCATCAGGGCTATAAGTTGAACACACTGCAACCGGCGGGTCTTAATGAAATTAGTGATTTGTTCTGAAAGTAAATTGTATAAAAAGGGTCCTACTATGGTAAATAACATATTTTTTTGTATATTTTTCTGTTGATTTTACAACTATGAATGGTACAGGTTCCCTGGACTGAAAAAACAGGAGTAATCACTGATCCTGATTTGGATCTGATCTAATTCCTGGGTGATAATGGCAATGGTATAATCCAGGATTATACATCTGAGTTCTAGCCTAATTGTAGTTTAGTGGATAATGAGTTTCTTAATGGAACTTAACATTATCTTTTGATTGATAAATATTTCGAAAGGAAATATCAAATAGGGGTTTCAAGCACTATATATATATAATAAATGAAAAAAATAAATAAAAAAAACGAAAAACAATTTTTGTATGTTTTAGAGGTTTTTAAGAACAGTTTTATAATAAATTAGGTTCAATCAAAGGACATATGGTCCAGGGGACTGATGCATGGAACTAAGAGAAGTGAATGCTTTTTAGATCTGGTAAAAAGTGGGTTCAAATCCAGCGGACGTTCTTATTAAAATAATGATTTTGTAATAGTTTTATATTTGGTAATAAACAGAGATTTAAATTTTATGGAGAAAGTTTTAAAAAATATAAAAGATTTGATTGTATTTATGTGTTTTGTGTTGCATGCACCAAGTGGGTGTTTCCACAGGAACCACCTGACACTGGGCGTGGTATGATAACAAAAGAGTATATATACTTGTAATGTGGATACTGTATGTAATAGCCCTGATGAAGTGGCAGATTTAAAGCCACGAAACGCGTAGGCAATTAAACCAGAACCTGATTAACCCTTTACTGGACTGGAAGTTTCTTGAGGTCAGCGCGGACTACAAAGCCCAGCTCTTTCTTCGGTGGAAATCATTTATCATCATTGTATGAGGATTCACAAATAAAATATTAGATGTCAATAATGATATATCCTGCATGCAATGAGAAAAGAAAAAGTTGCAATGGTATTGATTGTCCCTGGTGGCAAAGAAATTCCATTTTGACATTGTGTGCACTTATTATCTGTCTTGTAAGAGCTAGAATGATGCTGGATTCCTAAAATATGCCACTTTCCCTCCTCCATGCTCTTAGTAACAGGCTGGGATAGACAGAAACACAATAGAGTCTTATCCAGGCAATAAAAACATTGAAAAGTCAAAATAAGGCTCGCCTTATCAGGTTGTGATAAATCACTATCCCTATGAGTCGCATAGAACGGCAGCTAAAGCCCCATAAAGGCAGATTGTGGTAGTATAGAGAAGAAGGGTTTAATGCTGTGCAGCTATAATAAAGTCTAATATTTCCTGTGTTCCATGATTATGATTTATTAGTCAACGCGTTTTAGAGATTACATCACAATGTGATTTTGTTCTGATGAAAGAGATGGAACCTCTGAAACGCGTTAACCAATAAATCCCAATCTTGTAACACAGGACATTTTGCACTTTATTACGGCAGCGCAGCATTAACCCCTTTTCTCCATACACACAAGGAATGTTTACACACACCTGATCAGCAGAACCAAGATCAAAGTGCTGTCCCAAAGACGCTCTCCTATGTGTCCACAACCACAGGAACCATTTGCCTATAGAAGTATGAGTCGGGAACAGAATAATCTTCTTTCAGCCAAACCAGGGTAAATTAGTGAGTGTGCAGCAGAGCATGTCTTTGGAAGAGCACTATGATTACCTAATTTAACATTAAATCTATACCCCCAATGTACATATATGTACACTACAACAGAAAAGATAACAGGTATTGAACTCTCTGTACTGTATAGCTCTATTTTAGTCCAGCACAGATTATCTCACTTTGGCACCAAAAAGATTGTTCTCACATTTCCCCCCAAAAAGTGCATTAGCAGAGGCCGAAATCAGGACTTTTAGCATTGTGAATCTAAGAATAAGCAGGTCCACAAGAGTTCCGTCAAACACCAGAGGAGGGGGGAGGAACTATCTGTGGCATCCAAATTGCTATAGGCCATGATGAACCGTCTAGTCTCACTCAACAACACCTGAAGATGTCCATCTCACCGCAATCCTACACTTATGGGGCCGTCACACGCGTCAATATCGCATGCACGATCGTTGCTGCACGTGACGTTGCAGCAATATTGACGCGTGTGACAGGGTGCATCAACCAGCAATAAATCGCTGGTTGATGGTCGTCAGGTTTTAGAACCTGTTCTAAAACCTGACGACGGTCGCCCGGTGGACACGCAACATCGCTGCGTGTGACACCGGGAGATGTGATCAGCCAGCTCCCAGTGCCTCTCAGGAAGCGCTGGGAGCTGGTATCCAGGGTAAACTGCAGGTAACTAGGCAGCGCGCACTGCGTAGATACCCGATGTATACCTTGGTTACCAGCCTTCTCCACTCACCGCTGTGTACCTTGGATACCAGCCGGTGAGCGGAGAAGGCTGGTAACCAAGGTATACATCGGGTATCTAGGCAGCGCGCGCTGCCTAGTTGCCCGCAGTTTAACCTGGATACCAGCCTGCAGACATCGTGGAAACGATATTTAAATCATTTCCACGATGTCTGCCTGAGTGACAGCTCACCAGCGATCAGCCGTCAATGTCGTCAGCGATCAGATCGCTGACGACATTGACTCGTGTGAGGGCCCCATAATAGTTAGTCTCTGCTTCTTCTTAAAGGAGAACCCATCACAGTTCAGCACAATAGCACACTGTATCAATCAGCCCGTCAAGGCTGACCAGCAGAAGGCAAGCCTGCCACCACAGGCTTACCAGCTGTCTGTCTCCTCTGCTTCAGGCAGTTCCTCTGGTGGCCAGGGGAAGATTCCTCAGGAGTCGTCACTTGTACACTCTCACAGGGGAGCAGAAATACGAGTCCCACTAGGATATATGCAGCTGAGGGGGCCACTGGCACTTCTGTTGGATAAGCAGAACTCTTTGTAATGAGAGCAAATGAATCTACTGGTAGCTCTTGGGAGGCTGTTAGTTAAAAAGTAACCGGTTTTATTATTTTTTCATAAATGAAAAGTACACATCAAAATAAAAAACTTTGTAATATGTTTTATCAGAGAAATCCACTTTTATATCCTCCTGGACTCAGCTTTCATTCACAAAATTCCCAATTCACTGTTAATATCTGAATTCAGTGAATGTAGATTTTCCCATTACTAAAATAGGAGATGTCAGTTGGTGCTGATAATGTTCTATGGAGAACTGTAACTGTTATTATAGGAGAATGTCTGTGTTTTCCTCTAGCTTCTCTGCGTCTATAAAATTAGAAAAGCACCAACTCCCATCTCCTATCTCAGGAATGGGAAAATCTGACTTCACCGAATACACATATTACCCGCCAATTGATTAAGAGGAAAGCAGAATTCTCTAAGATATATTACAAAGTTTTTATTTTCATGTGCACTGTTGATTTATGAAATTAAAATTAATAAGACATTTTCTCTTGAATGCTGACAATAATTCAGATCAAGAATGTGTCGTAAACAATTGTCCATAGACGTTCATTCATTCTTCTTGCGGTAACTCCCCCGAGGAGACATCAAGCACTGACAATATGTCCAATGGCCCGTTACATACAAAATCCATGTTCTTTGATCTTTAGCAAATCGCTATTTTTTCCTCCATTCTGTATGTACATATATTTTTTTACACTTTTCATTACGGTATCTCATATTGACTGTCTCCTGGCCCCATAGGACTGTGTACGTGATCGCAGACATGGTATTTATCATACTACTGTGTGTATTTTTTACTGTTGTTTTCCTTTAGGTTTTAATGTTGTTTTTTACTTTTTGCCTGGAAGATTCTCTGTTTCAGTGAGTCATTTACCAAGGGGGACGAAGAAGATATAGAATTTGAAATGACAGTCTGCTTCTGTGATGTGCGTGCTACAAGTTCATACTATACATCCCACTTGCAGCATAAATCCTCACCGGCTGTAGGATTGGTGTTTTAGAATTGAGAGCGGGCAGAAAGAGATCCATCACCTCCGTCTTTATCACCCTCAAACACAACCAGTATTTGCTAATGCTTCTCAACTGAATGAGGAGTTTCTCTGCTATGAAGCAATTCTACTTTTGTAGGGGACAGCTCCTGAAATAATGGCGCACACCGGCTAATATATGTGTCCTTCTCCCGGGTGCCGCGGAATAATATTTTTTTTTATTTTTTATTTTATTTTTTTTAAACTTTAACTTTTTGCTTTTTGGAAGAAGAAAGTTATACTTAAATCACAGACATCTTCCCTTCATGGACAAGTGCGAATCCCAAGGGCGACTTTATGCAAAAATATCTGCACTGTTACAGAGGGCGGAAATTGATCTCCAGAGGGTTTTCGGCTGAATTATATTTAGAAATAGTTGGGGGGGGGAGGATTATAAGAGTCAGTGGAAATAAATAAATACATAAATAAGTAAAATGTAAAAATGTGTAAATGACAAAGAAAACAAAAACAACAATAGGCAAATGGATAAAATACAACTATTAAAAGAATGAAAAACTACTATATACTTCCCAATGTACAAGAAATCAAGTAATATAATATTGCCCCCCTGAGTACAAACCCTGAACTAACATATATACACATATCATTTTGTAAGTTTACCCACTGATAAAGACATGAACAGCCTATAATTTTAGAGATGGAATATCAAAAATAAATATCAGAAAATCACATTGTCTAAATTATAGAAATGTATTTGCATTTTGCAGAGAGAAATAAGTATTTGCTCCTCTGGCAAATAGGACTTAATACTTGGTGGTAAAATCCTTGTTGGCGAACACAACAGTCAGACGTTTCTTGTAGTTGATGATGAGATTTACTCACGTCAGGAGGAATTTTGGTCCACTCCTCTTTGCAGATCATCTCTAAATCATTAAGCGTTTGAGGCTGTTGCTTGGCAACTTGGAGCTTCAGCTGCCTCCATACGTTTTCTATGAGATTAAGGTCTGGAGACTGGCTAGGCCATGACCTAAATGTGCTTCTTTTTGAGCCACTGCTTTGCTGCCTTGGCTGTATGTTTTGGGTCATTGTTGTACTGGAAGACCCAGTCACGACCCATTTTTAATGTCTTGGCGGAGGGAAGGAGGTTGTCAATCAAGGATTTTACGGTACATGGCTCCATCCATTGTCCCATTGATGTGGTTAAGTTGTCCTGTGCCATTAGAAGAGAAACACCCCCAAACATAATGTTTCCACTGCCATGCTTGATTGTGCGGACAATGTTCTTTGGGTCATAGACAGCATTTCCCTTCCTCCAAACATGGCAAATTGAGTTAATTCCAAACAGCTCAATTTTTGTCTCATCTAACCAAGCACCATCTCCCAATCACTCTCAGAATCACCAAAGTGTTCATCGATAAACTTCAGACGGGCCTGCACATGTGCCTTCTTGAGGACTTTGCGGGCACTGCAGTATTTTAATCCATTATGGTGTAATGTGTTACCAATGGTTTTCTTGGTGACAGTGTTCCCTGCTGCCTTGAGATCATTAACATGTTCCCCCTGTGTAGTTTTATGGTGGGTTTACACACACCAATTTATCTGTTCAATATCTGAACCAATCTCTGGTTGCAGTGAATTCATGGATACATTGTTCCATGTTGTACACAGCCACAAAATGGAGCAATGTATCCATGATTTCACTGCAACCAGAGATTGGTTCAGAGATTGAACAGATAAATTGGTGTGTGTAAACCCACCATTAGGCTGATCTCTCACCTTCCTCATGATCCTGGATACCCCACAAGGTGAGATTTTGCATGGAGCCCCAGATCGATGTCAATTGACACTCATTTTGTATTTCTTCCATTTTCTTACTATTGCACCAATGGTTGTCTCCTTCTCACCCAGCGTCTTACTTATGGCTTTGCAGCCCATTCCAGCCTTGTGCTGGTCTAGGATCTTTTCCCTGACATCCTTAGAAAGCTCTTTGGTCTTGCTAATGTTGTAGAGGTTAGAGTCTGACTGATTGAGTGTGTGGACAGGAGTCTTTTATACAGGTGACAATTTTAGGCTGGCTTCACACCAGGCAAGGTCCGTTCCGGGGCTGTCCGATGTAAACCAGACAGCCCCGGACCTGTTTGTGGCCCCGTAGTAGCCTACGGGGCCGGATGGAGCCGGATGGCAGCTCTCTGCCATCCGGTTTCATCTCTGCGGTGGAATCCACGAGAAATTGGATTTTTCTCACCATACACAAAAACGTTGCTGGCAACGTTTTTGTGTCCGGGGAGGAAAATCTCCCCAAAAAGCCGGATCCCAGATTGTCTCAGATTATCTCGGATCCGGGGAATTCCGTTCTCCCTAACATGGGAGCCTATGGGGCCGGATTGCCCTGGTCCGGGCGAATCTGGGAACCGGATACCGGCAGCTGCACGCCGCTGTTGTTTCAGGACCACGGCTAGCTCCATGCTAGCCGCGATCTTGACAAAGCAGCAGCTGGGGCTGTAATTACAGCCATCTGGCTGCACACAGGACCGGAGGGCACATTTGGCCCTCTGATTCTGTGTGCTGATCCGGTCCGGGGCTGTCAGATTCATGCCTGACAGCCCCGGACCGGACCTTGCCGTGGTGTGAAGCCAGCCTAAGACAGCTGTCTTTATTGCAGGTAATGAGTTGATTAGGAGTGTCTAAATGGTCTGTAGGAGCCAGAACTCCTAATGGTTGATCACATACTGATTTCTCTTTGCAAAATGCAAATTACATTTATATAATTTAGACAATGTGATTTTCTGGATTTCATTTTTGATATCCTATCTCTCACTGTTAGGGCCGCTTTACACACACCAACTTCTGTGTCCAACTTCTGAACAGATCTCTGGTTGCAGTGAAATCATGGACACATTGTTCCATTTGTACACAACCACAAAATGGAACAATGTGTCCATGATTTCACTGCAACCAGAGATCTGTTCAGAAGTTGGACACAGAAGTTGGTGTGTGTAAAGCAGCCCTTAAATTTAACCTACTCTTAAAATCATAGACTGTTCATGTAAGTGTCAGTAGGCAAACTTACAAAACCAGCAAGGGATCAAATACTTATTTCCTTGTATGTATGTATGTATGTATGTATGTATGTATGTATGTATGTATGTATGTATATATATATATATATATATATATATACACATACCGTATATACTCGTGTATAAGCCGAGTTTTTCAGCCAAAAATTGGGCTGAAAAGTCACCCCCTCGGCTTATACACGGGTCAATACGGTAATCCTATGGGTCCGGGTGCTGGGGAGGCTGGAGGAGGCGGGGGGGGGGGGGAGGCTTCTGACAGCGGCCCATCTCGTGGGGCCGCTCATTAGATATGCACAGCTCCCCCCGCCCATCACAGCGGCAGGGAGAGCCGTGCATACAGCCCCCAGTGTATACAGCAGCCCCCCAGTGTATACAGGCAGCCCCCCAGTGGCACTAGTCCCCCCAGCATGTTTAGAGCCCCCACATTTTGCAAAGCCCCCCGCTGCATAATCTTACCATCCAGGGTCTTCTTCACCGGAGGTCCTGCAGTCATCATCGCGCGCTGTGTTCCCGGTCTCACGTGACCCGGCGCGATGACGTCATTCGACTGCGACCTCCGGGTCACAAGAGACCGGGAACACAGCACGCGAGGATGGACTGCAGGACTCCGGTGAAGAAGACCCTGGATGGTAAGATTATGCAGCGGGAGGGCTCTGCAAAGTGTGGGGGCTCTTCTCAATATGGGGGGGGGCGAGTGCCACTGGGGCTTCTGTATATACCCCTGGGGGCCTGCTGTATATACCCCCGGGGGCCTGCTGTATCCTGGGGGCCTGCTGTATATACCCCTGGGGGCCTGCTTACACCCCTGGGGGCCTGCTGTATACCCCACTGCTGGGGCCTGCTGTATACCCCACTGCTGGGGCCTGCTGTATACCCCACTGCTGGGGCCTGCTGTATACCCCACTGCTGGGGCCTGCTGTATACCCCACTGCTGGGGCCTGCTGTATACCCCACTGCTGGGGCCTGCTGTATACCCCACTGCTGGGGCCTGCTGTATACCCCACTGCTGGGGCCTGCTGTATACCCCACTGCTGGGGCCTGCTGTATACCCCACTGCTGGGGCCTGCTGTATACCCCACTGCTGGGGCCTGCTGTATACCACTGGGGGGGCCTGCTGTATACCACTGGGGGGGCCTGTATACCTGTGCTGGAGTCCACCCTCGGCTTATACACGAGTCAATACGTTTTCCCAGTTTTTGGGGGCAAAAGTAGGGGGGGTCGGCTTATACACGGGTCGGCTTATACACGAGTATATACGGTATATGTTCTTTTTATATTTTTTCTTACCCATATGTGTGTAACATTCAGTACAATGCATGTAGGATGTGCACGTTGGCACATTTTTGAAAAATTAATAATATAAGAAAAAAACAAGCAGAAAAAAATGGGAAAGAATCCCTTTTCCTCTGAAAAATGCTTCTCTCCAGAATCCTATTAATTCTCAGGGAAATTCGCAGAAGCCCAATGACTAATGGTAGAAAACTGACACTTTAAATATATACGGTATACACTACCGTTCAAAAGTTTGGAGTCATTTAGAAATTTCCTTATTTTTGAAAGAAAAGCACTTTTTTTTTCAATGAAGCGAACATTAAATTAATCAGAAATACACTCTATACATTGTTAATGTGGTAAATGACTATTCTAGCTGCAAATGTTTGGTTTTTAATGCAATATCTACAGTACATACGTGTTGTGAGGTAGCAACCGGGGAACCCGCTTGCAAAACGACAACAAACACGTGTTTATAAGTTTAACCAATGTCTACCCGTTTATTTTCACATATTAACAACATAACCCGGGTAGCATGTTTGACACATATCACAAAAACACCATACATAAACACATCATACATTTACATATAACATTACATAATACATATATTGCACATAACACTTATAGTAACCCGGGACCTGTAACCATCTCTCTGTGCCCATTGGAGCTCTACTAACAGCTCCCGTGGTGGCTACGGCCTCCGGCCTATATACATTTCACATACATTTAACATCAAGTACCATAGCAACGGGCCCTATGGGTCCCAATGGCGGAACCAGCCGCCTGGCTCTATTTCCCCAGCTTCATACTACCCCGGAATCAGGACTCCAGCCTGACCGGGTTCTTACATACAATATGTGATCCATCCTATAAGCCACCATGGACCACACACGTCCTTTCACTCGCTCACAGCCCATCATACACATCCATGGACTGTGGCTCCTCAGGGCTCAGAACAGGGATTGGCAAACCCTAGTAACCTGTGAGGTGAACCACACGTTACCCAGTACGGGAGCCCTTCTAACCCCTGCTTCTGACCTCTCGTACACACATTCCGGTTCATCAGGTCCTTTAACTGAGTACTCCGACTCGGACCCAAAGGCGGTCTATGCCCGCCTGGCACACTACATAAAATCGCCTCCCGAAGGGCTACATTCAATCGCCTCCCGAAGGGCTACATACAATCCGGTTCATCAGGTCCTTTAACTGAGTGCTCTGACACGGACCCAAAAGTGGTCTATGCCCGCGTGGCACACTATACACGATTGCCTCCAAAGGGCTACATTCATTCGCCTCCCGAAGGGCTACATTCATTCCGGTTCATCAGGACCTTTAACTGACTCCCCTGAGTCGGTCCCAAGGGTGGTCTATGCCCGCCTGGCACACTTCATACATCGGCCCCTATAGGGCTACATTCACTCGCTGGTCTTTAAAAAAGCCATACAGTACTTATAAGGTTCAACAGGTCCTTCACTGGACCTAATGGCGGCTACACTCGCCTAGCATGATTTACACACAAGGTGCACAGTTCACACAATCATTCAGGAACTGCTTTCTTACCGGGCACGGATCTGGGTCTCGCTACCTGTGTCACAGGTTCCACCAGGCATCCCCACGGGCCCCTTCCCGGACGTGTGGTGAACCACGCCCGGACCAGCGTCCACCTCCAGGTGCGGACACGACCCCGGACCTCGGCACCGGCATGGAGCTAGCATGCTCCCGTCATTTACTCAAAGCCTCTAGACTGCTCTGCACTTGGCTGGTCTCAGCTTCCATCTGAATCAATTCTCTCAATCACTTCAGCTGGCTGCCTCTTATCGTGCCAGCCACTCCCACATGGACACACCCCCTTAGCTGCTGTTAATCAGCCTTTCACACAGCTCAGGTTAACTCCCTGTGTTCCGGGTTGTCAGCACTCAGCCCTTACATTCCTTAGGGCTTCCTCGATCTCATCCCACTCTCACTGCCGCTCATTAGTAACATGAAACCTTGTGTTCACAGTTGGTTCACACAGCATTATCAGTCAAACCGGCCAGTGTGCACAGGATCATACCTTGATCCTGCATGTGACGCGCCCCGGCCATGAGGATCATGCCGGCGGTGCCTCACAGTGTAAAGAGGCCCATTTCCAACAACCACTACTCCAGTGTTTTATTGGTACATTGTGCTTGCTAACTGTGTAAGGGTGCTTTCACACTAGCGCTTATTTGAAATCGCGTCAGATGCTGTGAAAAAAATGCATCTGCCGCGATTACCGCATACCGGCTGTGGCCGCACCTGCCGCAAGTGCCAAAACCGCACTTGCCGCACCTGCCGCAAGCCCGCCTATACATTGTATGGGGCTTGCCGCAACTGTGTCGCAACCGTGCCACAAGTGCAGCCGGTATGCGGTAATCGCGGCAGATGCGTTTTTTTCACCGCATCTGACGCGATTTAAAAAAAACGCTGATGTGAAAGGGGCTTTAGAAGGCTACTGGATGTTTAGAAAACCCTAGAAACCCTTGAACAAGTATATTAGCAGAGCTGAAAACGGTTTGGCTGATTAGAGAAGCTATAAAATTGACCTTCTTTTGAGCTATGTAGTTGAGAATCTGGAGCATTACATTTATTTGTTCTATGAAACTCTCAAAATGGCCAGAAAAAGAGAAACTTTCATGTGAAACTCAACAGTCTTTTCTTGTTCTTAGAAATGAAAGCTATTCCATTTGAGAAATTGCCAAGAAACTGAAGATTTCCTACAACGGTGTGTAAGTAGAAAGAGAAGTGGGAGGCCCCGCTGGACAACTGAGCAACAGGACAAGTACATTAGAGTCTCTAGCTTGAGAAATCGATGCCTCACAGCTCCTCATGTGGCAGCTTCATTAAATAGATCCTGCCAAAGGTCTGCAATGCTGAAATTGCTGCAAAGTGAGCATTCTTTGACGAAAGCAAAGCTTTAAGGAGATAATTATTATTTCAAATAAAAATCATTATTTCTAACTTTGTCAATGTCTGGACAATGTTTTCAATTCATTTTGCAACTCATTTGATAAATAAAAGTATGAGTTGTCATGGAAAACACAAAATTGTCTGGGTGACCTCAAACTTTTGAACGTTAGTGTATATATATACATTTATTGATATAAATACATACGCTCCCTCTTCTCGCTCTATTTATAATGATATAATCTATTATATAAAAGCCGAAGGCCACTTCCGGAGAACCCGAAGGGTTACTTCCGTGACGGCCTCCGACCATGCTGCTGACGTCACAGTGCAGTGTAGCCGCGCGGAACTTTCCGTGCAGCTACAGGCACCGGCGTTTCAACGTTCCGCTCGCCCCTCTCTACTGTCTCATCAAACACACACACACACAGCCTCTCACTACAGTCCTCCCAAACACACACACACCATCCCAACCACATCACACATACACACTCACACACCCACACAAACACACACCCACACACACACTCCAGTATACTTACCCCGCCGCCATCTCGCTGCACCGCTCCCGCCATGGCTCCGCCCACATCGCGGGGGCTCCTGCCACGGCTCCGCCCACACCGCGGGGCTCCCGCCATGGCTCCGCCCACCCCGCGGGACTCCCGCATTGGCTCCGCCCACCTCGCAAAACTCCCGCCTTGGCTCCGCCCACCTCGCGATACTTCCGCCTTGGCTCCGCCCACCTCGCGAGACTCCCGCCTTGGCTCCGCCCACCTCGCGGGACTCCCGCCATGGCTCCGCCCACCTAGCCTGCGCTGACCACAGAGCTGCCGTCCTCTGCTGACCACAGAGCCTCCTTCCTGCGCTGACCACTCGACCACAGAGCCTCCTTCCTTCGCTGACCACAGACCCGCCATCCTCTGCTGACCACAGACCCGCCATCCTCTGCTGACCACAGACCCGCCATCCTCTGCTGACCACAGACCCGCCGTCCTCTGCTGACCACAGAGCCGCCGTCCTCTGCTGACCACAGACCCGCCGTCCTCTGCTGACCACAGACCCGCCGTCCTCTGCTGACCACAGAGCTGCCGTCCTCTGCTGACCACAGAGCCTCCTTCCTGCGCTGACCACTCGACCACAGAGCCTCCTTCCTCTGCTGACCACAGAGCCGCCGTCCTCTGCTGACCACAGACCCGCCGTCCTCTGCTGACCACATACCCGCCGCCCTCTGCTGACCACAGAGCTGCCGTCCTCTGCTGACCACAGAGCCTCCTTCCTGCGCTGACCACTCGACCACAGAGCCTCCTTCCTTCGCTGACCACAGACCCGCCGTCCTCTGCTGACCACAGAGCCGCCGTCCTCTGCTGACCACAGAGCCGCCGTCCTCTGCTGACCACAGAGCCGCCGTCCTCTGCTGACCACAGAGCCGCCGTCCTCTGCTGACCACAGAGCCGCCGTCCTCTGCTGACCACTAGAGCCGCCGTCCTCTGCTACCACAGAGCCGCCGTCCTCTGCTGACCACAGAGCCGCCGTCCTCTGCTGACCACAGACCCGCCGCCTCTGCTGACCACAGAGCCGCCGTCCTCTGCTGACCACAGAGCCGCCGTCCTCTGCTGACCACAGAGCCGCCGTCCTCTGCTGACCACAGAGACCGCCGTCCTCTGCTGACCACAGACCGCCGTCCTCTGCTGACCACAGACCGCCGTCCTCTGCTGACCACAGAGCTGCCGTCCTCTGCTGACCACAGAGCCCCTTCCTGCGCTGACCACTCGACCACAGCCTCCTTCCTTCGCTGACCACAGACCCGCCATCCTCTGCTGACCACAGAGCCGCCGTCCTCTGCTGACCACAGAGCCGCCGTCCTCTGCTGACCACAGAGCCGCCGTCCTCTGCTGACCACAGAGCCGCCGTCCTCTGCTGACCACAGACCGCCGTCCTCTGCTGACCACAGACCCGCCGTCCTCTGCTGACCACAGACCCGCCGTCCTTCTGCTGACCACAGACCCGCCGTCCTCTGCTGACCACAGACCCGCCGTCCTCTGCTGACCACAGAGCCGCCTTCCTCTGCTGACCACAGAGCCGCCCGTCCTCTGCTGACCACACGAGACCCCCGTCCTCTGCTGACCACAGACCCGCCGTCCTCTGCTGACCACAGAGCTGCCGTCCTCTGCTGACCACAGAGCTGCCGTCCTCTGCTGACCACAGAGCCTCCTTCCTGCGCTGACCACTCGACCACAGAGCCTCCTTCCTTCGCTGACCACAGACCCGCCATCCTCTGCTGACCACAGACCGCCGTCCTCTGCTGACCACAGAGCTGCCGTCCTCTGCTGACCACAGAGCCGCCGTCCTCTGCTGACCACAGAGCCGCCGTCCTCTTCTGACCACAGACCCGCCGTCCTCTGCTGACCACAGACCGCCGTCCTCTGCTGACCACAGACCCGCCGTCTCTGCTGACCACACACCGCGTCTCCTGGCTGACCCCGAGCCCCGCCTCTGCTGACCACAGAGCCACCGCCTTGCTGACACAGAGCCCCCGTCCTCTGCTGACCACAGACCCCCCGTCCTCTGCTGACCCAGAGCCCCGCCTCTCGCTGACCACAGAGCCCCCGCCTCTGCTGACCACAGAGCCGCCGTCCTCTGCTGACCACAGAGCCCCTCTCTGCTGACCACAGAGCGCCGTCCTCTGCTGACCACAGAGCCGCCGTCCTGCGCTGACCACAGACCTGCCGTCCTCTGCTGACCACGCTGCCGTCCTTCCTGCGCTGACCACAGACCGCCGTCCTCTGCTGACCACAGACGCCGCCGTCCTCTGCTGACCACAGAGCCGCCGTCCTCTGCTGACCACAGAGCCGCCGTCCTCTGCTGACCACAGAGCCGCCGTCCTCTGCTGACCACAGACCCGCCGTCCTCTGCTGACCACAGACCCGCCGTCCTTTGCTGACCACAGACCCGCCGTCCTCTGCTGACCACAGTCCCGTCGTCCTCTGCTGACCACAGAGCCCCCGTCCTCTGCTGACCACAGAGCCCCCGTCCTCTGCTGACCACAGAGCCCCCGTCCTCTGCTGACCACAGAGCCCCCGTCCTCTGCTGACTACAGAGCCCCGTCCTCTGCTGACCAGTCCTCTGCTGACCACAGAGCCCCCGTCCTCTGCTGACCACAGAGTTCCCGTCCTCTGCTGACCACAGAGCCCCGTCCTCTGCTGACCACAGAGCCGCCGTCCTCTGCTGACCACAAGAGCCGCCGTCCTCTGCTGACCACAGAGCCGCTGTCCTGTGCTGATCACTCTGCCTCCTTCCTGCGCTGATCACTCTGCCTCCTTCCTGAGCTGACCACTCTGCCTCCTTCCTGCGCTGACCACAGAGCCGCCGTCCTCTGCTGACCACACAGCCGCCGTCCTCTGCTGACCACAGAGCCGCCCTCTTCTGCTGACCACAGAGCCGCCGTCCTCTGCTGACCACAGAGCCTCCGTCCTCTGCTGACCACAGAGCCGCCGTCCTCTGCTGACCACAGAGCCGCTGTCCTGTGCTGATCACTCTGCCTCCTTCCTGCGCTGATCACTCTGCCTCCTTCCTGCGCTGATCACTCTGCCTCCTTCCTGCGCTGATCACTCTGCCTCCGTCCTCTGCTGACCACAGAGCCGCCGTCCTCTGCTGACCACAGAGCCGCCGTCCTCTGCTGACCACAGAGCCGCCGTCCTCTGCTGACCACAGAGCCGCCGTCCTCTACTGACCACAGAGCCGCCGTCCTCTGCTGACCACAGAGCCGCTGTCCTCTGCTGACCACCACAGAGCCTCCTTCCTGCGCTCACCACTCTGCCTCCTTCCTGCGCTGACCACAGAGCCGCCGTCCTCTGCTGACCACAGAGCCGCCCTCTTCTGCTGACCACAGAGCCGCCGTCCTCTGCTGACCACAGATTTGCCGTCCTCTGCTGACCACAGAGCCGCCGTCCACTGCTGACCACAGAGCCGCCGTCCTCTGCTGACCACAGAGCCGCCGTCCTCTGCTGACCACAGAGCCCCCGTCCTCTGCTTACCACAGAGCCCCCGTCCTCTGCTGACCATAGAGCCCCCATCCTCTGCTGACCATAGAGCCCCCATCCTCTGCTGACCACAGAGCCCCCGTCCTCTGCTGACCACAGACCCGCCCTCCTCTGCTGACCACAGAGCCGCTGTCCTGCGCTCACCCACTCTGCCTCCTTCCTGCGCTCACCACTCTGCCTCCTTCCTGCGCTGACCACTCTGCCTCCTTTCTGCGCTGACCACAGAGCCCCCGTCCTCTGCTGACCACAGAGCCCCCGTCCTCTGCTGACCACAGAGCCCCCGTCTTCTGCTGACCACTAAGCCACCGTCCACTGCTGACCACCGACCCTGCCTCCGTCCTGCGCTCACCACTCTGCCTCCGTCCTGCGCTCACCACTCTGCCTCCGTCCTGCGCTCACCACTCTGCCTCCGTCCTGCGCTCACCACTGAGTCTCCTTCCTGCGCTCACCACTGAGCCTCCTTCCTGCGCTGACCACAGCCTCCTTCCTGCGCTGACCACTGAGCCTCCATCCTGTGCTGACCACTGAGCCTCCATCCTGTGCTGACCACTGAGCCTCCATCCTGTGCTGACCACTCAATCCTGTACTGACCACTCAGCCGCCATCCTCTGCTGACCACAGAGCCGCCGTCCTCTGCTGACCACAGAGCCCCCGTCCTCTGCTAACCACATAGCCCCCGTCCTCTGCTGACCACATAGCCCCGTCCTCTGCTGACCACAGAGCCCCCGTCCTCTGCTGACCACAGAGCCCCCGTCCTCTGCTGACCACAGAGCCCCCGTCCTCTGCTGACCACAGAGCCCCCGTCCTCTGCTGACCACAGAGCCCCCGTCCTCTGCTGACCACAGAGCCCCCGTCCTCTGCTGACCACAGAGCCCCCGTCCTCTGCTGACCACAGAGCCGCCGTCCTACGCTCACCACTCTGCCTCCTTCCTGCGCTTACCACTCTGCCTCCTTCCTGCGCTGACCACTCTGCCTCCTTCCTGCGCTGACCACAGAGACGCCATCCTCTGCTGACCACAGAGCCGCCGTACTCTGCTGACCACAGAGCTGCCGTATACAGTGGCAACCACTGAGCCACCATATACAGTGCTAACCACTGAGCCACCATATACAGTGCTAACCACTGAGCCACCATATACAGTGCTAACCACTGAGCCACCATATACAGTGCTAACCACTGAGCCACCATATAGTGCTAACCACTGAGCCACCGTATACAGTGCTAACCACTGAGCCACCGTATACAGTGCTAACCACTGAGCCGCCGTACAGTGCTAACCACTGAGCCACCATACAGTGCTAACCACTGAGCCACCATATACAGTGCTAACCACTGAGCCACCGTATACAGTGCTAACCACTGAGCCGCCGTACAGTGCTAACCACTGAGCCACCATATACAGTGCTAACCACTGAGCCACCATATACAGTGCCAACCACTGAGCCACCATATACAGTACCAACCACTGAGCCACCATATACAGTGCTAACCACTGAGCCACCATATACAGTGCTAACCACTGAGCCACCATATACAGTGCTAACCACTGAGCCACCATACAGTGCTAACCACTGATCCACTATATACAGTGCTAACCACTCAGCCACCATACAGTGCTAACCGCTGAGCCACCATATACAGTGCTAACCACTGAGCCACCATACAGTGCTAACCACTGAGCCACCATACAGTGCTAACCACTGAGCCACCATATACAGTGCTAACCACAGAGGCACCATATACAGTGATAACCACTGAGCCACCGTATACAGTGCTATCCACTGAGCCACCGTATACAGTGCCAACCACTGAGCCACCGTATACAGTGCTAACCACTGAGCCACCATATACAGTGCTAACCACTGAGCCACCATATACAGTGCTAACCACTGAGCCATCATATACAGTGCTAACCACTGATCCACTATATACAGTGCTAACCACTCAGCCACCATACAGTGCTAACCGCTGACCCACCATATACAGTGCTAACCACTGAGCCACCATACAGTGCTAACCACTGAGCCACCATATACAGTGCTAACCACTGAGCCACCATACAGTGCTAACCACTGAGCCACCATATACAGTGCTAACCACTGAGCCACCGTATACAGTGCCAACCACTGAGCCACCATACAGTGCTAACCACTGAGCCACCATATACAGTGCTAACCACTGAGCCACCATATACAGTGCTAATCACTGAGCCACCATATACAGTGCTAACCACTGAGCCACCATATACAGTGCTAATCACTGAGCCACCATATACAGTGCTAACCACTGAGCCACCATACAATGCTAACCACTGAGTCACCATATACAGTGCTAACCACTGAACCACCATATACAGTGCTAACCACTGAGCCACCATATACAGTGCTAACCACTGAGCCACCGTATACTCTGCTACCCACTGAGCCACCTGTATACACACAATTAATTTCACCGCACCCCCCTAACTATTAGTAAATAAACTATATATGGATTCTAGACTACCCGATTCTTTAGAATCGGGCCGCCATCTAGTATAATATAATCTCTATAAATACAGGGTGGGCCATTTATATGGGTGCACCTAAATATAATGGGAATGGTTGGTGATATCAACTTCCTGTTTGTGGCACATTAGTATATGGGAGGGGGAAAACATTTCCAGATGGGTGGTGAACATGGTGGCCATTTTGAAGTCGGCCATTTTGGATCCAACTTTATTTTTTTCAGTGGGAAGAGGGTCATGTGACACATCAAACCTATTGAGAATTTCATAAGAAAAACAATGATGTGCTTGGTTTTAATGTAACTTTAACTCTTTCATAAGTTATTTACAAGAAATGTGTTCAAAGTGCTGCACATTGTGTTGGATTGTCAGTGCAACCCACTTCTCCCACTCTTGACAAACTGATAGCAACACCGCAGAAGAAATGCTAGCACAGGCTTCCAGTATCTGTTGTTTCAGATGCTGCACATCTCGCATCTTCACAGCATAGACAATTGCCTTCAGATGAGGGATGAGGCAAACTTTTTTGTGAATTGTGAAGTTAACAAACAAAACCAGCGCTATTGGTCTGACACTAACCCACAGTGGATAGATCCCTCCAAGACTGTTGGAACACAAACATTGATGGTATAGTGTGGTATATGGGGTACAAAGATAGGGGGGCCATTCTTCATCAATGGAAACCTCAATGCCACTGGATATCTGAAATTGCTACATGATTCTGATATCCAGTGGCATTGAGGTTTCCATTGATGAAGAATGACCCCACTATCTTTGAGCCATTTGCATGGTTCTTCATGTGTCCTGAACCAACTATGGTAAATGTAAAGAACTCCCAAGACTGTCTGTTGTGCACTGCATTCTGCTGCATCCTCACATCACTCCTCTGTACTACAACTCCTACCATCTACCTTTTAATTTTCAAAGACCTGCCCCATGCTGGAGGGGGTATGCCATCACACTGCCATAATATCTAACCCTTGAGACTCTGCATGCACGGCTGACCACATAGTGGCCGAACCAACTTCAGCTGGCGTCACAAATTCTTTATTTTCTATTTTTATTTTCTTTCTTCCATTTTTCACTTTTTCTCTTTTTAATGTGAGCCAGAGCTACAGCTCTGGGCACAACCACCATGATCCAGATCACTGGCCCAGTTGCTGAATACCCCAGCCCTTTGAGCTCGACATATGTGATACATTGTTGGATTCAAGATTACAAGAATTTAACTACTATAATACTGCCCGAGTGATATGCTGTAACTATTATAATCCTGCCATCTATATACAATATACATGCTAGAATACTGCTTGCTAGTTGTCCATATAGCTGCAGACACTATGAATACATGGACGATGGAATGTATGTTTCAATCCTAGTAGTTAACTTTTTATCTATAGGTGGCATTCCCATTTGTCTGTAAGTCCCTTGTAAAGTATTGCTATCCATCCCAATATACACAAATCTCTGTCATTTGTTCAGTCCTTTTTCTATTATCTCTCACATATAGAGAACACACCAATGATTCAGGTCCGCCTGGCAAGCATTTTACCATTGTCTGTTTAACGACTTTGCAGCTTTTTTGCATTAAACATCACAATAATTTGAAAAATAATATTACTGAAGTGGCAATTAAAGAGACGGAGCCCAATCCGAGATGACTTTACAGCTGGAATCCTGGAGCTCGTTAACATTCTGAAAGAGCTGCCGAAAATAAAACCCTGCAAAGTGATTCACGCGGTCGTTACTTCCTGAAGACGGTATAAAATGGAAATATTTTTAGATCACATACATGTCCCGCATTTTGTCAATATTATTCCCCACACAAGTCCTGCATCTTAATACCAAACTTAATGAACTCTGCTAAGGGTTTCCGAGCACGCTTATCCACATATTTATTTAACGGCATCATACAGACGGCCGACGCGCTCCCCGGATAAATATTTGTGAAATTCTACGCCTCCCCCACCGTAATGTAATCTGTTCATGCCCATAGAAGTCGGATAGGAGATTTCAAGCCTTTAATAAGGTACAAAATTCATTTACATCATATAAAATAAAATGTAAAATTCCCATATAAGTTTGGAATCATCTTTTGTCCAAAAAAATAAAATAAAATAAATCATCTTCCTTCAAGCTAAATAGAGTAAGAAATAGCTACCATTCCAAAATGGCTACTATTACAATAGGGTTTGTCACAATAATATGACATGAGTTTATGTAATGAGAATTTCTAGTGGTTGATTTGGAGCAACAGCTACACTTTCCTTTGGCACCAGTCTGGTTTGGGGAAAAAAACTAAATAAAAAAAAACAAATCGACAAATCGTGTTTGAGATCCAGTGGATCTCGAAACGCGTTGATTGAATAAAGACCATCCTTCTTTCATTAATACTGCATTATGTGAATGATTGTCAGCACCACATTTATGGACAATATATTGAATTAATGAGCGCTATGAAGCATCGCAGGAGAATAAAACCCTTGCATCTATGCTACAACTATAGAAAGAAGACATGGACAACACATCCATCATTCATCAATTGATCTGTTGTGGATAAGGCTGGCTTCACACCACGGTGAGATCCGATCCGGGGCTGTCCTCTGTGGACTGGACAGCCCCGGACCGGATCAGTACACACAACCGGAGGGCCAAATATGCCCTCTGGTTTGGTGTGAAGCCGGACTCAGCTGCCGCTGCTGATAAATCATGACCGCGGCTCAAGATCTGTCAAGAGAGGACAGCTCCATGGTGCTGAAGTTCAGCGCCGGCCGGCGCTGAGCTTCATCACCCAGCGTCCGGATGCTGCTCCGGTGCAATCCGGCGCCATAGACCCCCATGTTATGGGGTGCCGGATCGCACCGGGCCGGGAGAATCCGGGAGGATCCGGGAAAATCAGTTTTTTGCCCCGGAGACAAAAGTGCTGCATGCACCATTTTTGTGTCCGGGAGAAAAATGAGAATCCTCCCGGATTCTCCCGGACAGATGGAAACCGGATGGCAGATAGCTGCCATCCAGCTTACATCCGGCCCATAAGATGCTATGGGGCCGAAATCTGATCCGGGGCTGTCCGATTTACAAAGCAAACATTTACAAAACAGAAACACAGAGTTCTAAGTTAACATTATGATCAGTTTGAATTAAGCCCACTGACACAACATGGAAAATCTCTTAGTGGGTCCTTATCCTTTACAGAGCGGTAAACAGAACCAAAGTGATACCACACCAACAGGGGGAGCCACCCAGGTGTTAAACAGCTCCTATGCAGCAACACATAGTCCCAACCGCTCCAGGTGACAGCCACTCAGCACCAACACTAAGTCGAAAAGGCTAGAAGAGGTTCACACTGTAATGTGGCGATGTGGCAGTGGGCTTCTTACAGTCTGATCACTATTAATTAAGAACTTCATGTTTAGTTTTGTAAATTTTCAATACCCCTTTTAGAGTCTCCTGCTAATAAAAAACAACTGGGCCACATGGGATGAGTGCTGATGCCAAGAAAAGCAGAAAGAAGAGTGGACAGTATGCAATATGCTTTGAAAAACACATGGAACACAAATCCAAAATTCATACATCTAGTGTGGGTAACAAAATGTACAAAACTGAACACTAGGTTCTTAGTTAATATACTGATCAGCAGGGGCACAATATTTGTGGACACAGGTTTCGTTGACCCCAGCAACTTCTGCAGCTAGATGTGTTACACCCGAGGGCCGTAGGGTACTTGGAATTGGGCTGTTAAGCAGTTCTGGGGAGTCACAGGGGTATAGAGGCTTTGAGACCCGGCTTCCGTGACCCCGGGTTAAGTTGTTAAAGGCGTTCTTGACTTGATAGGGAATGGGCTGATATTGGGGAAGGTTAGTCGTGATGCCACCCATGGTTTGTGGCTATTAATGGCCACCGCTGCTGCAGAACCTCTGGGGATGATGAATGGGCAGCTGGGATAGAGCGGCTCCCCACGGGCAGAGCAGGTCCCCAGGGAAGTGGCTGTAGTACGGGTATAGAGTGCAGGATGGCAGGCGCAAAGCAACAGACAGACTTACAGTTTGTTGGTTCCTCAGTCCTTTTACTGGTGCGACTGGAATACTGACAGGCGATTGTATACGGAGTCCTTGCACCTGAGAGCAACTTGGGGTTGTCCTCACCCAACAGGTTCTGAGGCCTCCTTGCTGCATCTTGTTGGTAGGTCCCTGCTGCTGCATAAGCTGAGCTGCTGGCCCTCTCTCTTTCCTGCTTGCTGCCGGTATGGCAGGCAACTCGAGTCCTTCTCTAGCCCCAAGTCTCAGGCCGCTGTTCCTGGGCTCTTTACGCTGCTTTGCCTCCCGACACAGAGTGACTGGGGAACTTGGAATTCCCCATCTTCCGGTATTGGCTGCCGGGTCGTTAGGCCCTGCACAGCCTCGGACTCCGGTGTCAGTTTTGCGACTCTTCTCCTCTGGGGTGAGCACGACACCGCTCTGCTCCCCAGGCTTTCCTCCACTTCCTTAGACCCCTGATTTGGGTCCCTCACGCTAGACTGCGCTGTCCTGGGATGAGCTTAGCAATGCTCCTAGTCCACAGGATGTCTTCCTCAGCCCTCCTAGTGTGACGACCATCCACTGTGAGGCTGAGCTGCTGGTAAGGCAGCACCCCGAGAAACCCCGAGACCCTTAACCCCTATACAGGGATCTGGAATTACAGCGGAGCCCAGGGGGTAGCTGCCTATTATGAGCAGCAGAGCAGGAAGGTCGTCAGGGAAAAAATCAAGACCCGAAAAACGAAGTCAGGAGTCCGAGTCAAAACCGAGAGGGCGGCAAAGGTACAAAATCATCAGGCAGTAGCAGAGTCGAAAATCCAGGCAAGGGTCAAGGGCAAAAAACAAGAGGGCAGCTGAGGTACAAAATCGACAGGCTGAAGCAGAGTCAGAAATCCAGGCAAAGGTCATAGACAAAACTAAACACACACTATATCACTGGGGAACCAAAACTATATCTGGCGGCCTGCAAGACAGGCTCCAATGTATTTGAAGGGCGCGATTACCTCCAATAGGCTGGAGCTCACAGCCTGATGATCTCATCCGGGCCGCCCCTAGAACCAGGCCAGATGGTGATGCACTTCTGACAGAAGAACGAAGGCTGCGCCTAACAGACACTTTTGCAGGGCCCGCTCCTCTGCGACCAACACCACCCAAAGGAGAAACACGGCGGCGTTCAGCGACAGAGGCAGACGTCGCATGAGCAGGTCCATATGAGGACAAGGCCCTCATATCACCGGCGCCATCAGCGGAAGGAATCCGGCTCCTCCCAGCGGCCGAAGCAGGAACACCAGCCACCGAGTTTAATGGCGATGTGACACCTAGGAACTGAACTGACTAACTCCAGTGTAACATGCCAGATTAACACAGAATATACATGGGGTTAAAGTGGCCTAGCCCAGTATATACCCTGAGTATATTATGGCCCAGTATATACCCCGTATATAGCCCAGTATATACCCCGAATATATTATGACCTAGCCCAAACTATACCCCGGGAAATAAACTGGCCTAGGCCAGATTATACCCCTCTGGGCCAGAATATACCCCGGGTATATTATGGCCTAGCCCAAACTATACCCCGGGACCAATGAGTGATATACTCAATAATGGAGCCCCAGTCAGTGCACAGGGCCCAGCACACAGGGGCCCCAGTCAGGGCTCAGGGGCCCCAGTAAGAGCACGGGGCCCCAAGCAGCACTAAGTGGCCCCATGCAGTGCATAGGGCCCCAGGCAGTGCATGGGGCCCAAGGCAGTGCACAAGGTCCAAGGCAGTGCACGGGACCCCAGGCAGCACAGGGGCCCCAGTCAGCACTCAGGGGCCCCAGGAAGCACACAGGGGCCCCAGGCAGTGCACAGGGTGCCAGGCAGCACACAAAGGCCCAAGTCAGTGCTCAGGGGCCCCAGTCAGTGCTCAGGGGTCCCAGGCAGCACACAGGGTCCCAGGCAGAGCACGGGGCCCAAAGCAGCACAAAATTGCCACTTGCAGTGCATAGAGCCCCAGGCAGTGCACCAGGTCCAAGGCAGTGCACGGGGCCCCAGGCAGCACAGAAGCCCCAGTCAGCACTCAGGGGCCCCAGGAAGCACACAGGGGCCCCAGGCAGTGCACAGGGCGCCAGGCAGCACTCAGAGGCCCCAGTCAGTGCTCAGAGGTCCCAGGCATCACACAGGGCCCCAGGCAGAGCACTGGGCCCCAAGCAGCACAAAGTGACCCCATGCAGTGCATAGGGCCCCAGGCAGTGCACGGGGCCCCAGGCAGCACACAGGGGCCCCAGTCAGCACTCAAGGGCCCCAGGAAGCACACAGGGGCCCCAGGCAGTGCACAGGGTGCCAGGCAGCACACAGAGGCCCCAGTCAGTGCTCAGGGGCCCCAGTCAGTGCTCAGGGGTCCCAGGCAGCACACAGGGCCCCAGGCAGAACACGGGGCCCCAAGCAGCACAAAGTGTCCCCATGCAGTACACGGGGCCCAAGGCAGTGCACAAGGTCCAAGGCAGTGCACGGGGCCCCAGGCAGCACAGGGGCCCCAGTCAGCACTCAGGGGCCCCAGGAAGCACACAGGGGCCCCAGGCAGTGCACAGGGTGCCAGGCAGCGCACAGAGGCTCCAGTCAGGGCTCAGGGGCCCCAGTCAGTGCTCAGGGGTCCCAGGCAGCACACAGGGCCCCAGGCAGAGCACGGGGCCCCAAGCAGAACAGGGGCCCCAGTCAGCACTCAAGGGCCC
This sequence comes from Allobates femoralis, assembly GCA_033576535.1. Lineage (NCBI taxonomy): Eukaryota > Metazoa > Chordata > Amphibia > Anura > Aromobatidae > Allobates > Allobates femoralis. The sequence continues at coordinate 154,598,665 of JARQOC010000009.1, read as the reverse complement.
CAGGAAGCACACAGGGACCTCAGGCAGTGCACAGGGCGCCAGGCAGCACACAGAGGCCCCAGTCACTGCTCAGGGGCCCCAGGCAGCGCACAGGGGCCTCAAGCAGCACACAGGGACCCCAGGCAGTGCACAGGACCCCATGCAGCAGACAGGGTTCCCAGGCAGTGCACAAGGCCCTAGGCAGCACACAGGGGTCCCAGGCAGCACACTGGGACCCCAGGCAGTGCATGGGGCCCTGGGCAGCACACAGGGGCCCCAGGCAGTGCACAAGGGCCCCAGGCAGCACACAGGGGCCCCAGACAGGGGCCCCTGTGTGCTGCCTGGGGCTTCTGTGTGCTGCCTGAAGCCCTGTGCCCTGCCTGGGGCCCATGTGTGCTCTTTGGGGCCCCTGAGTTCTGCCTGGGGCCCCAAGCACTGCCTGGGGCTCCTGTGTGCTGCTTGGGGCCCCTGTGCACTGCCTAGAGCCCTGTGCACTGCCGGGGGCTCCTGTTTGCTGCTGGGGGCGCCTGTGTGCTGCCTGGGACCCCTGTGCACTGCCTAGGGCCCCTGTGTGCTGCTTGGGGCCCCTGAGCATAACCTGGGGCCCTATGCACTGCCTGGGGCTCCTTAGCGCTGACTGGGGCCTCTATGTGCTGCCTGAGGCCCCTGAGGACTGCCTGGGTCCCTGTGGGGGCCCCTGTATGCTGTCTGGGGCCCGTGTGCTGCCTGGGACCCCTGTGTCCTGCCTGGGGCCCCTGAGCACTGCCTGGGCCCCTGTGGGGGCCGCTGTGTTCCTCCTGGGGCCCCCTGCACTGCCTGGAGCTGCGTGTATTGCTTGGGGCCCCTGCGTGCTGCTGGGGACCCTGTGTGCTGCCTGGGGCCCAGTACACTGCCTGGGGCCCCTGTGTGCTGCCTGGGACCACTGTGCATTGCCTGGGGCCCCTGTGTGCTGCTTGGGGCCCCTAAGTGCTGCCTGGGGCCCTGTGCACTGCTTGGGGCCCCTGAGCACTGCCTGGGGCCCTTTGCACTGCCTAGGGCCCCTTGTACTGCTTGGGGCCCCTCGTGCTGCCTGGGGCCCTGTGCACTGCCTGGGGCCCGTGTGTGCTTTTTGGGGCCCCGTGAACTGCCTGGGGCCCCTGTGTGCTGCCTGGGGCCCTGTGCACTGCCTGGGGCCCCTGTGTGCTACCTGGGACCCCTGTGCACTGCCTGGGGCACCTGTGTGCTACCTGAGATCCCTGTGCACTACCTGGGGCCCCTGTGTGCTGCTTGGAGCTCCTAAGCGCTGACTGAGGCCTTTATGTGCTGCCTGGGGCCCCTGAGCACTGTCTGGGTCCCTGTGGGGGCCGCTGTGTTCTGCCTGAGGCCCCATGCACTGACTGGGGCCCCTGTGTGCTGCCTGGGGCCCCACTGTGTGCTGCTTGGGGCCCCTAAGTGCTGCCTGGGGCCCTGTGCACTGCCTGGGGGCCCTGCGTGCTGCTGGGGCCCCTGTGTGCTGCCTGAGGCCCCATGCACTGACTGGGGCCCCTGTGTGGTGCCTGGGGCCCCACTGTGTGCTGCTTGGGGCCCCTAAGCGCTGCATGGGGCCCTGTGCCCTGCCTGGGGCCCCTATGTGATGCTTTGCACCCCTGAGCACTTTCTGGGGCCCCATGCACTGTTTGGGGCCCCTGTGTGCTGCCTGGGGCCCCTGTGTGCTTCTTGGGGCACCGTGCACTGCCTGGGGACCCATGCATTGCCTGGGGGCCCTATGTGCTGCCTGGGGCTGCTGAGCACTGACTGGGGCCTCTGTGAGCTGCCTGGGGCCCCCGAGCACTGCCTGGGGCCCTGTGGGCGCCCCTGTGTTCTGCCTGGGACCCCATGCACGGCCTGGGGCCCCTGTGTGCTGCCTGGGACCCTGTGCACTGCCTGGAGAAGAAAGCGCCAAGAATCGGACACAGGAGTCTGAGGCTGTGCAGGGCCCCTGTGTGGTGCCTGGGACCCCTGTGCACTGCCTGGGGCCCCTGTGTGCTGCCTGGGGCCCTGTGCACTGCCTGGGGCCCCTGTGTGGTGCCTGGGGTCCTGTGCTCTGCCTGGGACCCCGTGCACTGCCTGGGGCCTGTGCACTGACTGGGGCCCCTGTGTGCTGCCTGGGACCGTGTGCACGCCTGGAGGAGAAAGCTCCAAGAACCGGACACCGGAGTCCGAGGCTGTGTAGGGCCTAATGTCCTGGCAGCCAATACCGGAGGCTGGAGAATTCCAAGTTCCCCAGTCACACAAGTGCCCGCAGGCAAAGCAGCGTTAAGAGCCCAGGAGCAGGTGCCCGAGAAGTGGGAGAGAGAGAGCCTCGCCAAGAGAAAGCGCAGTAGGGAGGCCTCAGAACTTGAGGAGAACCCTGAGTTGCTCCCAGGTTAGGCTACTTTCACATTACGATTTATGAGGGAGCCGATGCTGTCCAATAAATTCGGACAGCATCGTCTCCCTTCTGATGCCTGGAATCGGATGCCAAATAGGCATCCGATTCCGGCATTAAATCGTAGCCTCCGGGCTGAAAAAAAGAAAAAAAAAAAGTTTATGCTCACCTCCCCCCGAGCCCCCGCCGTCTCCCGCCGTCTTCCTGCTGGCTCCCGGTGGCTCCCGCAGGCACCGGGTATCTGCAGAGGTTTTCTTCTGCTGTACAGGACCTGCGGTGATGTCACAGTCACGTGACAGCAGGTTCCACCATGGTAACCCGCAGTCACATGACTGTGACATCACCACAGGTCCTGTACAGAAGAAGAAGACCTCTGCAGACACCGGGAGCCTGCGGGAGCCACCGGGAGCCTGCAGGAAGACGGCGGGAGACGGCAGGGGCTCGGGGTGAGGTGAGCATAAACTTTTTTTTTTTTTAACCCCTTCTCTCCCAGTTTGGAGAAATTTTACTGTACTGAGCATGCTCCATAGGGCCCCATGTTAAATTGATCGGGTCGGATCGGATGTGCACTAAATGCCATCCGATTTGGTCCGATCCGATTTTGTCCGATTTTATTTTCGGTGCAAAAATCGGAGCAGTCTCCGATTTTTGCACCGATAAAAAAATCGGACAGAATCGGAACGGACCAAATCGTATGGCATTTAGTGCACATCCGATTCGGTCCGATGCCCATAGGGCTGCATGGGGCCAAATTCGGATCCGATGCTGTCCGATTCTTATCGGACAGCATCGGAAATCCGAATATCGTAATGTGAAAGCAGCCTTAAACGGACTCTCTATAACACCACCTGTCATTGAACTGGTATTGCCAGTAAAGGACCTGAAGAACCAACAAACCGTGAGTGTGTCTGTTACTGCGCACCTTCCATCCTGCACCCTACACCCTTTCAACATCCACTGCCTGGGGATCCACTCCACCTGTGGGGAGCCAATCCATCCCAGCTGCTAGTCCATCGTTCCCAGCGGTTCTGCAGCAGCAGTGGCCTCTCATATATACAGTATATATATATATATATATATATATATATATATATATATATATATTCATATGTCTTGGTGCTTACAGAGTGCTGTTATATTTTTATAGTATGTAGTATGTAGTTTGTAGTATGTGGATTTGATGGATCATCTTAGCATCAGACAATATGGCTGCCATTTCGGCTCCTGTCACTCAGCTTTGCCAGACTCTATAATCAAGGTGCCAGGAGAGGCGCCGAAACGCGTTGGTGGAATAAATAAGATTGTTACCTTTGGAACCTTGCATTCCTTGTCACTTCTTGGAACCTTATATTCCTTGTGATTCCACTGAGGCAGCAGCGCGGACCGTGGTACACCATCTTCCCAAGATCTGGATGTTTTTCCACGTGCGAGTGGCTGGTGGAGGTCCTGCAGCAGCTAAAAAACCAAATGCTCATAAACCAGTTGTGGGGCACACAACTGGACCAGGTGAGTGCACACCTATAGATAAACTCACACAGACAGTGTCACTAGTGATAGGGCACTATTGCGCCTCTTGTCTCCCCCCTTTTTGTATTTTTACAGTTAAAATAAATGACCAGTCTCAATTACATCATTGATCATAGATATAATACAGGTATAGCAAGAATAAAAACATCTTGTCAGTGTTTATATGAATACGTATTCATATAAACACTGACAAGATGTTTTTATTCAGAATAATTTCTCCTTTATTTGGTGTGCCGAAGTACAACTTATAAAATAGACAGATTTTTACTTCAGAGCACCCCTTTATTGATGAGCCCAATATTCTTTTGAATCCTGACTGCAAATGTGACACGAACATATTAATGCAATGTTCCACACCCACATGACACCTTGCTGCACATATGTGTAACCTATGACACATACAATTTTTCAACACAATGATCACCATACAGAACACTGAATACAATCTCAACGCTATGTGTTGTCCCCCATGCTGAATACACATGATGCTTACTGTCTGCTCTTGTGTTCAAGATTCAAATACCTACCATGCTAAGACAAGGGTTATGTAACATTCAAAATATGTGGGCACTGGTGCTTGACTCTTATCCCAAACCAGAGTGGGGCCTCAAGAGAGGGTATGCGCCGACCATAACCTTTGACAGTATCCTTCACGCCGTCATGAAATTCATACACACAACGTGTTTTCCCTATGTTGTGTGCCTTTTCTAAACTTGTTCTGTTATCATGTTTGATATTACAGATGATGAGGACTCTTTGTCTGGGGATGATCAACAGTCCCCAAGGGCATCTGGGACACCCCCACCACCTGGCCCGGAGGGCCCAGCCAGTCCCTCCCCACCCGGGACTCAACCAGACCTGGTCTCGGAGGGCCCAACCACTCCCTGCCCACCCGGGACTCCACCAGCCCCAACCCCGGAGGACCCAGCCACTCCCTCCCCACCCGGGACTATACCAGCCCTGGCCCCGGAGGGCCCAGCCACTCCCTCCCCACCCGGGACTCCACCTGTCCTGGCCCCGGAGGGCCGAGCCTCTCCCTCCCGAGCAGGGACTCCACCAGAGTTGGCCCCGGAGGGCCCAGCCACTCCCTCCCAAGCAGGGACTACACCAGCACCAGCCCCGGAGAGCACAGCCACTCCCTCCCCAGCAGGCCCACAAGACATGGCTGCAGCCAGCCCTGGAGCCCTGGGAGCACCACCCCACCCCAGCTTCTCAAGCTCCCGGCCGAGCCATGGTGAGTTGGTGGCAACACAACCTCACCTTGAGCCTGCTGCTGCAGTGTATGGTGGTAAGTGTCTGCTAAGGCCTACCAACTTGCTAATGTAGTTATTGTTGTGTGCTCTACACACACGTATGTGAGTACTGATTTTTTTTTTCTTTTGGGATGAAGGAGAACGAGCACGTGCTGCAGGCTGGGCTGTCAGCTAATCCCCATCTCTGACAGATGTGACTCGGGATGGTGATGTGCTGCGTATGTATAATCACAAACAATTCCCTCAAACACCCACCCACACATACACAGGTAACTCACTAATGTCCTTCTTTCCCATACAGGTGTACCAACCATTGAGGAGGTGCTGCTGGCTTACCAGGAGGCACAGCAGCACATAGAGAGGGCACACCAAGAAGGGCAGCAACACCTTGCCTGCTTGGGTGCCATGATCCACGCCCTCAAGAAGCTTAGTCCGGCAGGGCCCATAATCCATCACCCCCCCACCCAATAATGGGACCAGACTCCCCTACTAATTGTTGTCCATGTTGGACCCTTGTTTTGTTCCCAGTTGCCATGTTGGCACCTTAGTTTTTTAGGCCACGTTGGCCTGTTTTCTTATAGTGTTCCACATTGGGAAAGTGGGTAGTGTGTATTGGCTACTCCTAACCTGACCAAGCCTTTTTGATTGTGTTGCCAATGTATTGTAAATATGTTGTTGTGTATTAAAATTCAGGCCACCTACATCCTGTGTCATCCCTTTTTGCAACACACAGGGTAACGTTTGTGAGGTTACATTACACCAACCACACTGGGCCATGGTTTATCTAGAGCTACATGCGCAGGCTTTTGATCTTATCCGCAACCAGCGCCGCTGTCCAGATCTTATGTGGTTGGAGCCGGTTGGACAGCTCCACCAGCGGCATCTATGCCGCAGCCCTCGCTGCCTGGTCGTGATAAGCAGGCAGCGACACCTGCCACAGGCATTCATGTTCCTGGTACATGGTGAGGAGCTGTGTCACAAAATCGTGATACTCAGCCATCTGAGAATAAAATAAAAAAAAAAAAGGTCATGCAAACAAACATATGGCCATCACAGGTGACACCCTACTCTGTGTGTCCAGCCCATGTCCTGCAAGACTAATAACATGTGTTCTGGTAGTCAGCTTGGCTAGGCCAAATCATTATTGGCGTTAACATGTGTCCATACATGGGGCATGCCGGACAGGCCAGGTGATATATGTATTTGGGCCCACTGCAGTGAAATATGTGAATGTCTCTCATTACAAATGCCACACATTGCCTTACTAAGGACATTTCAACACACACTCCTCAGATACACTCATATTTCGGGCTAAACATAGGGCTGGAGTACACATATTGTCCTGGCAAGGATCTTACAGAACATTATGTGTGCTACAGGACACGGAGTGTATTTACGATGCTTACACGTCGCTAAATACACTTCTACAGGACGCTACATGAAGCTGGACATAAGGTGCACAAACATCACCCAACATATGGGTCTACAGCACACAGAAAAGAACGTCCAGGAGTGCCCAATAGCATGTGCCCCCACTTACCGTCTGTCCAACAGAGATCTTGTGATGAGACACTACTAGCTCAATACTCATTCCAGTCTGGCCAGAGGTTGTGTGCAGACGCTAGAAGAGCTGCAAGGACGTCCTGGTGTTCGGTGCTGCGTTCAGGCCCGAGCCAGTGACCCGGAGTGGCCCTTCGGCGTCCCACAAGCCTGAGTGGGACTGAAGGCAGGGAGCTCAGAACAGAGAAGGGAGCTAGGAACTTGGAGAAGAGTTTCACCCAGAGAATCACCGGATATTGGGGATCCGCACCTGTGGGATACTATAGGACCACAGAGAACCACGTCGCACCGTGGAGGCTTCAAGAGTCAAGAGAGGGAGCCAGACACAACAGACAGCACCACAGTGTCCAGAGAGGGCCATCCCGGAGCGGAGACCGCACAGGAGGAGAGAGACAGGCAAAGGAAGAGAGTGAAGGCAAGTCAGTGGGGCGAAACTGAAACCCGCCCCTCGCTCAGCCGAGCATTACTGAGCGCTGTGGTTACTGCATTGCGGGTCAGAGAACTGCTCCGAAAACTGCAGCCTGCATGATTTTTCACGCAGGATGCAGAGTCGGAGACGGTAACCGGATTGCTTGTGAAGCAATCCAGTTTTTATTATAGGTTCCTATGAGGAGCCTTTCCTGATCCGGTTTTGAGCTTTTTCAAAGCTCAAAACCAGATCAGGTTTTTTTAAAAAAAAAATGGAAATGTGACCCCAGCCTATCTCACAAAAAGAATCAGCTGTGATCCGGTGCTGCAGGGCCAGCATCAGGGCATTACTGCCCTTACTGGTGTATTGCCCAGTGAAGAGGAGGCCCGGTCACAGGAATAATTACTTTGTGCTTCATTAGGCCCCAATCTCCAGACACCGCCACAGCCCACAGTTCTGTAGAATACCTATGGTCGCAGCAGCAGAGGGGCCCGTCCTCATCTGACACCAGTGCCATTAGGCTCTGCCGGTCTGGCCTCTGTTCATTCTAAAGTGTGTACTGATGCGCATGCACTAAAGAGGCTGCTGTGCACAGTACAAGCAGGAACTTACCAAGGAAAAATGATGTAATCGCGAGGAGAAGTCAACGCCGAGCGCGCCAGGATTGTAATCTCTCTTCAGTGCCAGAGGCGACTGCGGCTGGTGAGTATAATCTGTGTGTGTGTCTGTCTTCTGCCTCCTGTTCCCAGATTATACACAGCACCATATTGTATATACAGGTCCACTCTATATCATGTATTACAGAATGTCTGTGTATACTGTATGTATATAGAGTTGATTTGTGTACAGTATAGTACTGTGCAGGGCAGCCACTAGGAATTCAAGGACCCCATACAGGCAAATGTTTTGGAACCCTTGAGGTTCCGCCCAAGCTTCACCCCAGCTCCACCCTAGCTTCACCTTTCCTCTTGAACCTTCCACAGTCCCACTGCCCACTCTGAAAAAAAATACTTCTGCACTCCACTCCCATCCAATAAAGTGCTCTGAGTGGTCATCATGTGACCAATTATTCATATGTCATTTGCACACATTGTCACATGATGATGAGCTGCTCTTCCTAATGCTCTCAATGTTCAATGAAAAACAGAAAAGCAAGAAGAAAAGCTGTCACATGACCGTAAGTATGAAAATCACGTAAGAGTGGCATGGTCATGTGATGACTACTTCAATCTGCAAAAGCTGAATCCTGACAGTGAATATACTACACACAACTTTATGTGATTTAATTATAGTGCAGCAGTTGGGACTAGTTCTGCCGCCAGCCATTTCCCTATTTAGGGTTACCATCATAGGCAGCGAGGGACTAGGTATCCTGCTCGGCAACGGGGTGAAAGAACCCATATAGGGAAGGTAGGGAGATCAGGGCACAGCCGCTGGTGAGTGCAGGAGGTCACCTCTCCCCCATTCCCTATGAGCAGGTTCCCCTGTTGTATATGTTTCCCCCCGATGCTTCCTCAGTAGTTAGGTCTGTGCGGTGTCACGCACTGTATCCGGATGCTCCATATCTCGCAGCGTGACAGTAGCTTACTATTATATGGCTACATACGGCTGTTTAATGGATTGAATACGTTTTCAATGTAGGATATACCTCCGCTTTTTTGCATATACTTTAAACTGCTGTCTATTTTTTGTTTTATTTTGTTATTATTTTATTATTATTATTTATAAAGCACCATTAATTCCATGGTGCTATTCATGAGAAGGGGTTACATACATAATACAGATGTAGGTTACAGTGAACAAATTAACAATGACTGGTACAAAGGGGAGAAGGCATTGCCCTCATGGGATTACATTCTATAAGATAACGGGGAGGCAGCTTCGGTGGTGGTGAGGCAGCTGCTGTGGAGGTGGCAGTGGAGTGCCAGCTCCGGTGGTAGGAGTGTCATTGCAGACTGTACTTTCCTGAAAAGATGGGTTTTCAAGTTCCATCTGAAGGATCCAAGTGTGTTGGCTAATCGAACATGTTGGGGCACAGAATTCCAGAGGATTAGAGATTTTCGCAAGAAGTCTTGGAGGCGATTGGATGAGGAACAAATAAGTGTGGAGGAGAGGAAGAGGTCTTGGGGGAGTGGAGATTACATGAGGGAAGATAGTGAGAGATTAGTGTGGCGCCTTTGCGGTTCAGCCACCAGTATGGTACAGCACCTATCTAAATAGGTGTGCCATAATGCTCATGGGTAAGAAGGGAAAACTTTGCTGCGACCCCCATTTTGCACCCAACACAATCCGAACTCCAGGCCAGGGGGATGCTGGTAGGAAGAAACTCACATTCAGAGCAGTCCCCATCTACTGGATGGAGGGAAGAGTTAGGTTATCCGTGGGAGGCAAAAAAAGAGAGAGTTCTAGAGAAGTCGAGAGCTAGTAAAGAGCCAGGACACAAACGTGGAGTGAAGTGCTGATCCTAGGCCCAATGACCCAAATCTGCAACTAGCTGTTCAAGCTGGGCAGAGGAACTGGCTGCAGCAGGGGTACTGGCCCCATATCGGTCTGAATATCTTCAGGACCAGCTGAGAAACCGGAGGTCACTGGGCTGCAGGTACAGTGACTTCCATAGTGGACCCTCCCCAGGCTAAAGGAACTATATAGGGTTAAGAGGACTAGCAAGACTGTCACTCACAGGACCCGCAGTCACCTGTCTGCTGGGACTGGCAATCATAGGACACTTAGGAGGAAACAGGGGTAGCAAGTTTCAGGAGAGGAAAAGCAGCAAGGAAGGCCACATTACCCATGTCACAGCAAAGTGGACTTTAATTATTTTTGAGCTGGCCTGGCTGCAATCCTGGTGATTACAGTACTCTGGCTGGGTTGTGACTTGCTTCACTACCAAGAAAATGGTAAGAACAGCAAGAACCCTGTGTGTGCCTGATCCTTCCTGCACCTTCCTGCACCCACCTGCAGAGCCATTACCTTATATCACTACAACCCTCATCTTCCTCCTCATTCCTGCTCTACAATCCCTATCATCTCATCTACTCTACACCTACTACTATTCCGAGGGGCCCGCTCCAGCTGAGGGGAGCGTTTCAACTAGCTGCATCACCATTTGTCCGCTGGGACAACTATCTGCAGCGCTGGTCATCCCTGACCAGAAACCGGGAGGTGGCGGTGCAAGGTGAAACAATGTCATCATGGGTTGCATACAACTAAGGTAGATGTCATAATTACAGAGTACAAAAAGTCTTGATTCATGCACACAGTACAATACATAGAGCGACAGTGTACACAATAGCATAGGGCACAGCATGTTAGTAGACCAGAAAAAGTAGCCAGTACAAAGGCATCATAGCAATACAGTACAAGTTAAAAGAGAATGTCAACTGGTCACAGCAGTACAAAAGTGCATGTGCTTCATATAGCAAAGTTATTGTCACACCACTACTGTTATAAAGTGCGAGATGCGCAAAGAAAAAAGTCATATAGAAGACCCCCTCATATGGTCCAGGAACCAAAATTACCAAAGCTGCTAGCAGACATGCAGACAGAGTACATCTGGTGCAAGGAGGACCCGGGTGGGTGGACCCCGACACCATTTCATGGCCTAGTAAGAAACTTGTGGCCACTTCATCAGGGTAGGGTGCTGTGTTGGCCATTGTTGCTGTGCATGTGGGATGGTATGACCTGGAGCTGTGGGGGATTTGCCTGGCAGCATGGATGCTGTAGGACATCTGGGTCGCTCCCCCTGCTGATGTGGTATCACTTCAGTGCTGATCACTATATACTGTAACACTGCACCTTTAGTGTCAGGAACCCTAAGACGTTTACTACACTACTACACTACTACACAACTACACTAAGCAGCCCAAAAGTCCAAAAGTAGTGACACACCACTCGATTTGATGTCTCTGTCTCTACATTATGCTGCTCTCAGTGTAGGTGGCAAAAACTTGGTGACAGATTCTCTTTAAAAATATGTCCTTGAATACAATATGTTCTACTGGAAACTCAACTTTATTTCTTTTCTCATTGAGAAGAATGTTTTGCGAAAAATGTAAAACATTTTTCAAATAGTTTTTTTTTTTAATTGTTAAGAAAATGTAAAAAAAATGAAAGTATTGTTTGAATTGAAATATCAGAATGCTTGATGGTTACATTCATGTTTTCTATTGTGATCAGAGTTTCAGAAGCTTCATTGTACATTAAAATCCATCTCTTATGTCGGGAAGCCACCAGGCACACCTACTCTAAATTGATTTAGACCTGACTTGATTAAAGCAGGTCAGTGAAGACGCAGACGCACTATAGTTAATCATTTAATATGTCATCTGTAAATTGATTGCTTCAATCTAGGTTAGTTCATTATTGATTCATAGTTCCTATCAACAGAAAATGTTTGATAAAGATCCGTGAGAGATTTTAATCATTTTGCATATCTGATTTTTAAGGTTAGTGGTGTGAAGGTGAACAAGGTGAACATATTTTTTAATTTTTCCTTAAAATATTTTTTAATATATATTTTTTTCCTTTTGTATTATCTGCGTAATTACGGTATCGGTTTTAATTTCTTTCACTTTTTATGTCATGTTAAGACCATTTTTCACATATTCCATTCATAAACAAATGTATAGAAATATTCAGTTCATAAGTTACTCTTTCTAATTCATTTTAAATGGTAACTGAAATTTCAGACAACTTGATCACATTTGGTAGATAATGTTATAAGCAAACAATAATTAAATCACTTTGTTTAATTTTATTATTATTATTATTTACTTATATAGCGCCATTAGATACCATGGCACTTAAAATATGGAAAGGGAAGATGAGGACAAGTACATTATGCATGGACAGTCAAGTCATACAGGTAAAGGAAGGGAGAGGACCCTGTCCGCGAGGGCTTAGAGTCTACGAGGGACTTGTGGGGATACAGTAGAAGGGGGTAGTGCTAGTCGGGAGATGGTGCAGTGGAGCCCGTCTCATTGTAGGTTATACAGGCTTGCCTTTTGAAGGTTCCCAGGGTAGGCAATTGTCTGATTTGTTGGGGGAGAGAGTTCCAGAGTATAGCAGATGTGCGGGAGAAATCTTGTATGCGGTTGTGAGAGGAGCAAATATGAGGGGAGTAGAGAAGGCACTCTGGGGAGGATCGCAGGTTGCATGAGGGTAGGTATCGGGAGACCATGTCAGAGATGCATGGAGGGGACAGGCTGTGGATGGCTTTGTATTTGATGGTTAGTGTAGAGAAGGATTTCCAGTTTGTCAAGGAGCGCTTCCAGATGGTTCATTAATTACTCCGATTATTTCAAGGAAATTCTGTTTTGAGCTGCAGGCCAGAGGATCCAGACAATTACTCCACTACCCCAATACAGGGTTACATGCTGAACAGCAAGACGCCAAAAAGGTAAGGAGAACTCCTATTTCTGTCTAATATAATCATTATTCTGCACTTAGATCTGCGCCCCCCTTCTTTTTTCCTCTCACCCCTGTCTCGCAGACTTCACAGTCCTCAAAGACGTTACTGATTTTATTTGATGGTTAGGTTTTTGAAGCGGGATCTCTGAGAAGTGGGGAGCCAGTGAAGAGCTCGGCCGAGGGGAGTGACCAGGGAGTGACGGGGAGACAGGTGGATTAGTCGGGCAGCGAAGTGTAGGATAGATTGGAGAGGTGCGAGGGAGGTAACAGGGAGGCCTGTTAGGAGGAGGTTGCAGTAGTCAAGGTGGGAGACGATGAGAGCATGAACAAGTGTTTTAGCAGTATCATGGTCAAGGAAAGTGCGGATTCGGGAAATGTTTTTAAGCTCGAGATGGCAGGAGGTGGTGAGGGCTTGGATGTGAGGCTTGAAGGAAAGGGAGGAGTTGAGGATTACCCCGAGGCACTTGGCATGGGGGACTGGAGAGAGTGAGCAGTCGTTGACATTGATGGATAGGGCTGGTAAAGGGGGAGAGCGACTTGGGGGGAAGACGATGAACTCAGTTTTATCCATGTTAAGTTTGAGAAAGTGAGCCGAGAAGGAGGAGATGGTGGACAAGCATTGTGGAATTTTGGATATTAAGGAAGGGATGTCAGGCCCAGATAGATAGATCTGGGTGTCGTCGGCATTCAGATGATACTGAAGGCTGTGGGTCTGAATGAGTTATCCGAGGCCAAGGGTGTAGATGGAGAAGAGTAGGGGTCCCAGAACTGAGCCTTGGGGGACACCAACAGATAGCGGGTAGGGCAAAGAGGTGGTGTGGAAGTGGGTGACGCTGAAAGTTCGGTCCATTAGATATGAGGAGATCCAGAAGAAGGCTAGGTCAGTGATGCCAAGAGATTTCAGAATCTGTAGTAGGAGGGAATGGTTTACAGTGTTGAAGGTGGCAGATAGTCCGAGGAGGACGAAGTAATGTCGCTTGTTCTTGGCGGTCAGTATGTCGGTGGTGACCTTGGTTAGGGCTGTTTTGGTGGAGTGATGGGGTTGGAAGCCGGATTGTAGGCGGCCAAAGAGGGAGCAGGAGGAGAGGTGGGAGGACAGTTCAGAATGGACGTGTTGTTCAAGTAGTTTTGAGGCGAAGGGGAGAGGAGATATGGGGCAATAGTTAGAAACAGATGCTGGGTCGAGGGAGGGTTTTTTGAAGATGGGTGTGATCAAGGCATGTTTGAAGCATAAGGGGAAGATGCAGGTAGTGAGTGATAAGTTGAAGAGGTGGGTTTGGGCAGGGATATGGAGTGGAGTCAGGTGAGGTGGGAGGGGTGTCAGGAAGGTGGAGAGTTGTGATCGTGACGAAGGGGAAGGTGGTCATTGTATGGGGGATCTTGACGAGAGGGAAGGAGGAGAGTTGGTAGAAGCTTGTCTTGTTGATAGTTTTCTTTTGAAGAAAGAGGGTTGGAGTGGTAATGGAGGAAGGGACAGTGGGTAGAAGCTTTCTCTGATTTTGTTAATCTTCTGTTTGAAGAAAGAGGCAAAGTCATCGGCAGAGATAAGGGGAGAGGGAGAAGTTGCA
>JARQOC010000009.1:154302499-154577497 GCA_033576535.1 Allobates femoralis | reverse complement strand
CTGCTCTTATGTACAAGAATATAACTACTATAATACTGCCCCTATGTACAAGAATATAACTACTATAATACTGCTCTTATGTACAAGAATATGTAACCTATAAAATAATGTGTCATATGTATATATGTTAAACATATTGGTGTTGTTTGAATGTGATTATACAGATGTCTCCTGAGAAACTTCATGTGCTTCTCAGACAGAATATTCTTCCTATGGAATAGAGGCAGAGACTTCAGGCTCCTGAGTAACAGTCTTGTGTAGATGCAAGAACTCTATAGCATATACAACATTGGCAGATCATTATTCTAATATATATCTGTGTTATTCAATGAGAGCACAGCATCTGAAGGAGTTGTTTCTAATCAAAGAAAACTCAGCAAGGTCACTTGTGAGGGAGAATGAGAAGTATATCCCACGTCAAGCTTGTATTCTCATATTGAGAACCAATAAAGTCTGGTGTGGGGGATTCTACATTGTTCCAGTATCTAATAGGAGTCATAACTTTGCTAAGAGTGAAATATACATCTGCAGGAGTAGGACCGTCACCTTTACGGTGGCGCTCTGCAAGGAGAGCGCATTTGTACATTTTTGGTAATAGATCTCCTTGAAGGAACCCAATTTATTTCTGTATAATTGTTACTTTGCTTACATAGGACACAATTGACATGACAATGAATCAGGACCATGAGGAAGATGTGACCTACAGCTAGCCGTGAGGACCCTTCCCCTTGGAGTGAGAAATAAACAGTAACCACTTTGCACCTTTAGATAAACAGTGTCACAGCTCTTAAATCTTAGCATCCAAATGACCTTGCTGGGCAATGGCTGATCTGCAGCTCAGACAATGACCAGCATCGTATCTCCAAAAAATAAAACTTAATAGAAACGTAGACAAAGTTTAAATACTGATCATGTCCAGGGGAAGGGTTCGCTAAAGGGGAAATTAACATGAAGCCCCTCTCAAGATGCTGAGTTATTAGATTGTTATCCCAAGGCTGGAGAGTCCATTACTTGGTTGCAGTTGCCACCTTGTACTTTATCTGTAATTGTGGGCCAGCACTGAACCATTTTCCTCGTTTGCCAGAACACCAATATAGTGCATAAAGTATATGTATTTATTTAACAGCTAAGAGGTACATGTCAGAGGATCATGAATGGAAATGAGTCAGTCGACAGGGTAGGGGGGTACTCGGATACTTGGACAGGTTGTTACTTTGGTTGGGGATCATGGCTGGACGGTTCCCATTTCCGTGCCCTGGACCCTCAATGGCGGGTGGGGAGTGATGATGATGGATGGGGAAATGGTAACGTGATGCCACTTGTGGTACCTGGTAACGTGGATACCAGCGCTGCAGCCGGCCGCTGAGGTGATGGAGGTGCAGCTCAGAGTAGTACAGCTCCCCACAGGTGGAGCTTTACCTCAGGGTAGTGGGGGTAGATGAGGGGAGTAGTTGTCCTCACCTCTTTGATGCTGTGGGAGCCATCCGGACGGCGGAGAAAAGGAGCACAGACACCAGATCAGTTCAAGAAGTTCTTTACTGGTACCGGGCAGATGATGAAGTACACAGTACAGTTGTGACAACCATCCGCTGTGAAGCTGAGCTGCTGGTAAGCAGCACCCCGAGAAACCCCGAGACCCTTAACCCCTATACAGGGATCTGGAATTATAGCGGAGCCCAGGGGGTAGCTGCCTATTATGAGCAACAGAGCAGGGAAGGTCGCCAGGGGAAAAAATCAAGACCCGAAAAACAAAGTCTGAAGTCCGAGTCAAAACCGAGAGGGCAGCGAAGGTACAAAATCATCAGGCAGTAGCAGAGTCGAGAATCCAGGCAAGGGTCAAGGGCAAAAACCAAGAGGGCAGCTGAGGTACAAAATCGACAGGAAGAAGCAGAGTCAGAAATCCAGGCCAAGGTCAGAGACAAAACTAAACATACACTCTATCACTGGGGAACCAAAACTATATCTGGCGGCCTGCAAGACAGGCTCCAATGTATTTGAAGGGCGCGGTTACCTCCCATAGGCTGGAGCTCACAGCCCGATGACCTCATCCGGACCGCCCCTAGATCCAGGCCAGATGGAGATGCACGACTGGCACCACCCACGTCACCTCTGACAGAAGAACGCAGGCTGCGCCTAACGGACACCTCTGCAGGGCCCGCTCCTCTGCGACCAACACCACCCAGAGGGGAAACACAGCGGCGCTCAGCGACAGAGGCAGACGTCGCGGGAGCAGTTCCATATGAGGACAAGGCCCTCCTGTCACCGGTGCCACCAGCCGAAGGAATCCGGCTCCTCCCAGCGGCCGAGGCAGGAACACCGGCCACCGAGTCCAATGGCGATGTGACAACAGTCTGGTTTAACGGGGACGTAGCCACAGATTGTGAGGTAACTTTGCAGAGTCTGTCGGTGGTTCCTTTTGTAATAGCTTTCTGGGTCAGGGTTCCTCTTTAACTCTTTTAACCACACTGAAGAGCCCTTTCACAAGTTCCCTGGTCTGTTACTGTTAGGTACAGTTGGTTCCTTACTGGTACGGACGAGAGCAACTACAAGCTAATCCTCCCGCCACTGGAATTCGGTCCTTTCACTAAACTGTCCTGGACCTAATTTGGGACAGAGGTAGAAATTCAGTCCGTGGCACTATGGCTTCCTTATGTCCGTCCCACAGCTTATCGGTTTGCAGTCAGGGATAGACCGACTGACTGCCTCAGCTCCGGAATGCCGGTGTCATGGACGCAGCCCCCTGACATCCGTCCTCCTGCTCTCTCTCTCGCTGACTGAAACAAACTGACACTTACTGTGACTCAAGTCTCCCGCTCTACCTTAGGTTCCACCCCCTGGGACCTACTGAATATACGGTCCCCTATCCTAAAGTGGCCTAGTGTATGCGTGCTTATGACAGACTCTGTAAGAACCCCATATCCATGACTACGGAGGCACTACACCTTCTGTTTGGGGTGCAGTACCTCCCTGTGACACCTTCCCATAGGGGCGCCACACCCCCCCTTGGTGAATTAAACTCGTCCATGAGTGTTACAACCAAACCTGGCTTGAGCCTAAATTTTTATTAACATTTTAACCGGGTAACTTTCAATCAACAACAATAAGATTTTCTTTGTGGTCTTCCCTTATGAGAGGTGCTATGCTTCAAACATTACAAACAGGAACAATAATTAAACCTCTAATCTGCATCGGCCCAATGGGGACTGGGTATCAAGTCTCTGATTTAAAGTTCAATCAGGCTTTTGCACAACAAAAGTTCACATATAAGTTCATGTGAGTCTTTATAAATTAGCAACCAGGGAAAACACAGTATAAATAATAAACTATTTACATTGATATATGATACCGGAATTGTTTTATCACTCCATGCTTTTGCAAACCCGGATCGCATACCTCCCCCGAGGCCCTGCATGGCGTTCGTAGGTTATGATCTCACCTTTCCGGTCATCCTGCAACTGTGGCCTCTTGACAGGTTGCCAGGAGTGCAGGATTGGGGCTGGAGCCTGGTAGTCAAAACGCCTCATCTCCATGCAGACCCAGTCTTGTTGTTGTTCCAGGCGATCGGCACACCATGGCTCGCGGGGCCCGGACGCCTCGGCGTTGCCGGCTGCTCCTTCCTCTCGGACTTCCTCCCCGGAACTTGTCTGGTGGTTGGATCTTTCTTCCTCGAATTCCTCCACAGTCAGGTAGGGCTCCTCGGTGAACCGGATCAGGTTTTCCAGTTCGGCGGCCTCTTCTTCTCCAGGCTCTACGCTCGCTGGATCCTCCGTTCGGTTCTCGACCCGCCCCCTTGGTTTTTGGTGGCAAGGGGGGCGGGGAGACAATTTAGCACCTCTTGCATGGCCCTACTGTATTAAGGGGCCGAGGTACACCCTGGGCCAGCACATAGTCTTTTACATATTCAGGCCCGCCTTCCAGAGAAGTTTAGTGGATCAGTCCCTCGGGCCTTTTAGAGCCCGCCACTACACTTCGTCAAACCTTGCAGAGCAAAGGCGGGCTTTCTTCACACTTTTTTCGCCCACTCTGTGACACAGTTGAATTTTTGAGGCACAGTAATATCGGCCCGATTTTACCATTCACAAACAGTCAATAAAGTCCAATTCTAGGCAACACGGGATCCTGTTCATGACCCAGAAATGAGTCGGTCGACAGGGTAGGGGGTACTCGGATACCGGGACATGTTGTTACTTCGGTTGGGGATCACAGCTGGTCGGTTCCCGGTTCCGAAACCCTGGACCCTCAATGTGTGGGATGGTGGGGGAGTGATGATGATGGATGGGAAATGGTTACGTGATGCCACCTGTGGTACCTGGTAACGTGGACACCAGCGCTGCGGTCCGGCCGCTGAGGTTTGAAGGTGCAGCTCAGAGTAGTACAGCTCCCCACAGGTGGAGCTTTACCTCAGGGCACCAGGGGTAGATGAGGGGAGTAGTTGTCCTCACCTCTTTAATGTGGGAGCCCTCCGGGCGGCGGAGAAAAGGAGTACAGACGCTAGATCAGCTCAAGAAGTTTTTTACTGGTACCGAGCAGATGATTAAGTACACAGTACAGTCTGGTTTAACGGAGACGTAGCCACAGATTGTGAGGTAACATTGCAGAGTCTGTCGGTGGTCCCTTTTGTAATAGCTTTCTGGGTCGGGGTTCCCCTTTAACTCTTTTTAACCACACTGAAGAGCCCTTTCGCCAGTCCCCTGGTCGTTACTGTTAGGTACAGTCGGTTCCTTACTGGTACGGACGGGAGCAACAACAACTAATCCTCCCGCCACCGGAATTAGGTCTTTTCCTAAACTGTCCTGGACCTAATTTGGGACAGAGGTAGAGATTCAGTCAGTGGCGCTATGGCTTCCATATGTTGGTCCCACAGCTTATCGGTTTGCAGTCAGGGATAGACCGACTGACTGCCTCGGCTCCGGAATGCCGGTGTCAACCCCGCACTCCCCATCCAGCTGCAACCTGCCCTGGTTTGTCCCCTCGGTGTCTGGGTCACCTCTCTCCAAAGAGGTGCCCTCCTGTCAGGACGCAGCCTCCTGACATCCGTCCTCTTGCTCACTCTCTCGCTGACTGAAATAACTGTCACTTACTGTGACTCAAGTCCCCGCTCTACTCTAGGCTCCACCCCTGGGACCTACTGAATATATGGTCCGCTATCCTAAGGTGGCCTAGTCTATGCGTGCTTATGACAGACTCGTAAGAACTCCATATCCATGACTACGGAGGCACTACACCTTCTGTTTGGGGTGCAGTACCTCCCTGTGGCGCCTTCCCATACGGGCACCACAAAAGGAGTAGCAAACATGGCTGTGGGGTTGATTAGCCAAATCACTGACTCCTTAATTTCAGTGAATCTGGCTCCAACTCCGACTCCACCAAAATTGACACTGGGTACAACTCTGACTCCACAGCCCTGCTAGCAACTAGTGATGAGAGATTACTACTATGCTCAGGTACTCGGTACTCGTACCAGTTAGCTGGATGTTCAGATGGGTGTAACGTGAGTACTCAAGTATAATGGAAGTCAATGGGGAACTCTAGCATCTTCCCAATCATGGACAATGCTCGCACATCACTAGTAGCAACTAAGGGATATCACTCTGGTCTAATGGCTTAAGTACACTCTTGAAACAAAAAAGTAATGCAAAGTTTCTAGAGAACTTCACTAACAAGACTAGATTTACATACATGGAATAGGGGGCCATATCTCAGGACAGGAGAAGAGCACGAACAAAAGAAAAAAGCACCGGATTCAGGAGAACAGCGGTAGTTATGACAGGTTAACAATTACATATTATTGGTATATGCCAGATTCTCTTTAAATCTTGTTGATTGGTGGGAGGTGGAAGTACAAAGACCCTCACTAATCGGTAAATCCTAGAGGCAAAAAACCTAACATATTTTGTCAGAGTAATATTTGGGCTTAATAAAAAGTTTCTTGGTCCATACACAATTCCAACTATGACCTACGTTTGGTTTTGGCAATTGATGGTGACCTCATGACTCTGATCCCCAGTGATCAACGTTGCTAAACAGGAGATAATGTGCAAAATTTAAAAGCTTAGAGGGAACATGTCCGCTGATTCCTGCTGTCCAAAAAACGGAGATGAGATTAAACCGGTGTTGTCCTTGACTGACTTTTCTCAGCGCAACTCCACTTGATTGACAGGTCTCTCCCTGTCAATCAAGGGTGCTGGGAGAAGCTGAACTAGTGTCATCGCTGCCTATGGTCCCCATCTGGATATTCCAACCCTATTTTCTCAGAAATGCCAGTATATTTAAGAAAAAAATATACTCGTACTCATAGAGCCAGGCTCTAATTCATGCTCTCCGTGGTTTAGTCAGCATGATTAATATGACAGGTTCCCTTTAAGGTGTCTCATGAAGACAACCTTATTTTAACAGAAAATCAACTGATGACCTTGGGCCTGGTTTCTATAATAATTGGCAATCAACTATAGTACAAATTATATTATATTTTGGCCACAACCTGACTTTAAAAGCATCCTCCTTTTAGTATTGAAGTATTGGACCACCACTCCATGCTCTCCATATCTTTAAAAGGTATATGGACAGGGTATTGAAGTATTGGACCACCACTCCATGCTCTCCATATCTTTTAAAAGGGTATATGGACAGGGGTATTGAAGTATTGGACCACCACTCCATGCTCTCATATCTTTTAAAAGGGTATATGGACAGGGTATTGGAGTGGGTACCACCACTCCATGCTTCCATATCTTTTAAAAGGGTTTATGGACAGGGGTTAGATACACAAAACAATCCTTTAAATATATCTTTATATCTGGGTGTCTTAATGACAGCGCTTCCCTTGCCAGGGTAGTAGAGTTACGCGGCCGCGGTCATTCACACTGTTACGGCACTTGGTGAGCCGTCAGTTTGTTAAATCATTCTGACTTACTTTGGGAATAATTAACTTGTAGTGTTCAGAGTTAAGATATTCTTCATGCCGGGTCACATGACTAAAGTAACTATTAAAACTTCAAGTACTATTATTTAAAATGTATTTTCTCATTAAAAAAGATCCTTAGTGGTTACATAAATGACCGTAATGTGAATAATTTATGATGCATTATGCACTGTAAAAACTCTGGAGCAGCAAAGACATAGTTAAGATAGGACAGGCTGAAATATTTCTCGTAACTGTACAATACATTTTACATTTTTAGTTTAAATCAAATCTGCTGCATTATGGATATTAAACGATGTGTTGATCGGACATAGCCTCGGAAAACAGCGTTTTAATAGTGAGAAGGAGGAGGAATTTTCCTTGTTAGGATAGACTAGTGGTATATAGAGGTTATCATTAATATTCATGATATATCCCATGTGGTCTAAGGTGATTAAGATGTTAATATCTATTTTTTTTTTACAATGAAGGCATATAGTGTTGGCCTTGTTGACCTAGAGTGATTATGTAATATCCCTGTAAGTTAGGAAATACGGTATCTGCATTGGTCCAAGGGCAGTAAAGGGTTAACGTGTACTTAAAATTGTATCTATTCTAACGATTTTGTTGGCAATTAATTTATAATAGATGTTTAAATGGCTGAGGACTAAAAATACCTCCTTCCCCTCTAAAAGCAATATCATTTGGTACTGCCACTAATAGGAAGGTTTACTGTATATGGAGTTTTGCCTCAACTTTTGCATTGCTTGCAAATTTGTACAAATCCACATACAATGATCTTCCCCAGGTGGTGGCCGCACAAGATAAAATTGTACAATATCAAATTTACACTGGATTTCTTTATTTAAACCGAGCACCTCCTCCAAACATCATTGTTCCGCTGTTTCTGGAACAGTTCTTTTTCTTTTGTGTACCCTCAGTTACTCGTTATTACAAAGTTACTTGTAATAAAAGTACAAATTTTCCAACGAATAATGGGGCACATTCCACAGGGTGTCTTGGTTTTAAGCCCCCGTCACACACAGCGAGATCGCTGTTGCGTTACAGGTTTTGTGATACAACAGCGACCTTGCCAGCGATCTTGATATGTTTGACATGTAGCAGCGACCAGGCCCTCGCTGTGAGATCGCTGATCGTGTCGGAATGGCTTGGGTCATTTTTTGATCATCGGGTTCCCGCTGGGCAGCATGCATCGGTGTGCTTGACACCTTAACAACGACCTCGTTGGCGACTCAGAACTCAGCCACATAGGCCTGAGTCGTCAGACTAGCTGCTGTGTGACAGAGTCCCAACGACCGCCGAGGTGAGGTCGTTATACGGGTCGCCGTATCGTTGCTGCGTTGTTGAGTAGATCTGACTGTTTGACATCTCACCAGCGACCACGTAGTGACGTTCCAGCGATCCTTACTAGGTTGTATTGTCGGGATCGCTGGAACGTCACTAAGTGTGACGGGACCCTATTTGAACAGATACAAAAAGTGCAGAGAAGACCCTATCTGAGATATACTGAACAGAAAAGGCTCACCTTCAGCAGCTGTGAAAGTCCCAAGCACTATCACCGTATGTAACCTTGGCTGCAGCAGTCCCCGGGTGTAATATAGTAGGAATATTGGAATGAGAAGGGTTACAAATACTTCGCTTCCATGACAGTAACAAAAGACCAAGATTAATAAATAGTGATCTTTAATGTCAACACATTTCAAAGCTATACTTATTCATTAGGAAAAAGTGATTTTTGTCCTGATAAAGAGATTTTGCTTCGAAACGCGTTATTAAAGCTTACTATCTTGGCCTTTTGTTACTGTCAGGGCAGAACAATATTTTTTAACCGTTTTCATTCCAATACCCCTATAGAACTCCTATACAACCTCTTGGTTGGCGCCACCATGTTTTGATTGGCCAGCATCAGAGGAGAAAAGGTAAATGCCCACAGAGTAGTTGTATGGTTGACGAACAGTTGTTGGAAAAATTTGGATCTTGATTACTGGGACATAACTTTGGAACAAGGGACAAATGTATGGACTCAGCTGCAGATCCTGCACCACAGTCAAGGAGCCGACATATGATGTAACATTACATCACATGTCAGGAAGGGGCTAAAATGACAAAATCCAGTGAAAGGTCCTTTTTAGCTCTAAGAGTGTGTTGTGGTCTAGCATTAACACCAGAAGGGGGATTTATAGCACTAAGAAACAAATCATATTTTTCAACTCATCTGGAGTTAAATTGGCTCCGGACCAAAATTTTTGAAGGTTTCTTATGGCACTGAGTCTTGTGGAGGTAGGAACTGTGCAAGAAGGCGGTACAGACTGGACAGGGAATGATCATGGATGAGTTAAGGTAGAGTGGTTCTCAGTTAAAATCTCTATGGAGCTACCTATCTGCAGATGCCTACCATCAATATTTGACATGTATGCCCTAGATCTGCACTTATAGTTGTAAAAGGCGTTTTTCCTATTTTTTAAGGTGCAGAATTAGGCTAGGGTCACACATAGCAATCTGTTTTTGGAAGTGTTTTCCATGACCAATCCGTTTTTTTTGGGTGCTTTTTGAGCCTCCTGTGCCCCTGAACGTTTTTTGGACTTAGTCATTTGTTGCCAAAAAATGCTAGAAAAAAACGGATTTGTTTTTTAAGGCACCAAAAAAAAAACGTATCCTTGTTTCCATAGAGTCCATGTTAAAAAAACCGATCCGTTTTTAAACGGCACCGAAAAACGTTGGGAGCAACGTTTGGGTAAAAAAACGTTCCTAGCAATGTTTTTAGGTGCAGAAAAAAAAGATAGGGTGTTTATTACATCTAATCCGTTTTACATCAGTTTTTGGACTTAGAAAAAAAATGCAAAAACTGATGCCAAAAACGGACCAAGGGCTTATGTGTGACCCTAGCCTTAGGCTACTGCATGTGTTTCCTACCATGTCTAAGGCTAGGGTCACACTTTAAACTTGAATTGCGTTCACTGTACATTTTTCTGAATGAAGCCGCCGGCTCCTCTGTCAGCGGTGCGCATACTATACGTAATGTACGTATAGTATGTGCGCTGTCTGAGGTCTTGTACGCATTTACTGTTGATCCATGGCGTCATATCGCCTGTACCGCCCCCTTGCAGACAAGCACAGTCTCTGCTCTATAGCACGCGCATACGGGCATGCATAATTAACACGCCGGCGGCGGGGAGAGCCACATAAGTCCGCCTTTTGCGGCTTCTCATATAATAAGAAGCTGCAGAATAAGAGGTGAATAAACTACTTTTATAAACTTTCTCATAGCGGTTTAGGGACAGAAAGGGATGGTTACAAATAGATTACTATGGTGCAGGGACAGGTTAAAACAGGCTGGGGGGTCGTTTGTAGAGGTCAGGTTCCCTTTAATACAAAAAAAATCTGAAAAAATTCCAGTAAAACAAGAATATTGTGGAAACATTTTTCAAGACCATATACCGCCTGCCTCACGTGTAGCAAATGGTAATGCCTGAATTTTATACTGCGGCTCGTGGTTCGCTTTGATGCTCATTAGCTGATAAGAATAATGTTGCAGAAACTTCCTTCTTTCTTCTTTACATCCGATGTAATGAACTCTTTGGGGATCTAAACTTATAGTGTGTCTGACCACCCTTCTGTCGATCATGATCTATGATGCAAAATAGAATTATTGCTACAAATTATCTTCAATATTTAATTACTATCTCAAACACTTAAACATTTTGTAGTAGGAAACTGCAAGCATAAAAATCCATATGGCTCTTCAGGGGTTTCCTTAGTCAGTAAGTCCGGAGTTGGTCTAGCGTAGTTTTTCCGCACATCGCTCTCTTTCAAATATTCCCGTGAATCAGAATGAATTTTAATAGATTTTAATACATTACATTCTGAAGCAAATCCTTCATGTCTGGAAACTATAACATATATATATATAAAGTGCGGCTTCATTTAGGATATTCTTATTTTCAGCTATGAGATTTCTCCCGGGAGGGCCTAAACTTTCTTGTCCAGATTTGGGATTTCATCAGGGAGTTTTCTTTTGAGTCCTGTTCTTTTACTGGTTTGAGATTTAATAATGTATGTGCTTTCGGTTGGTGTAAAAATGAAATTCGGTCTAACATAATGATTAGGGAATGAAAAGAAGTGAGATTTATTTTTAATAGAGTATTAGTAGGATAAAGCATCTTTTACGAGAACAGAAAATATGTAAAAGAAGTTAAAGGGATAAAAAACTAATTTGCAAACACTCTTTAAAGGGGATGTCCGAAAACCTGAGAGTAAGCCTAATAATATCTAACTATTTAATTTTAATATTAAAAACTAGTTTTGTAAAAAAAAAAATCCCTACCATTCCTTTGTACTTTAATTGTGTTATTTTTTTTCCACTTCCGATGATGTTCTAATGAGTCTCCTAGAATGAACTGGTTGTTTTCAAACAGAACGTCATCAGGGGACCGAAGCTTCTGTTATTACTTCTTTTTTGCCCTAAAACCGAATGTCCTTATGGGGCTGGCTCTGCATTTGCTCCCCAAAGCTGCTTTCACCCCCCTGAAATGGAATGGTCATCAGTGACTTCTGTTTTCAGGGGTTAAGCAAATCTTAGTTTTGCTGGGT
This sequence comes from Allobates femoralis, assembly GCA_033576535.1. Lineage (NCBI taxonomy): Eukaryota > Metazoa > Chordata > Amphibia > Anura > Aromobatidae > Allobates > Allobates femoralis. The sequence continues at coordinate 154,565,985 of JARQOC010000009.1, read as the reverse complement.
ATGAGCTGGTTGTGATGTCTGACTCATGCTCACTGTGTTCTCGCCCATTCAATGAGCTTTGGCAGTGCGCTGCCTCACCGAGTCATCACTCTAGTTCAAAGCTGGCAAGGGACCATCAGTAAGAGCATCTTTCACTCTGGAGAGATACTGTCATTGGTGTGTCAGTATCAATTAAAAGAGAAAGGAAGCGCACATAGAGTAGTACCTCTATTATACAGGTCCCTCAGACCCCAAATGGTTAAACTCACCTGATGTAGTTGTGAGTGTCACAACTACAATAAAAGCACACAAGAGGTCGCTGCAGACTCCAAGCTGAGAATTGAAGAATCCAGATAAGGGTGAAAAGAGCTGGGATGAGACGCCACACTGACCACAAAGATAAACACAGAGTTAATCCTGCCCTGATGAGGTGGAGCATGAGCCATGAAACACGTGTAGGCATAAATAAACAGAGTGTGTGATTAACTCTGTGTTTATCTTTGTGGTCAGCACGGCGTCTCATCCCATCTCTTTTCACCCTTATCTGGATTGGTGTGTCAGGAGGCACGTATGAGGCTGTAGAGGTCACTCGCAGAAGGTCACAGCTTCTAGAAAAAGAGCCAAAATCCTAAAATATGTCTCTATCCTTTTAAGAAACATTTCTCTCTTAGTGAAAACTGGACTGCACTAGGACCCAGCTGATCTCTTATCTTCAACTCTCTATGTATACCCCTTGATTCTCAGGATGCTCTGCTGGTGATAGCTTGTCAGGTGTTGGAGGTTGCTTCCTATTTTTGCAGTGCATCCAGGACTTTCTGTTGGATTGCTGTTTGGATATTCATAAGGAAAGTGTTTCTCCCTTCCCTCTGTTTCCCTGGTGTGTTTCTTTAGTAGTTAGCCGGGTTGACTAGTGTTCATCTGCTCTGATCCCAGTGTAGTCTTAGTTCAGAGATAGCAGAGCCAGGTATCCGGTTTGGTGACAGTTTCGGAGACTGTATAGGGTCATCAGGGGAGCCATGTGTCAACACTAGTTTATCTAGGGGTCACCATCTGCCCCTTGCCCTTGGCATTAGGGACTCCTTCCCCTTCTCATCATCCTGTGCTGGGTGATTCCCTACACCCAGTGTGACAGATGCATAGCACTATTCCCTTAGGCAGCTACCTATTACACATACAGTGCTTTACTTGATTTCTTTCCTACATGATGGCAATCACCTGATGAAGAAATGAATTTTAAGATTGAAGCGTTATTTTATTTTTGAGAATGCACAACAAATAAAGCTTTAGTTTCATTTACAACACCTGGAGTACTGAATTCTCTTTCTTTGCTTTGAAGAAATGTACATTATTATACAATCACCGCTGGCTTCTCTCGTCTAGTCTTTGTATGGCTAAGTAATTACTCAGAAGTGAGCATCTGACTACTCACTTCCTTTTAATTACATATTGTTAATTACTTACATGTTACATGTTGGAAGGTGGGGAGGGAAGCTGGTGGTGATTGTGCCACATGAGCCCCGGGAACTCGAGTTCTGACAATGGTGGAACGGTGCTGGCAGCGGAGGGGAGTGTAAGCTTTTTTTCATTTTTATAGGGGCTAATATTGGAAATGAGAATGAATTGTCCAAGTAGTAGACAGCCCCTTTAATTTAATGAAAAAATGTGCAATGCTTAATTTTTCATACATTGATACTATAAAAATGTTTTTCATTTTTTGGCAGGTTCCTCTAAAGATCACAGCTTAATGCTGGGGAACCTGACAGTGGGACATATTGTGATTAGGTTATTGTCAGGGACCATTAGAACATTTTTTTTTTCTAAAATAGACAACTCCTTAAATGTAGTTAAAGAAGTACTCTCGTCAATGTTTTTAACCTCTTAATATGTTGCAAACATCATATTTTATAGTACTGTGCACTTACAATTGCTCTTTTTGCCTTTTTACCCAATAAATTCTTTTCTCTGCTCCATGTAGAAACAGGAAGTCTATGGCCCCTCCATGAATTATTCCCCTCTTCAATTCTTTAAAGGGAACCTGTCAGCTGTTTTAGACCTTCTAACTTATCCCTACCTGTCCCTGCAGCCACATACTACTGTTCTAACATCCCTCTCTGACCAATCTTGCATTTATAACAGTGGTATACAACACTTTTTAAACTTACAAAATCTCTCACGCATGCCTGGGTATGACGCGGCATGATGTGGCGCCCAGCATCGCGTCATACACCAGGAAGTGCAGGCCTTGATATTTAAATCGAGACATCGGTCCTGAAGGAATGATGCTGCCCATCAGGGTGTAATTAGAACAGTGAGGCGGGGGGAGCGCAGCCCTGGACACACCGCCTACCCATCAGGAACGCCCCATCTTCAGAGATTTTGTAAGTTTAAAAAGTGTTCTATACCACTGTTATAAATGCAAGATTGGTCAGAGAGGGATGGTTAGGACAGTAGTATGTATCATGAAATGACGGCATCACCTGGACATGAAAAGGTGCTGGCAAAACATACACATATATTAAGGGGTTAATTGCCGCGACACTTAACATGATGTATATGAACTAGCATATGGCTATGTTCAAGGCTATGTACAGCTAAGGTGGCATATATGATACAGGAACACAGTAAATGCTGCTATAGAATATAAAGTAAAAATGAGAGTCTTAGCTTCAACAATGGCCATTGGGGAAGAGCCCGGTAACTGCGCCAAAGTGCTCTCTTCCTACCGGGTCCTAACGCACTGTTGCTTTATGCGGTCTGCAATTACTAGTCTGGGATTTTTATGCCTGTGAATTGCAATTAAAACCTGCAGGTATGGTGTGTCTGTGGACTGGGGCTTCAGCAAGATGGAGTAGAGGGCGTATTTACTGGGCTAGGGGAGGGGAAAGGGAGCTCGTAAAAAAAAATCATACTATATATCATGAAATGACGGCATCACCTGGACATGAAAAGGTGCTGGCAAAACATACACATATATTAAGGGGTTAATTGCCGCGACACTTAACATGATGTATATGAACTAGCATATGGCTATGTTCAAGGCTATGTACAGCTAAGGTGGCATATATGATACAGGAACACAGTAAATGCTGCTATAGAATATATAGTAAAAAAGAGAGTCTTAGCTTCAACAATGGCCATTGGGGAAGAGCCCGGTAACTGCGCCAAAGTGCTCTCTTCCTACCGGGTCCTAACACACTGTTGCTTCATGCGGTCTGCAATTGCTAGTCTGGGATTTTTATGCCTGTGGATTGCAATTAAAACCTGCTGGTATGGTGTGTCTGTGGACTGGGGCTACAGCTAGATGGAGTAGAGGGCGTAGTTACCCTCGATGGACTACCGCTGTTCCTCTCTCTGCAGTGCCTGGCTCCCTGATGTGTGACTGCGCAGATGTCCGGGAGACTGACGTCTCCACGGTGGACCGGTATTCTCTACTAGGCCGGGTTCTCTCCAGTAGACTCGGACACCCGTGTCCAGCGTCTAATTTGAGTGAACCTAACACTGGCTCCTCAATTCCCACTTTGTTTCTTTTACTCTCCTCGCCTTCTGACCCCACTCTTGGGCCTTACAAGACTACTCGGAGGCTGTTCCGGATAACTGGCTCGGGCCTAACGCAGCACCGAACACCAGTACGTCTTCACAGCTCTTGTAGCGTCTGCACACTCCAACTAACTCCGCCGCCAGCACCAGTATTTACAGTTGTGGCCAAAAGTATTGACACCCCTGCAATTCTGTCAGATAATACTCAGTTTCTTCCTGAAAATGATTGCAATCACAAATTCTTTGGTAAGTTTTTAAATTTTTTTCTCATTTTTTGCTTGTTAGCATATGTACGATATTGGCAGTAGCTGTGTGTTGCAGAGACATTTTTTTTTCATAGATAGATAGATAGATAGATAGATAGATAGATAGATATAGAAAAAAAAGTTTAGATGCCAGCACTTCCATTTCCAGTGAAAGAAGTGACATTATTAGCACATATTGCACAGAGGCGACGGGCAGGGCCCTCTCTCCTCACCTACTGTATCCTCATCCATCCCTTGTAGACTGAGGGTCCTCGTTGGCAGGGTCATTTCTCCTAACCTACCGTATCCTCACTCATCCCTTGTAGACTGTGAGCCCTTGCTGGGAGGGTCCTCTTTTCTCACCTACTGTATTCTCACTCATCCTTTTGTGGCACCCCTGCAGTCTGATCACCATAGTGGTATTTAAGATCATCGGTACTAATGTCACGTCTGAGGAGCATTGAGGCATCCTATGCTAGACTCCCGAAGCAGAAACACTCTGCCTGAACTCTGATCAGAGGTTTGGCACAAGAAGGCCTGCTTTAGGTTGTAAAAGACTTTGGTTGGAGGGAGGGGTTAGCTGTAGTGGGTAGTAGGGAGAAGTGGCAACAGGAGTTAGTTATTGAGTCAGTGAAGGAGAACAAAAATCTGCTGTCAGCTTCAGGCTGAGCAGCTGCTCAAAGCAGCAGAAGGTGCCAGAACCCCAAGCTGGAAGTGAGCTGGAGGCTAATGGGCTTCAAGCACAGTAGTCACGCTGTGGGACTATCCAGGAGCACAGCAACTGCCAAAGGACTAGAGAGACGGGTGGGTCTGGCTGCCCATAAAGAGTCACAGGCACCTACATCCTCATCCCAAGGAGAAGTCAGCTGGTAGGTCCTATACCCGTCCGGCAGAGCGGTCCTTAGTGCTCCTCAGACTGACCAGACCGACGGCCCGGTGAACCAGTACCCTGGACCTGCTGATGAAATGAATTGCAGAGTAAAAAGGTATAGAACATGAGACTGTCTCCTTGCCTCCTTCCTGCGACCTCTCTGCACCTCTCGCACCACAACCCTCACCATCTTCTTCTACATCATCACCCGCTTTTTTTCCCCAGGGGCCTGCTCCTGCTGAGGCTCCAATGTGCCCTTGATGGATTGAATTAAACAAAGTATGAAGTTTCAGGCTCCATTTGCCCTTTTTCAGAGGTGTCAATAATTTCAGATGACACAATCCAGTTTTTCATGATTCAGTTGGACGCCTTGTGTAAAGACTTGAATGCACAGCTGAATGTGGTGTGAACAGGTCCTTACATCCTTCACTACCCCAGGGGACCCTCGTTATGGAGTTTGGCTCCTGGGCTGCTGCAGTTATGACCACCACAGGGGCATCTTTGCTTTTCTGACTCTCTGATGTAATGAATATCTGAGAAGAGCCCTAGAGAAGCAATTACATTTGGCTACCAAGAGCTGGTGGCCTCAAGTCAGGGTTAGTGTTGAAGACTTTTTATAAGACTAGTATGAGTACCATAAGAAACAAAGATGTCTCCTGTGCTGACTAATAGAAGGAGCGGTGTTAGAATGCGGCGCTAGGTAACACAAGATCAAGCCTTCATAGAATTACCTTAAGTTTATTACACAAAGCTGCAGGGTGCAACCACAACGCGTTTCGACACACAAATCGGCGTCTTTCTCAAGTGGATCACATGATCTTAACTAGTCATTTATTAGCAACATCTGTTACACTCATTATACTCTCCTATGCTAGATGTTATTACTGCAATAGGCTGCAAGCTCTACATTCTAAATCATAATGTCACGCAACTGCCCCAGGTGAGTGAATCCCTATTTTCATCGCTCACATACTTAGTGCCACATTGATAGGGCACTATTGCGCCTCTTGTTCGCCCTCCTTTTTTATCTTAATGTTTTAAATGACAACATTTCTGACAATATTGGTAAAACACGTTATAAAACCTAATAAAAAATTATTATAAAAAGAGGCGCATTAGCAATCTCTTAAAGAATTTCACAAATGATTCATTTACTCTGATTCTTTAGCAATTTTTTTAGCAAGTTTTTTAGTAAATTTTTTAACAAGTTTTTTGGCAAGTTTTTGTAGACAAGCTTTTTGGCAAGTTTTTTTGCAGAGTAAATGAATCATTTGTGAAATTCTTTAAGAGATTGCTAATGCGCCTCTTTTTATAATAATTTTTTATTAGGTTTTATAACGTGTTTTACCAATATTGTCAGAAATGTTGTCATTTAAAACATGACATTATGATTTAGAATGTAGAGCTTGCAGCCTATTGCAGTAATAACAACTAGCATAGGCAGGGGCGCATCCAGGGGGGTGCAGCCGGACCTCTTGCTCCGGGCACAACTCAGCAGAGGGCGCCGGTGGCACCCCCTCCCGCTCCCCTCCCCCTCCCCTCCTCCTGCTACACCCTGCGGCCGCACACACATTACAGGGATTTACATTACACAGTTTAGCGGCGCTTCCCTGAAAGGAAGCGCCCGACGTCACTTCCGCTTCCGCACCAGTCTGGGGCCGCGGGGGCCACTGGAAGACTTGGCGGCAGCGGGTCCGGTACGGGGTGACTTCAGGAGACCCCGGAAACTGGCGGCGGAGGAGAGACGGCCTGGACGGGATGGGGTGAGTGTGACCGAGGAGTCCGGGGGGGGGTGGGGTGGGGGCACCAGGAGTGAGGAAAGCTGACAGCCGGGGGGGGGGGCGCCAAAATAGAAGTTTGCCCCGGGCGCCATCGCACCTTGGTACACCTCTGAGCATAGGAGAGTATAATGAGTGTAACAGATGTTGCTAATGAATGACTAGTTAAGATCATGTGATAGGTATATATAAGAGAGGGTTGAGCAGGGGCCCCTCATCCACTTGAGAAAGACGCCGATTTGTGTGTCGAAACGCGTTGTGGTCGCTCCCTGCAGCTTTGTGTAATAAACTTAAGGTAATTCTATGAAGGCTTGATCTTGTGTTACCTAGCGCCACATTCTAACACCGCTCCTTCTATCATTCATACCTATTCTCCCTTCGGGGAGCGCGGTGTAGTGAGCAGCTTGGGAAAGTCCATAGGACCTGGCAGTGCATCATCCAAACTCCACCTGTGTTCATCACATGATCAGCCGGCTCTGAGGAGACAAGCAAGTGATTTCTACCAACTCAAGGAGTGTAAAATATCCTCTCTTCACACAGAGGTCTGATGATCATCAACTTTATGGACCCTATCTCCCTATAAGTTTAATCTGGTTGTGCGGATTCTTGCACAACCTGGAAAGTTTAGTGTTCATTTAATAGAACCACATTGTGGTGAAATTTAGTGGTGTGGCGCAACAGTGCTGTTTTTTTCTGTTTCCTGTGCTGACTAAGGCAGTGGGTGGTGGACTTCATGGGTCCAGTAAACATAGTGGACACCCATTTCCAAACTATTGAGGGGTTTCTATCGCCCTATTGGGTCTAAGACACTAGAACCTGCAGTCCAACTCATGTCCCGATGCTTTACCTGCACTGATAGGGGTGCAGGTAAAGCACCTGGACCCCGATGCTGCCGCTTACAGGAGGTTTATAGACTGGCTGTTGTGCAGCCCCATTACATGCAAATCTATAGTAGACCCCGACCCCATCTGCTTTTTGTAACCTTTTTTATGTGGGGACCCTGCACATGACCGGCCCCATCTCTATACGTCTCCCATTAATGGCCAGTCATAATAAGGAAAACCAGTGATGTGAGGAATCCATCCAGATGTTCTCATCCATCAGATATCCCTTTAAAGAGAACCTGCCACTTTCCATAAATTTCTATTTATATTCTGTCCTTCCTTGTATGTAAATCATCTTTTTAGCCAAGTGCACTAAGAAGAGTGGGAAATATCAAGAAAATCCTTCCCACAACCGGATGGACAGATGTGTGTACATCTCCTCTGATTGACAAATGTGTGTACATATCCTCTAATGGACAGACGTGTGCACATTTCCTCTGATGGACAGATGTGTGTACATCTTCTCTGATGGACAGACGTGTGCACATTTCCTCTGATGGACAGATGTGTGTACATCTTATCTGATGGATAGATGTGTGTACATCTTCTCTAATGGACAGACGTGTGTACATTTCCTCTGATGGACAGATGTGTGTACATCTTCTCTGATGGACAGATGTGTGTACATCTCCTCTGATGGACAGATGTGTGTACAGCTCCTCTGATGGATAGATGTGTGTACATCTTCTCTGATGGACAGATATGTGTACATCTTATCTGATGGACAGACGTGTGTACATCTCTTCTGATGGACAGAAGTGTGTACATCTCCTCTGATGAACAGACGTGTGTACATTTCCTTTGATGGACAGATATGTGTACATCTTCTCTGATGGACAGATGTGTGTACATCTCCTCTGATGGACAGATGTGTGTACATCTCCTCTGATGGATAGATGTGTGTACATCTTCTCTGATGGACAGATGTATGTACATCTTCTCTGATGGACAGACATGTGTACATCTTATCTGATGGACAGACGTGTGTATTTCTCCTCTGATGGACAGACGTGTGTACATGTGTACATCTCCTCTGATGGAGGCGGCTCTGCAGGTCATTATTACACATATAGGGGCTGTCCTGTGCCGCTCACTTCTGCACCAGGCGGTGACTTTGTTCTGGGAGATACCGGCCAGGACATGTATATAATTAACAGAAATCGTGTATCTGTCTTATCCAGATACATAGGTGCAATATTTGGCACAAATTCCCGCATTTTTCTCATCTTCTTATTATAGCCGGTGTTAGTTAATGCACCATTGTGATCATTCCTAACCCCGTTGTGTCCTGTGACTACTTGTTGCCCCTGTGTCGCCTCTTTCCTCCTGTGTTCTGCGTCTTTGTGACCCACTCTTCAGTCGTCTTTCAGGTAGTGTATTATATAGGAGCTATAAGATGTGAGTTCCCCATCACCGAGACCGACCCCCATAGTGATGTGACTTGGGAGAGGTGATGTTATCATGGCTGGAGTCATATGACTCGCTCTGTGTATGGCGCCCCCTACATTCCTGGTCCTGCAGCCGCGGCCGCCATGTATATGGATGAGACACTTTAGAACCAGACTTGATCCGGTATCTAAAAGAGTATTGAGCGATTGTCGCTGTGTAGGGTGAAGTGCAGACAAATAAAACACAAAACACAATATATAATCTCTAATTATTTTTTTATTTTTTTTATTTTTGGAATAGCAATAAGCAACATTGTAATGAAAATATTACCGGTCCTTCAATAAATTTAGGGTCATGGTGACTCTCAGGTCCAATGGAGACCACAGAACTTTCTGCGGACATTCCGGACCTGATGAGGCACCGAACCCAAAGATCCAAAGGAAGGCGAAGAAAACCCCCGGAGAATTCTACCTCAGGGGGGAAAAAAATTCCTTCCTGACCCCAGTTCTGGCGATCGGATATCTCCCTGGATCACGTGTGACCTGCTGCCTATTGCTGTATATATGTACGTAATTATAAGTTCAGGAAAGCTGACCTGGAAAGGAAAAGACATGCAACCTGCCCCTAGAAGCTCATAAACTAGGACAGTGGATGCTCTTAATAAAACAGACACACACATACATTCATTCTTATCTATTCCTCTGGAGTTCTCAGTGGCGAAAAAAATTCCTTTCTGACCCTAAATAAGACAATCAGATCAAATCCCAGGTAAATAGCTAATAGGATGACGACAGCTTCCAGACCTGCGCCTCAGCAACACAATGTGCCCTTTTAATGGATTGTGGAGGAGACAACAAGCTGGGACCCTATTTCCAAAGATGATGTCTTCCACCCAACTCTCAAAAAACTGTTGGGTCTTCAGGAGAGATGGGTAGTCGAGCCGAAGCTAGCAGACGGTCACCTTTGGTGTGATCATCCTACCCCAAATATGACTATCTGATCAAATCCCAGGTAAATAGCTAATAGGATGACGACAGCTTCCAGACCTGCGTCTCAGCAACACAAAACTCCAATACAGGGCACAAGACTGTGGAGGAGACAACAAGCTGGGACCCTATTTCCAAAGATGATGTCTTCCACCCAACTCTCAAAAAACTGTTGGGTCTTCAGGAGAGATGGGTAGTCGAGCCGAAGCTAGCAGACGGTCACCTTTGGTGTGATCATCCTATGGTTCAATGCAACATGTAAACATATCCTTAGACTAAGCATTCACTTCATCATTAATAAGACAGACACACACATACATTCATTCTTATCTATTCCTCTGGAGTTCTCAGTGGCGAAAAAAAATTCCTTTCTGACCCTAAATAAGACAATCAGATCAAATCCCAGGTAAATAGCTAATAGGATGACGACAGCTTCCAGACCTGCGCCTCAGCAACACAATGTGCCCTTTTAATGGATTGTGGAGGAGACAACAAGCTGGGACCCTATTTCCAAAGATGATGTCTTCCACCCAACTCTCAAAAAACTGTTGGGTCTTCAGGAGAGATGGGTAGTCGAGCCGAAGCTAGCAGACGGTCACCTTTGGTGTGATCATCCTACCCCAAATATGACTATCTGATCAAATCCCAGGTAAATAGCTAATAGGATGACGACAGCTTCCAGACCTGCGTCTCAGCAACACAAAACTCCAATACAGGGCACAAGACTGTGGAGGAGACAACAAGCTGGGACCCTATTTCCAAAGATGATGTCTTCCACCCAACTCTCAAAAAACTGTTGGGTCTTCAGGAGAGATGGGTAGTCGAGCCGAAGCTAGCAGACGGTCACCTTTGGTGTGATCATCCTATGGTTCAATGCAACATGTAAACATATCCTTAGACTAAGCATTCACTCCATCATTAATAAAACAGACACACACATACATTCATTCTTATCTATTCCTCTGGAGTTCTCAGTGGCGAAAAAAATTCCTTTCTGACCCTAAATAAGACAATCAGATCAAATCCCAGGTAAATAGCTAATAGGATGACGACAGCTTCCAGACCTGCGCCTGAGCAACACAATGTGCCCTTTTAATGGATTGTGGAGGAGACAACAAGCTGGGACCCTATTTCCAAAGATGATGTCTTCCACCCAACTCTCAAAAAACTGTTGGGTCTTCAGGAGAGATGGGTAGTCGAGCCGAAGCTAGCAGACGGTCACCTTTGGTGTGATCATCCTACCCCAAATATGACTATCTGATCAAATCCCAGGTAAATAGCTAATAGGATGACGACAGCTTCCAGACCTGCGTCTCAGCAACACAAAACTCCAATACAGGGCACAAGACTGTGGAGGAGACAACAAGCTGGGACCCTATTTCCAAAGATGATGTCTTCCACCCAACTCTCAAAAAACTGTTGGGTCTTCAGGAGAGATGGGTAGTCGAGCCGAAGCTAGCAGACGGTCACCTTTGGTGTGATCATCCTATGGTTCAATGCAACATGTAAACATATCCTTAGACTAAGCATTCACTTCATCATTAATAAAACAGACACACACATACATTCATTCTTCTCTATTCCTCTGGAGTTCTCAGTGGCGAAAAAAATTCCTTTCTGACCCTAAATAAGACAATCAGATCAAATCCCAGGTAAATAGCTAATAGGATGACGACAGCTTCCAGACCTGCGCCTCAGCAACACAATGTGCCCTTTTAATGGATTGTGGAGGAGACAACAAGCTGGGACCCTATTTCCAAAGATGATGTCTTCCACCCAACTCTCAAAAAACTGTTGGGTCTTCAGGAGAGATGGGTAGTCGAGCCGAAGCTAGCAGACGGTCACCTTTGGTGTGATCATCCTACCCCAAATATGACTATCTGATCAAATCCCAGGTAAATAGCTAATAGGATGACGACAGCTTCCAGACCTGCGTCTCAGCAACACAAAACTCCAATACAGGGCACAAGACTGTGGAGGAGACAACAAGCTGGGACCCTATTTCCAAAGATGATGTCTTCCACCCAACTCTCAAAAAACTGTTGGGTCTTCAGGAGAGATGGGTAGTCGAGCCGAAGCTAGCAGACGGTCACCTTTGGTGTGATCATCCTATGGTTCAATGCAACATGTAAACATATCCTTAGACTAAGCATTCACTTCATCATTAATAAAACAGACACACACATACATTCATTCCTATCTATTCCTCTGGAGTTCTCAGTGGCGAAAAAAATTCCTTTCTGACCCTAAATAAGACAATCAGATCAAATCCCAGGTAAATAGCTAATAGGATGACGACAGCTTCCAGACCTGCGCCTGAGCAACACAATGTGCCCTTTTAATGGATTGTGGAGGAGACAACAAGCTGGGACCCTATTTCCAAAGATGATGTCTTCCACCCAACTCTCAAAAAAACTGTTGGGTCTTCAGGAGAGATGGGTAGTCGAGCCGAAGCTAGCAGACGGTCACCTTTGGTGTGATCATCCTACCCCAAATATGACTATCTGATCAAATCCCAGGTAAATAGCTAATAGGATGACGACAGCTTCCAGACCTGCGTCTCAGCAACACAAAACTCCAATACAGGGCACAAGACTGTGGAGGAGACAACAAGCTGGGACCCTATTTCCAAAGATGATGTCTTCCACCCAACTCTCAAAAAACTGTTGGGTCTTCAGGAGAGTGGGTAGTCGAGCCGAAGCTAGCAGACGGTCACCTTTGGTGTGATCATCCTATGGTTCAATGCAACATGTAAACATATCCTTAGACTAAGCATTCACTTCATCATTAATAAAACAGACACACACATACATTCATTCTTATCTATTCCTCTGGAGTTCTCAGTGGCGAAAAAAATTCCTTTCTGACCCTAAATAAGACAATCAGATCAAATCCCAGGTAAATAGCTAATAGGATGACGACAGCTTCCAGACCTGCGCCTCAGCAACACAATGTGCCCTTTTAATGGATTGTGGAGGAGACAACAAGCTGGGACCCTATTTCCAAAGATGATGTCTTCCACCCAACTCTCAAAAAACTGTTGGGTCTTCAGGAGAGATGGGTAGTCGAGCCGAAGCTAGCAGACGGTCACCTTTGGTGTGATCATCCTACCCCAAATATGACTATCTGATCAAATCCCAGGTAAATAGCTAATAGGATGACGACAGCTTCCAGACCTGCGTCTCAGCAACACAAAACTCCAATACAGGGCACAAGACTGTGGAGGAGACAACAAGCTGGGACCCTATTTCCAAAGATGATGTCTTCCACCCAACTCTCAAAAAACTGTTGGGTCTTCAGGAGAGATGGGTAGTCGAGCCGAAGCTAGCAGACGGTCACCTTTGGTGTGATCATCCTATGGTTCAATGCAACATGTAAACATATCCTTAGACTAAGCATTCACTTCATCATTAATAAAACAGACACACACATACATTCATTCCTATCTATTCCTCTGGAGTTCTCAGTGGCGAAAAAAATTCCTTTCTGACCCTAAATAAGACAATCAGATCAAATCCCAGGTAAATAGCTAATAGGATGACGACAGCTTCCAGACCTGCGCCTCAGCAACACAATGTGCCCTTTTAATGGATTGTGGAGGAGACAACAAGCTGGGACCCTATTTCCAAAGATGATGTCTTCCACCCAACTCTCAAAAAACTGTTGGGTCTTCAGGAGAGATGGGTAGTCGAGCCGAAGCTAGCAGACGGTCACCTTTGGTGTGATCATCCTACCCCAAATATGACTATCTGATCAAATCCCAGGTAAAATAGCTAATAGGATGACGACAGCTTCCAGACCTGCGTCTCAGCAACACAAAACTCCAATACAGGGCACAAGACTGTGGAGGAGACAACAAGCTGGGACCCTATTTCCAAAGATGATGTCTTCCACCCAACTCTCAAAAAACTGTTGGGTCTTCAGGAGAGATGGGTAGTCGAGCCGAAGCTAGCAGACGGTCACCTTTGGTGTGATCATCCTATGGTTCAATGCAACATGTAAACATATCCTTAGACTAAGCATTCACTTCATCATTAATAAAACAGACACACACATACATTCATTCTATCTATTCCTCTGGAGTTCTCAGTGGCGAAAAAAATTCCTTTCTGACCCTAAATAAGACAATCAGATCAAATCCCAGGTAAATAGCTAATAGGATGACGACAGCTTCCAGACCTGCGCCTCAGCAACACAATGTGCCCTTTTAATGGATTGTGGAGGAGACAACAAGCTGGGACCCTATTTCCAAAGATGATGTCTTCCACCCAACTCTCAAAAAACTGTTGGGTCTTCAGGAGAGATGGGTAGTCGAGCCGAAGCTAGCAGACGGTCACCTTTGGTGTGATCATCCTACCCCAAATATGACTATCTGATCAAATCCCAGGTAAATAGCTAATAGGATGACGACAGCTTCCAGACCTGCGTCTCAGCAACACAAAACTCCAATACAGGGCACAAGACTGTGGAGGAGACAACAAGCTGGGACCCTATTTCCAAAGATGATGTCTTCCACCCAACTCTCAAAAAACTGTTGGGTCTTCAGGAGAGATGGGTAGTCGAGCCGAAGCTAGCAGACGGTCACCTTTGGTGTGATCATCCTATGGTTCAATGCAACATGTAAACATATCCTTAGACTAAGCATTCACTTCATCATTAATAAAACAGACACACACATACATTCATTCTTATCTATTCCTCTGGAGTTCTCAGTGGCGAAAAAAATTCCTTTCTGACCCTAAATAAGACAATCAGATCAAATCCCAGGTAAATAGCTAATAGGATGACGACAGCTTCCAGACCTGCGCCTCAGCAACACAATGTGCCCTTTTAATGGATTGTGGAGGAGACAACAAGCTGGGACCCTATTTCCAAAGATGATGTCTTCCACCCAACTCTCAAAAAACTGTTGGGTCTTCAGGAGAGATGGGTAGTCGAGCCGAAGCTAGCAGACGGTCACCTTTGGTGTGATCATCCTACCCCAAATATGACTATCTGATCAAATCCCAGGTAAATAGCTAATAGGATGACGACAGCTTCCAGACCTGCGTCTCAGCAACACAAAACTCCAATACAGGGCACAAGACTGTGGAGGAGACAACAAGCTGGGACCCTATTTCCAAAGATGATGTCTTCCACCCAACTCTCAAAAAACTGTTGGGTCTTCAGGAGAGATGGGTAGTCGAGCCGAAGCTAGCAGACGGTCACCTTTGGTGTGATCATCCTATGGTTCAATGCAACATGTAAACATATCCTTAGACTAAGCATTCACTTCATCATTAATAAAACAGACACACACATACATTCATTCCTATCTATTCCTCTGGAGTTCTCAGTGGCGAAAAAAATTCCTTTCTGACCCTAAATAAGACAATCAGATCAAATCCCAGGTAAATAGCTAATAGGATGACGACAGCTTCCAGACCTGCGCCTCAGCAACACAATGTGCCCTTTTAATGGATTGTGGAGGAGACAACAAGCTGGGACCCTATTTCCAAAGATGATGTCTTCCACCCAACTCTCAAAAAACTGTTGGGTCTTCAGGAGAGATGGGTAGTCGAGCCGAAGCTAGCAGACGGTCACCTTTGGTGTGATCATCCTACCCCAAATATGACTATCTGATCAAATCCCAGGTAAATAGCTAATAGGATGACGACAGCTTCCAGACCTGCGTCTCAGCAACACAAAACTCCAATACAGGGCACAAGACTGTGGAGGAGACAACAAGCTGGGACCCTATTTCCAAAGATGATGTCTTCCACCCAACTCTCAAAAAACTGTTGGGTCTTCAGGAGAGATGGGTAGTCGAGCCGAAGCTAGCAGACGGTCACCTTTGGTGTGATCATCCTATGGTTCAATGCAACATGTAAACATATCCTTAGACTAAGCATTCACTTCATCATTAATAAAACAGACACACACATACATTCATTCTTATCTATTCCTCTGGAGTTCTCAGTGGCGAAAAAAATTCCTTTCTGACCCTAAATAAGACAATCAGATCAAATCCCAGGTAAATAGCTAATAGGATGACGACAGCTTCCAGACCTGCGCCTCAGCAACACAATGTGCCCTTTTAATGGATTGTGGAGGAGACAACAAGCTGGGACCCTATTTCCAAAGATGATGTCTTCCACCCAACTCTCAAAAAACTGTTGGGTCTTCAGGAGAGATGGGTAGTCGAGCCGAAGCTAGCAGACGGTCACCTTTGGTGTGATCATCCTACCCCAAATATGACTATCTGATCAAATCCCAGGTAAATAGCTAATAGGATGACGACAGCTTCCAGACCTGCGTCTCAGCAACACAAAACTCCAATACAGGGCACAAGACTGTGGAGGAGACAACAAGCTGGGACCCTATTTCCAAAGATGATGTCTTCCACCCAACTCTCAAAAAACTGTTGGGTCTTCAGGAGAGATGGGTAGTCGAGCCGAAGCTAGCAGACGGTCACCTTTGGTGTGATCATCCTATGGTTCATGCAAATTAACATATCTAGATAAGCATTCACTTCATCATTAATAAAACGACAACATACATTCTTCTTATCATCCTGCGGTCTCAGTGCGAAAAAAATCCTTTCTGACCCTAAAAAGACAAAGATCAAACCCAGGTAAATAGCAATAGATGATGACAGCTTCCAGACTCGCCTCAGCAACAAATGTGCCGTTTAATGGATATGTGAGGAGCACAAGCTGGGACCCTTTTCCAAAGATGATGTCTTCCACCAATCTCAAAAAACTGTTGGGTCTTCAGATAGATGGTAGTCAGCGAAGCAGCAAAAGTTCACCTTTTGGTGTGTCATCCTACCCAAATATGACTATCTGATCAAATCCCAGGTAAATAGCTAATAGGATGACGACAGCTTCCAGACCTGCGCTCAGCACACAAACTCAATCAGGGCACAAGATGTGGAGGAGACAACAAGCTGGGACCCTATTTCCAAAGATGATGTCTTCCACCCAACTCTCAAAAAACTGTTGGGTCTTCAGGAGAGATGGGTAGTCGAGCCGAAGCTAGCAGACGGTCACCTTTGGTGTGATCATCCTACCCCAAATATGACTATCTGATCAAATCCCAGGTAAATAGCTAATAGGATGACGACAGCTTCCAGACCTGCGTCTCAGCAACACAAAACTCCAATACAGGGCACAAGACTGTGGAGGAGACAACAAGCTGGGACCCTATTTCCAAAGATGATGTCTTCCACCCAACTCTCAAAAAACTGTTGGGTCTTCAGGAGAGATGGGTAGTCGAGCCGAAGCTAGCAGACGGTCACCTTTGGTGTGATCATCCTATGGTTCAATGCAACATGTAAACATATCCTTAGACTAAGCATTCACTCATCATTAATAAAACAGACACACACATACATTCATTCTATCTATTCCTCTGGAGTTCTCAGTGGCGAAAAAAATTCCTTTCTGACCCTAAATAAGACAATCAGATCAAATCCCAGGTAAATAGCTAATAGGATGACGACAGCTTCCAGACCTGCGCCTCAGCAACACAATGTGCCCTTTTAATGGATTGTGGA
Organism: Allobates femoralis; assembly: GCA_033576535.1. NCBI lineage: Eukaryota > Metazoa > Chordata > Amphibia > Anura > Aromobatidae > Allobates > Allobates femoralis. Next base: position 154,548,779 of record JARQOC010000009.1, on the reverse strand, counting down.
GGAGACAACAAGCTGGGACCCTATTTCCAAAGATGATGTCTTCCACCCAACTCTCAAAAAACTGTTGGGTCTTCAGGAGAGATGGGTAGTCGAGCCGAAGCTAGCAGACGGTCACCTTTGGTGTGATCATCCTACCCCAAATATGACTATCTGATCAAATCCCAGGTAAATAGCTAATAGGATGACGACAGCTTCCAGACCTGCGTCTCAGCAACACAAAACTCCAATACAGGGCACAAGACTGTGGAGGAGACAACAAGCTGGGACCCTATTTCCAAAGATGATGTCTTCCACCCAACTCTCAAAAAACTGTTGGGTCTTCAGGAGAGATGGGTAGTCGAGCCGAAGCTAGCAGACGGTCACCTTTGGTGTGATCATCCTATGGTTCAATGCAACATGTAAACATATCCTTAGACTAAGCATTCACTTCATCATTAATAAAACAGACACACACATACATTCATTCTTATCTATTCCTCTGGAGTTCTCAGTGGCGAAAAAAATTCCTTTCTGACCCTAAATAAGACAATCAGATCAAATCCCAGGTAAATAGCTAATAGGATGACGACAGCTTCCAGACCTGCGCCTCAGCAACACAATGTGCCCTTTTAATGGATTGTGGAGGAGACAACAAGCTGGGACCCTATTTCCAAAGATGATGTCTTCCACCCAACTCTCAAAAAACTGTTGGGTCTTCAGGAGAGATGGGTAGTCGAGCCGAAGCTAGCAGACGGTCACCTTTGGTGTGATCATCCTACCCCAAATATGACTATCTGATCAAATCCCAGGTAAATAGCTAATAGGATGACGACAGCTTCCAGACCTGCGTCTCAGCAACACAAAACTCCAATACAGGGCACAAGACTGTGGAGGAGACAACAAGCTGGGACCCTATTTCCAAAGATGATGTCTTCCACCCAACTCTCAAAAAACTGTTGGGTCTTCAGGAGAGATGGGTAGTCGAGCCGAAGCTAGCAGACGGTCACCTTTGGTGTGATCATCCTATGGTTCAATGCAACATGTAAACATATCCTTAGACTAAGCATTCACTTCATCATTAATAAAACAGACACACACATACATTCATTCTATCTATTCCTCTGGAGTTCTCAGTGGCGAAAAAAATTCCTTTCTGACCCTAAATAAGACAATCAGATCAAATCCCAGGTAAATAGCTAATAGGATGACGACAGCTTCCAGACCTGCGCCTAGCAACACAATGTGCCCTTTTAATGGATTGTGGAGGAGACAACAAGCTGGGACCCTATTTCCAAAGATGATGTCTTCCACCCAACTCTCAAAAAACTGTTGGGTCTTCAGGAGAGATGGGTAGTCGAGCCGAAGCTAGCAGACGGTCACCTTTGGTGTGATCATCCTACCCCAAATATGACTATCTGATCAAATCCCAGGTAAATAGCTAATAGGATGACGACAGCTTCCAGACCTGCGTCTCAGCAACACAAAACTCCAATACAGGGCACAAGACTGTGGAGGAGACAACAAGCTGGGACCCTATTTCCAAAGATGATGTCTTCACCCAACTCTCAAAAAACTGTTGGGTCTTCAGGAGAGATGGGTATGTCGAGCCGAAGCTAGCAGACGGTCACTTTGGTGTGATCATCCTATGGTTCAATGCAACATGTAAACATATCCTTAGACTAAGCATTCACTTCATCATTAATAAAACAGACACACACATACATTCATTCCTATCTATTCCTCTGGAGTTCTCAGTGGCGAAAAAAAATTCCTTTCTGACCCTAAATAAGACAATCAGATCAAATCCCAGGTAAATAGCTAATAGGATGACGACAGCTTCCAGACCTGCGCCTAGCAACACAATGTGCCCTTTTAATGGATTGTGGAGAGACAACAAGCTGGGACCCTATTTCCAAAGATGATGTCTTCCCCCAACTCTCAAAAAACTGTTGGGTCTTCAGGAGAGATGGGTAGTCGAGCCGAAGCTAGCAGACGGTCACCTTTGTGTGATCATCCTACCCCAAATATGACTATCTGATCAAATCCCAGGTAAATAGCTAATAGGATGACGACAGCTTCCAGACCTGCGTCTCAGCAACACAAAACTCCAATACAGGGCACAAGACTGTGGAGGAGACAAAAGCTGGGACCCTATTTCCAAAGATGATGTCTTCCACCCAACTCTCAAAAAACTGTTGGGTCTTCAGAGAGATGGGTAGTCGAGCCGAAGCTAGCAGACGGTCACCTTTGGTGTGATCATCCTATGGTTCAATGCAACATGTAAACATATCCTTAGACTAAGCATTCACTTCATCATTAATAAAACAGACACACACATACATTCATTCTTATCTATTCCTCTGGAGTTCTCAGTGGCGAAAAAAATTCCTTTCTGACCCTAAATAAGACAATCAGATCAAATCCCAGGTAAATAGCTAATAGGATGACGACAGCTTCCAGACCTGCGCCTCAGCAACACAATGTGCCCTTTAATGGATTGTGGAGGAGACAACAAGCTGGGACCCTATTTCCAAAGATGATGTCTTCCACCCAACTCTCAAAAAACTGTTGGGTCTTCAGGAGAGATGGGTAGTCGAGCCGAAGCTAGCAGACGGTCACCTTTGGTGTGATCATCCTACCCCAAATATGACTATCTGATCAAATCCCAGGTAAATAGCTAATAGGATGACGACAGCTTCCAGACCTGCGTCTCAGCAACACAAAACTCCAATACAGGGCACAAGACTGTGGAGGAGACAACAAGCTGGGACCCTATTTCCAAAGATGATGTCTTCCACCCAACTCTCAAAAAACTGTTGGGTCTTCAGGAGAGATGGGTATCGAGCCGAAGCTAGCAGACGGTCACCTTTGGTGTGATCATCCTATGGTTCAATGCAACATGTAAACATATCCTTAGACTAAGCATTCACTTCATCATTAATAAAACAGACACACACATACATTCATTCTTATCTATTCCTCTGGAGTTCTCAGTGGCGAAAAAAATTCCTTTCTGACCCTAAATAAGACAATCAGATCAAATCCCAGGTAAATAGCTAATAGGATGACGACAGCTTCCAGACCTGCGCCTCAGCAACACAATGTGCCCTTTTAATGGATTGTGGAGGAGACAACAAGCTGGGACCCTATTTCCAAAGATGATGTCTTCCACCCAACTCTCAAAAAACTGTTGGGTCTTCAGGAGAGATGGGTAGTCGAGCCGAAGCTAGCAGACGGTCACCTTTGGTGTGATCATCCTACCCCAAATATGACTATCTGATCAATCCCAGGTAAATAGCTAATAGGATGACGACAGCTTCCAGACCTGCGTCTCAGCAACACAAAACTCCAATACAGGGCACAAGACTGTGGAGGAGACAACAAGCTGGGACCCTATTTCCAAAGATGATGTCTTCCACCCAACTCTCAAAAAACTGTTGGGTCTTCAGGAGAGATGGGTAGTCGAGCCGAAGCTAGCAGACGGTCACCTTTGGTGTGATCATCCTATGGTTCAATGCAACATGTAAACATATCCTTAGACTAAGCATTCACTTCATCATTAATAAAACAGACACACACATACATTCATTCTTATCTATTCCTCTGGAGTTCTCAGTGGCGAAAAAAATTCCTTTCTGACCCTAAATAAGACAATCAGATCAAATCCCAGGTAAATAGCTAATAGGATGAGACAGCTTCCAGACCTGCGCCTCAGCAACACAATGTGCCCTTTTAATGGATTGTGGAGGAGACAACAAGCTGGGACCCTATTTCCAAAGATGATGTCTTCCACCCAACTCTCAAAAAACTGTTGGGTCTTCAGGAGAGATGGGTAGTCGAGCCGAAGCTAGCAGACGGTCACCTTTGGTGTGATCATCCTACCCCAAATATGACTATCTGATCAAATCCCAGGTAAATAGCTAATAGGTGACGACAGCTTCCAGACCTGCGTCTCAGCAACACAAAACTCCAATACAGGGCACAAGACTGTGGAGGAGACAACAAGCTGGGACCCTATTTCCAAAGATGATGTCTTCCACCCAACTCTCAAAAAACTGTTTGGTCTTCAGGAGAGATGGGTAGTCGAGCCGAAGCTAGCAGACGGTCACCTTTGGTGTGATCATCCTATGGTTCAATGCAACATGTAAACATATCCTTAGACTAAGCATTCACTCCATCATTAATAAAACAGACACACACATACATTCATTCTTATCTATTCCTCTGGAGTTCTCAGTGGCGAAAAAAATTCCTTTCTGACCCTAAATAAGACAATCAGATCAAATCCCAGGTAAATAGCTAATAGGATGACGACAGCTTCCAGACCTGCGCCTCAGCAACACAATGTGCCCTTTTAATGGATTGTGGAGGAGACAACAAGCTGGGACCCTATTTCCAAAGATGATGTCTTCCACCCAACTCTCAAAAAACTGTTGGGTCTCAGGAGAGATGGGTAGTCCGAAGCCGAAGCTAGCAGACGGTACCTTTGTGTGATCATCCTACCCAAATGACTATCTTCAAATCCAGGTAAAAAGCTAATAGGATGACGACAGCTTCCAGACCTGCTTGCAACACAAAACTCCAATACAGCACAAGACTGTGGAGAGACAACAAGCTGGACCATTTCCAAAGATGATGTCTTCCACCAACTCTCAAAAAACTGTTGGGTCTTCAGGAGAATGGTAGTCGACCGAAGCTACAACGGTCACCTTTGTCATCCATGGTTCAAAATGCAACATGTAAACATATCCTTAGCTAAGCATTCACTACTATCATTAATAAACGGACACCACATACATTCATTCTTATCTACTCCTTAGAGTCATGGCACAAAGAAAAATTCCTTTCACACTAAATAAGACAATCAATCAAATCCCAGGTAAATGCTAATAGGATGACGACGTTCCAGACCTGCCTCAGCAACAATGTGCCCTTTTAATGATGTGAGAGACAACAAGCTGGGACCATTTCCAAAGATGATGCTTCACCCAACCTCAAAAAACTTTGGTCTTCAGGAGGATGGGTAGTCACCGAACTAGAGACGTCACCTTGGTGTATACATCTACCCAAATATGACTATCTGATCAAATCCAGGAAATAGCTATAGGATTAGACAGCTTCAGACTGCGTCTCAGCAACACAAAACTCCATACGCCAAGACTGTGGGACAACAAGCTGGGACCCTATTCCAAAGATGATTGTTCCACCCAACTCTCAAAAAACTGTGGTCTTCAGGAGAGATGGGTAACGAGCCGAAGCTGAGACGGTCCACCTTGGTTGATCATCCTATGTCATCAATGCATGTAACAATATCCTAGACAAGCATCACTCCACATTAATAAAACAGACACACATAATTCATTCTACTATCCCGGAGTTCTCATGGGAAAAATCTTTCTGACCTAAATAAACATCAGATCAAATCCCATAAATAAAGAACACACTTCAACCTGGCTCAGCAAAATTCCTTTTAATGATTAGAACAACAACGGACCTATTCAAAGATATGCTTCCACCCCTCCAAAAACTTTGGCTTCAGGAGAAGGTGCACCAAGTAGCAACGTCACTTTGGTGTTATAAATGTATCGATCAAACAGGTATACTATAGATAGACACTTCAACCGGTCAGCAAAAAAACTCCAATCAGGCAAACTGGAGGGCAACAAGTGGAACAAGAAGTCTCACCCAATCCAAAAATGTTGCCTTCAAAATGGTAGTGAGCGAAGCTAGCAGACGGTCACCTTTGTGTGATCATCCTATGGTTCAATGCAACATGTAAACAATCCTTAGACTAAGCATCACTCATCATTAATAAACAGACACACACAACATTCATTCTATCTATTCCTCTGGAGTTCTCAGTGGCGAAAAAATTCCTTTCTGACCCTAATAAGACAATCAGATCAAATCCCAGTAAAAGCTAATAGGATGACGCAGCTTCGCCTGCCCACCACAATGGCTTTATGGAGGAGAACAACAGCTACTTTCCAAAGATGTCTCTCACCCAACTCTCAAAAATGTTGGGTCTCAGAGGATGGTGTGGACACAACGCACTTGTTGATCATCCCAAAATACTATTGACAATCCCAGATGCTATAGAACACACTCCAACGTCAGCAAACAAAACTCCATACAGCAAGATGTGGAACACAACTGACTTTTCAAAGATGATGTCCACCCAACTCTCAAACGTGCTTGGGTGGGATCAGCCAAGCTACAGACGTACTTGTTATCATAGCAACAACATTAAACATATCCTAACTAGATTCACTCAATTATAAAACAAAACATAATCATCCATCTATTCCTTGGATCTCAGTGGCGAAAAATTCTTTTATAATAGACATCAGATCAAATCCCGGTAAATATAATAGATGACGACACTTCCAGACCTGCGCCTGCAACACAATGTGCCCTAAGGATGGAGAGACACAGTGGACCCTATTCCAAAGATGATGTCTTCCACCCAATCTAAAACTGTTGGTCTTCAGAGAGTGTAGCACCGAACTAGCAATACAGGGCACAAGACTGTGGAGGAGACAACAAGCTGGGACCCTATTTCCAAAGATGATGTCTTCCACCCAACTCTCAAAAAACTGTTGGGTCTTCAGGAGAGATGGGTAGTCGAGCCGAAGCTAGCAGACGGTCACCTTTGGTGTGATCATCCTATGGTTCAATGCAACATGTAAACATATCCTTAGACTAAGCATTCACTTCATCATTAATAAAACAGACACACACATACATTCATTCTTATCTATTCCTCTGGAGTTCTCAGTGGCGAAAAAAATTCCTTTCTGACCCTAAATAAGACAATCAGATCAAATCCCAGGTAAATAGCTAATAGGATGACGACAGCTTCCAGACCTGCGCCTCAGCAACACAATGTGCCCTTTTAATGGATTGTGGAGGAGACAACAAGCTGGGACCCTATTTCCAAAGATGATGTCTTCCACCCAACTCTCAAAAAACTGTTGGGTCTTCAGGAGAGATGGGTAGTCGAGCCGAAGCTAGCAGACGGTCACCTTTGGTGTGATCATCCTACCCCAAATATGACTATCTGATCAAATCCCAGGTAAATAGCTAATAGGATGACGACAGCTTCCAGACCTGCGTCTCAGCAACACAAAACTCCAATACAGGGCACAAGACTGTGGAGGAGACAACAAGCTGGGACCCTATTTCCAAAGATGATGTCTTCCACCCAACTCTCAAAAAACTGTTGGGTCTTCAGGAGAGATGGGTAGTCGAGCCGAAGCTAGCAGACGGTCACCTTTGGTGTGATCATCCTATGGTTCAATGCAACATGTAAACATATCCTTAGACTAAGCATTCACTCCATCATTAATAAAACAGAACACACACATATATTATGTAGAGATGGGCAGTCGAGCTGGGCTTTCAGATGAAACACTCTGTAGATGCTGTGCCAACCGTCCTATGGTTCTGTGGTACCGCATGTATCCTGGAGAGGACAGATACTTACCCGGACTTCTTAACTCTGTGCTTTCAGGACCTAAAAACAAAATGATTCAGGTTCAGAACTTTGTCCTTTCTATTCTAATGGTGATGTCACAGAATGTCGGTGTAATACAGGGGCTATGTGTGGGCTCCTGGCGTAATACAGGGGCTATGTGTGAGGGATCCTAATGTGTGGGCTCCTGGTGTAATACAGGGGCTATGTGTGGGCTCCTGGTGTAATACAGGGGCTATGTGTGGGATCCTAGTGCAATACAGGGGCTATGTGTGGGATCCTAGTGCAATACAGGGGCTATGTGTGGGATCCTAGTGCAATACAGGGGCTATGTCTGGGCACCTGGTCTAATACAGGAGCTATGTGTGGGCTTATGGTGTAATACAGGGACTATATGTGTGTCCTGGTGTAATACAGGGGCTATGTGTGGGCTCCTGGTGTAATACAGGGGCTATGTGTGGGCTCTTGGTATAATACATTTGACTTGCATCAAAATACAAAGATTGAATGACAGTATAGGATCTGTAACGTTAATAACTATTTTGTGTATTTATACTTATATAAATATTTAATATCATCTGTATTAATACAAAAACTGTGCCCTCCCCCCATTATAATAAATCTATCTACTGCGTGATACACCCTAATAGTGGAGAGCTACCTACCGGGACTCGTCCTCTCCGGCTGTCAGGTCCAAGTGGCACAAGCTGGCTCCAGAGCAGATCTCTGCACATTCTATATCATCTGTGATGTCATTCAGAGTCTATGATGATGTCATCATAACTGCCTGATACTGTACTCGCTCCAACATGGTGAATGTGAATATAAATTGATTTCATAAGTGGATCACAGTATTTGATCATTGTGTAAGATTCCTTTACAGGGATTGTCCGCTGAACGTATACACAGGTTTTTTTTAACCTCTTCATCCCTGGGCGATTTTCCATTTATCGTTTTGTCCTCCCCTTCTTCCAAGAGCCATAACTTTTTTATCCTTCTGTCAATACAGATATATGGGGTCTTGCTTTTTGCGTGACGAGTTGTACTTTTGAACAAAATAATTTATTTTAGCATATAGTGTACTGAAAAGCAGGAAAAAAGTTCCAAGTGCGATGAAATTGCAACAAAAGCGCAATTGCACATTTTTTTTTAGTTTTTTTATTCATGATGGTCACTATATGGTAAAACTGACGTGATGGTGTGATGCCTCGGCTCGGTACGAGTTCGTAGCTACCAAACACGTTACTTTTATTGTTATCTAAGTGGTGAAAAACAATTCAGAAGTTTTTAAAGAAAAAGAATTGTGAATTTGCGCCATGTTCCGCGCCCTGCAGCGTTCCCATTTTCGGGATCTGGGGCTGTGTGACGCCTTATTTTTTGTGTCTGGAGCTGACGTTTCTAATGATACTATTTTTGGGTAGATGTGATGTTTTGATCGCCCGTTATTGTATTTTATCACAATGTTAAGACAAGAAAAAAAAAATGTATTTTGAGGTTCAGACTTTTTCCTTCTACACAGTTTACCGATCTGATTGATTTTATATATTGATAGATCGGGCGTTTCTGAACGCGACGATACCAAATATGTGTGTTTTTATTTTATTTCTTTAATAGTTTTTTTTTTCAATGAGGCAAAAGGGAGGTGTTTTGAACTTTTAGGGGCTTTTTTTATACATAACTGGAAAAACGTATTTTTTTTCTTTATTTTACATAGCCCACTAGGGGGCCTCAGTAATCCACTATCAGTTGGCTTCTCTTGTCTTCCGATGAGCTGCTGCTCATCAGACAACACGGGAAATGGTCACTTCCTGCTGATGATGTCACTGGGTCATCGCCAGCAGGAAGTGAATTAGGACAGCTTCCGAGGTCATTACAGGACCCCGGGATGTCCAGGTAAAGCATTGAGTTCCCGTGATCACATCAGGGGACCTCCGATACCAGTGAGGAACGGCGCAATCCCCGCCGCAGTGCTTTGATTCGTGCTGTCAGTGATCGCTGATCCGATCTCTTAGCTACACATCACAGCTGATGATACCAGCTGAGATGTGGGAGGAGAATGTGAGCTCCCGCATGAGCTCTCATTAGGGGGCGGGAAATGACCAAGGACGGGCTATTACATCCTTGGTTGTGAAGGAGTTAATCGCTGCTTATGCTTGACCACCAGTCCATCCATTTGCTATGCGCTGGCGTATGGAGCATGAATGGAGCGTCAGAAGTTCGCTCAACTTTTGGCTCCATCTTGAAACAGGATTAAAAGTGCCCCATCCATGATAAAACCTCCCCGATCTGCCGCCCAGTGTGGGACGCCCCCTGACCAGGACGTTATTGCCCCTCCTGTGATGACGACTGCCATTTACTGAGCAGCCGCTTTAACCTCTTCCCAACGAAGGGCATATATGTACGCCATAGGCTGCCTCCTTCCCATTGATGTGATCTCACGTGCTGAGCTCGCCCCATTACCTGCAAGTGTCAGCTGATCTGATCAGCCAACATGTGCAGCTCACAGCGTTAACCCTTTAGATCGCATAGTGCGTTGTAAAGCACTGCAGCAGTGGTTGCCCTATTCCCTGCAAACATGGGTGGCCCTCTGATGTGATCGTGGGACCTCAATGCATTGCCATGACAACGCGTGGTCAGCTGATGACCCCAGATACTGTCCTGAGTCACCTCCTCCCAGCGATGCCCGAGTATCGTCACCAGCAGAAAGTGATTATTTGTGCTGAAGCCTCTGTACATAACACAAGCGGTCAGTCTGTGCAATTCTGAGGCCCCCTAGGGGGCAGTGTAAAATTTATATATATATATATATATATATATATATATATGTGTGTATATATATATATATATATATATATTAATTATACATACATACATATAAAATACACACAGGATGGGCTATTTATGGATGCAGCCAAATAAAATGAGAATGGTTGGTGATATCAGCTCCCTGTTTGTGGCACATTAGTATGTGGGAAGGGGAAAAACATTTTCACATGGGTGCTGACCATGGCGGCCATTTTGAAGTCGGCCATTTTAGATCCAACTTTATTTTTTCCAATGGGAAGAGAGTCATGTGACTCATCAAACATACTGAGAATTTCATAGGAAACACAATGATGTGCTTGGTTTTAACGTAACTTTATTATTTCATGAGTTATTTACAAGTTTATGACCACTTATAAAATGTGTTCAAAGTGCTGCCCATTGTGTTGGATTGTCAATGCAACCCTCTTCTCCCACTCTTGACACACTGATAGCAACACCGCAGAAGAAATGCTAGCACAGGCTTCCAGTATCTGTTGTTTCTGATGCTGCATATCTCGTATCTTCACAGCACAGACAATTGCCTTCACTTGACCCCAAAAATAAAAGTCTAAGGGAGTCAGATCGGGAGACCTTGGTGGCCATTCAAGTGGCCCACGATGACCAATCCACTTTCCAGGAAACTGTTCATGTAGGAATGCTCGGACCTAACACCCATAATGTGGTGGTTCACCATCTTGTTGGAAAAACTCAGGGAACGTGCCATCTTCAGTGCATAAAGAGGGCAATACATCATCATGTAGCAATTTCAGATATCCGGTGGCATTGAGGTCTCCATTGATGAAGAATGGCCCCACTATCTTTGTACCCCATGTGGAGACCCGTGGGTCAGTGGGGGCTCTCGTCCGCTGGCCCAGCTGCATTTAGAAAGACAACGTGGACCAGGGCTCATCCCAAACTGAACGCCCGAGCTCCTTAACCGTGGGCGGAACACTACCCTGACAACACAGGGTGAGGGAACTACAATATTAAGGCTTTATTGGATCCCCAAACAGTTTACAGCATATAACATATATCCAGCAAAACACAAGAATGTAACAGGCAACAGAGTCTCACCCTTCCGCTGGCTCACCAGTGATTAGAATATAGCACAGCAAAGTCTGTAGCCAGGTGACTGGATCGATCCAACCTGGATTGCTTCCTTATGCAGTCTTTGTCATCACAGCCGGAAGGTTATCTGCTGCAACACTAAACACTATGTGTGCACATTAATGAGTGCAAGAAGTGGCTACACTGCACAGCTAATACAGATACAATGTAAATGGATTATAGCAATCACTGCTCTAGATATAATGCAAAATGGAAGACTTAGCTTCAACAGTGGCCACTGTGGAGTGCCCGGTGACCAGCGACTGGGGTTATGGCCAGCTAATCGGATCCAAAGATCCTAGATTAGCTACCTTTATCAAGTCCAGTGTAACTCTAGCCGGGACCGAAATCCCTAGACTGAGGGCACTAGACAGAATCTAACTCAATCTGGTTAATGAATAGCTCTCTTTATATACCCTCAGCCCTCATTGCAGGACATTCAGGACATCACGATAGATGTAATAAAACTGCCTTTTCATCTGAGTTCATTGGTATAAACTTAGCACTACTCCATCCAATGTTCAGCATTGTGCTTGGTGATGTACAGCTGTAGCTGCTCAGCAAGGAAGCTCCTGCCGTGTTTGTGCTGATGTTACCAAAGGAGGTCTGGACTCTGCAGTTATGGGGTCAGGACAGTAATGGTGACTTCTCTGCCTTCTGCTCCTCAGCACTCCGTCCCCTTTACTGTAACATTATGTGGTCTCCATTTCATAGTTACAGTAAGTTGCTGCGGTTTCGTTTGTTTTTCAATAATATCACTCCCAAGTGAGGGGGGAAGATTTAGGAGGAATAAATGTCATAAATGGATCTGTTACACTGGTGACTCCTATTACAGGAATGTTCTGGTATCAGTGAGCTCTGCACCACTAGCCAATCGGAGGGCAAGGAACCAGATATTGTACACTGGGGAGGGGGGTCAAGGGGGCTGGATCTTATACAGTGGGAAAAGTGGGGCAAGGGGGTCAGAGATTATACACCGGGGAGGGGGGGCGACAAGGCTTTGGAAGTTGTTCACTGGAGAGAAGGGACAAGGGGGCTGGAGGCAACTATAAAAAGGAAACAAAAGGGGTCTTGTCTCTTAAAAACTCTATCATAATGACACAGATGTCACTGCTCACCTGGGTAGGTTGTGTGACACACAACCAGTATAAGCATATATACTACAGCTTCTGCAGGATCCCCACTTCATGTACACATGATGGTAGCCAAACCTAACCCAAAGGGACAGTGTTTATCTGATCCGCGCTGCAGCGCAATGAAAGAACCACAAGAATTTATCCAGTAATGGTGGCTTTAGGTGAATTAAGGTGAATAAACCCACCATTACTCAATAGATCCCTGTGATCCTTTGAGTTGGTAAGGGGGACGGAGGTTATACACCGGGGAGTGGTGGGCAAAGGGTCGGAGGGTATACACTGGTGAGAAGGGGCAAAAGGGCTGGAAGGTATACACTGGTGAGAAGGGGCTGGAGGGTATACACTGGTGAGAAGGAGCTGGAGGGTATACACTGGTGAGAAGGATTTGTAGGGTTCATATACATCTAGTATAGATGCTAGTTCATATACATCATGTTAAGTGTCGCGGCAATTAACCCCTTAATATATGTGTATGTTTTGCCAGCACCTTTTCATGTCCAGGTGATGCCGTCATTTCATGATATATAGTATGATTTTTTTTGACGAGCTCCCTTTCCCCTCCCTCAGTCCAGTAACTACGCCCTCTACTCCATCTTGCTGTAGCCCCAGTCCACAGACACACCATACCAGCAGGTTTTAATTGCAATCCACAGGCATAAAAATCCCAGACTAGCAATTGCAGACCGCATGAAGCAACAGTGCGTTAGGACCCGGTAGGAAGAGAGCACTTTGGCGCAGTTACCGGGCTCTTCCCCAATGGCCATTGTTGAAACTAAGACTCTCATTTTTACTTTATATTCTATAGCAGCATTTACTGTGTTCCTGTATCATATATGCCACCTTAGCTGTACATAGCCTTGAACATAGCCATATGGTAGTTCATATACATCATGTTAAGTGTCGCGGCAATTAACCCCTTAATATAGGACAGTAGTACGTGGCTGCTGTGACAGGTAGGGATAAGTTAGAAGGTCTAAAACAGCTGACAGGTTTCCTGTAACTAGCTGCTCCATCCTCCACCCTGCCAGATAATTTTGCAATGATGACTCATGCAGGGAAAAGAGATTTACTATTTCTATATAGAGCTTAGAAGAATTCAGCTGATTTGCAAATATGAGCAATTGTAAGTACACAGTGCTGTATACACTCCCTGACAGAAGTTATGTCGCTTATCCATGTGATGTAAATAAAAGCTTATAACCTGACATTAAATTCATCCATTGGTTGTATAAATTACTCTTTTGAAAGCTGAAACCCTCCCAAGTGTGGTTTAGGTTATGATAATAAAAGTGGCATCAATGCTCAAATATTGATCATTTAATTAATGAACACAGAATGGTCAGATATTGGCAAGACAAAAGTTTTGTCGCCTGGTCATATAATGTACCCAATCCTAGTTTACATCCTCACCTGTGCTCAGTAAATGATTGGTTAATTATTGGGTGTGTATAAAAAGAAACCCAGCACCCCAGACCTTCACTTGAACTGCAACTTGAGTTCTGACAACATGCCAAAAATCCACCCTACAACCAAAGCCTTGATTATCAAGAGGCTGAAGACCAGATCCACTGCAAAGGTGGCTGGCACCTTTAATGTGTCTCAGTGTCAAGTACAAAAAATTAAAAAAAGATTTGAAGAGACTGGAGATGTTTGACAAGCCCAGGTCTGGCAGACCTCACAAGACAACTGCTCAGGAGGAACGTTTGTTGGTCAGAAAATCCAAAGCAAGCCCCTCTTCCACTGCAGCAGAGCTCCAACAGGCCTGGTCACCTCAAGTTCCTGTGTCAACTGGAATGTAAGATTCTATCTCGAAATGGCCTCCATGGTCGAATCAGTGCCCAGAAGCCAGCACTAAACAAAAGGAAGTAAAAAACCGTGTGGCATTTTGCAAGGTCCCACAGCCTGCTAAACAGATGGATACTGGAAAAGTGGCAGAAGGTGGATTTCTCTGATGAATCTTCAGTAGAATTACACCACAGCCACGGCAAATACTGCAGGAGACCTACTGGAGCCAGTATGGATCCACAATACACCCAGAAAAACAGTTAAATTTGGTGGAGGAAAGATCATGGTCTGGAGATACATTGAGTATGGGGGTGTGCGAAACATTTGCAAGGTGGAAGGCAATATCAATAGCCTAAAATATCAAGAAGTATTAGCTACCTCTTACATTCCAAATCATAAAAGGGGTCAAATTCTGCAGCAGGATGGTGCTCCATCTCATACATCTGTTACAAAAAGATGGAAGCGTGGTGTATGTTTGGGCGCTGAGGTAAGGAAGATCTCTGATGCTGGCTTCTTTTCCGGACTTTATTAAAATAATTGCAGTTATAATTATTCAAGCTTAAGGCTCTCAAAACCCACGATGCATTTCGACGTGCATACACGTCTTTCTCAAGGATATTGTCCACGGAGTCTGTACCAGGGCCAGGTTGCTCCCACCCTGACCGGGTCCTTGGCTTCCTACTCCTGCGCTTTGTGTGTGGCCCTGCTGCCGCTTTAGCTAGGCCGCTGGCCCTGTCTCCCCTCACGGGTACCTGCTAGCTAGGCAACTTGAGTCTTAATTTTGTGTTTCTGACCCCGCCGTGTTGCTTCGCTGTGGCACAGTGAAGATATATAACCTCCACTAGTCCGGTGTTTACTGTGCTGCTTGTGTCAGGCACAATTTTGGATCCGGTATCCGGTCTTTGCTCTTCACCGGGGTGAGTTATAGGGTAACTCTGTGTCCCGGGTGTGTTCCTGTGCTTCTCCTATTCCTTTCCTCAGACCTTGACCGCCCTGGAAGTGGACAGTGGACCGTGGTTTGGGCCTAACGCAGCCCTTTTTCACCCAGGTCCTTTCCTCAGTGGTGCTCCGCACTGAACTAAACTGCCACTTCCTCTCCACACCAGAATATCTAGGGAAGCAGCTTTAGCTCCCCCTTCTGGCCTGGAGGCGCTAGTGTAGTGTTGTGGGTTGTGTGGGGAATTAACCCTTGATGATGTTACTGTGACACATTAACCCCTGGGGTGCCACAGATGTATGAGATGTAAAGAAAAAACAACAACAGCTTGTAGTGCGCCTGTACACATGGGGCTGTTAATGGGCGGTTCTTTTGCGTTTAAACTCACCTGGTCTGGTTGTAAACCACAGCCCGTAGATAAGCTTATTAATATGAAGCAGCGGAATCCTCCGGTTCCTTCCTCGTGCTTCCTACGAGGTCTTCTCCGGGGAAACACTAGTGCCGGGCGGCATCACGTGTCTAGTAAAGGGGCCGATCCAGCTGACGTCTTCTCAGGTCCTCTCCCTCCTCTGCAGCTCACTCCACCACTCTCCCCATAGGGAGTCAGAATGATACAAAAAGATGGAAGCGTGGTGTATGTTTGGGCGCTGAGGTAAGGAAGATCTCTGATGCTGGCTTCTTTTCCGGACTTTATTAAAATAATTGCAGTTATAATTATTCAAGCTTAAGGCTCTCAAAACCCACGATGCATTTCGACGTGCATACACGTCTTTCTCAAGTGATTCACTTGAGAAAGACGTGTATGCACGTTGAAATGCATCGTGGGTTTTGAGAGCCTTAAGCTTGAATAATTATAACTGCAATTATTTTAATAAAGTCCGGAAAAGAAGCCAGCATCAGAGATCTTCCTTACCTCAGCGCCCAAACATACACCACGCTTCCATCTTTTTGTATCATTCTGACTCCCTATGGGGAGAGTGGTGGAGTGAGCTGCAGAGGAGGGAGAGGACCTGAGAAGACGTCAGCTGGATCGGCCCCTTTACTAGACACGTGATGCCGCCCGGCACTAGTGTTTCCCCGGAGAAGACCTCGTAGGAAGCACGAGGACGGAACCGGAGGATTCCGCTGCTTCATATTAATAAGCTTATCTACGGGCTGTGGTTTACAACCAGACCAGGTGAGTTTAAACGCAAAAGAACCGCCCATTAACAGCCCCATGTGTACAGGCGCACTACAAGCTGTTGTTGTTTTTTCTTTACATCTCATACATCTGTGGCACCCCAGGGGTTAATGTGTCACAGTAACATCATCAAGGGTTAATTCCCCACACAACCCACAACACTACACTAGCGCCTCCAGGCCAGAAGGGGGAGCTAAAGCTGCTTCCCTAGATATTCTGGTGTGGAGAGGAAGTGGCAGTTTAGTTCAGTGCGGAGCACCACTGAGGAAAGGACCTGGGTGAAAAAGGGCTGCGTTAGGCCCAAACCACGGTCCACTGTCCACTTCCAGGGCGGTCAAGGTCTGAGGAAAGGAATAGGAGAAGCACAGGAACACACCCGGGACACAGAGTTACCCTATAACTCACCCCGGTGAAGAGCAAAGACCGGATACCGGATCCAAAATTGTGCCTGACACAAGCAGCACAGTAAACACCGGACTAGTGGAGGTTATATATCTTCACTGTGCCACAGCGAAGCAACACGGCGGGGTCAGAAACACAAAATTAAGACTCAAGTTGCCTAGCTAGCAGGTACCCGTGAGGGGAGACAGGGCCAGCGGCCTAGCTAAAGCGGCAGCAGGGCCACACACAAAGCGCAGGAGTAGGAAGCCAAGGACCCGGTCAGGGTGGGAGCAACCTGGCCCTGGTACAGACTCCGTGGACAATATCCACTGAATACCATCTGCAGTAAAGACTTGGAAAACTACAAAACTGTGAGTCTGTGTGATCCTTGCAAACCCTGTTCTCCCTCACAAACTGTCATCTCTACTACTACCCCTGCCCTGCAACCATCTATAGACTATTATCACCACTGCCCCGGGGAACCAGGCTCTGCCCGCGGAGAGCTGTTATATCATCGGCTGTCAAACATCATCCCCGGAGGTTCTGCAGCAGCGTTGGTCACCCTGACCACATACCATGGGTGGCGTCATGACTTTCTCCCTGTAAATACCCCATTACTTGTGGGCTCGGGACACGGTCCGGACCAAGACTACCGTGATACCCCCTGTGATACCCCGGTTCGGTACCGAGTACCCCGTCCCAGTGGGCTCCACACATCCATCTCTACAACAAAGTTCCTCCAGGTAAAAAAAATCAAAGTGCTCAAGGACTGGCCAGCCCAGTCACCAGACATGAACATCATTGAGCATGTTTGGGGTACGATGAAAGAGGAAGCTTGGAAGACAAAACCAAAGAATCTAGATGAACTCTAGGAGGCATGTAAGACTGCATTCTTTGCTATTCCTGATGACTTCATTAATACATTGCATGAATCATTGTTGAACCGCATAGATGCAGACCTTCAAGCTCATGGAAGTCACACAAAATATTAAATATGACTCCAATAGCACCACAACTTTATTCGCCAATGTTATGCAACATATATTTGTATTTTAAGTTAATTATTTGTTTGAATATCACATTACTTTCTGTAGGTGACAAAACTTTTGTCTTGCCAAAATTTGACCATTCTGTGTCCATTAAATGATCAAATTTCAGCATTGATGCCAATTTATTTTTTTAACCTAAACCACATTTGTGAGGGTTTCAGCTTTCAAAAGAGTACCGTCTTTTTCGCTTTATAAGACGCACCTGATTATAAGACGCACCTAGGTTTTAGAGGAGGAAAATTAGAAAAAAAAATATTTTGAGCCAAATAGTGTGCAAAAACTTTTAATTAAATAACAAAATATTATTTTAACATAGTAGACTCAACAGGAGTCAACAGCAGCATTGTGGGTAACATGTGAGAACAGTCCCATGTACCCTATGTAACAGGAAAAAACATGTTCCAGATAACAAGTGAGAGAAACTTTAGTCCTCAGGCACAGAAGTGGAAGTGACCATGTTCCAGATAACAAGTGAGAGAAGTGAGAGAAACTTTAGTCCTCAGGCACAGAAGTGGAAGTGGATTCAGGGAATCCCAGGAATTCCTCATCACTGCTGTCAGAGTCTAGGAAGCTCAAGTCCTCAAACTCATTAGTGTCACTTTCTCCACTGTCCTCATATAGCAAATCATCTTCGGTGCCATCCAAGGCATTGCTAATCCCACATTTCTTAAATGAACGAATAACCGTTTCATTCTTCACGGATTGCCATGATGTGTTAACCCACTCACAAACTTGGGTGATAGTGGGCCTCTTCATACGTCCAGTTGGCGTTAGGTCATGATTTCCAGCAGCCATCCATTTATTCCATTCTTCTCGCATGAAAACTTTAAATGGTTTGTTTATGGAAACATCAAGAGGTTGCAGCTGGCTGGTAAGCCCCCCTGGAATTACTGCGAGATGGGTCTTCACATCTTTAAACACCTTTTTAGTGTTTTCACTGATATGTGCTCTGAATTGGTCTAGCACTAACAGGGCTGGTCTTTTAGAAGCCCTCCAGGACGTTTGGACTACACTTTGTCGACCCACAATCTCATTCCGTTCTCGTCCATCCATCCTTTCTCGTGTACATGCACAACAACTCCTCGTGGGATAGCTTCTTTGGGCATGTTCTTTCTTTTAAAAATTAACATAGGCGGCAGTTTCGTGCCATCGGCACAGCAGGACAACACAACTGTGTAATGTTTTTTTTCATGTCCTGCAGTTTTTACCGTTACACTTTTGGCACCCTTTGTATCAACAGTCCTGTTGGACGGCACATCAAACGTTAGATGGACTTCATCCATATTCCCAATCTGGCTTAATTCAAATCCATTTTTCTTTCTGCTGTCAATTACAAATTTATGGAAAGATAAAATCTTGGCTTCACATTCTTTTGGCCTTTTTTGTGCAATTCTCGTTTTGGTGCGCATAGCAAGGCCACATCTCTTCATAAATCTGAAGCACCATGATGGTGATCCAGTAAAGTCATCAATGCCTTTCTCAGCAGCTATTCGCTTGGCTTCACAGATTATCATTTTTGTTGACACCGAAAGGCCATTATTTCTGTAGCGTGTGATCCACTCTTTTATGTCCACGTCTAACTCTGGCCACTTTGCACCACGCCCACGAAGACTAGATCTGCTTTTTCCAGCATTTTGCAGCTCATCCTCCTGTTCCTCCACTCTCTTATCATTTTTTCAGTTGGAGGTGGTCCGAAATGTCTCTCCGCTGCTCTGTTCCCGTGCTCTTTAGCATATTTTATAACCTCCAGTTTGAATGGAATTTTATATGCAAGCCTTTTCTGCATTGACATTCTTGAAAAATGCACAATATGCAGCAGCCAACTGTACGGTATTTTTCTGCAACAAAATACAGTATTGAAACAACTGTCAGCTCTGTCCTTCATAGTGATGGGGGCATTGCAGCTGAGAAAATGAATACTGTACTTTTGCTGTAGAAAAGACATGGGCTGCACATCCAAAAATCACAAGTTGATTAAGGGTATGTGCACATCTGACGTTTGTGCATCTCTGCAGAACGTCCAAAAACCGGTGTAGATTAGCAGAAACTGAGTTTTCTGTGCTCAGTTTTGTTCCTCGTTTTTCTAGCGTTTTTTCCACGTTTTCCGCCCGGTTTTACAGCGTTTTTCTCGGCAGTTTTCTTGCCGTTTTTTCAGACTGGTCTCTGGTGCACTTGTTATGCTGGAACCGCTGGAAAAACGACCAAAAGAAGTCACTTGCTCTATTTTTGAAAACCGGTGGAAAACCGGTGGAAAATCTGAAAACGACCAGAAAAAAAACGTTCTAATGAAGACAGCGTTTTCTAAACTCCATTGACTATCATGTTAATCCAGCCGGTAGCTAGGATTAACATAAATTAACATAAAACTGAGCGGAAAACGCCGACGGAAACCGGTAAAAAGCAGCCCACAAAACGACTGATGTGCACATACCCTTACCGTAGTAGTGTTAGGCAAAAATGCACCGTACTGTATTCAACTGAACAAGAAATTTTTAGTTTAACATTATGATCAGACTTATGGTATAAAGTCTACTGCCAAGTCATGTTGAATCTCAGCGTGTCCATAACTTTATATACTGTAGCCTTAAAGGTGTGCACTCATGCGCCAACCACCACAGCGACAATGAACCAGCAGAATGGGTACCTTGTGCCCCACAAAACCCATGCTGTAAGGCAGGAGACTTTAAGAGGGGGTTCCGCCTATTTTTGCTCATTGAGTTTCGCCGTGACGTGCTAGCGGCTTCATACGGTCTCAGAGCGTGTTCACACATTACGTACTGTATTTTGCTGCGTTCTGTATTTTTACGTGAGAGCTCATCAAAAACCAGGAGTGGAACAATCAAAACCATAAGTGGAACAATAAGAGGAAAACTCTAATAGAAACAAGTGCTCCACTTTTATGTTTACCGTAATCACCCACTCCTGTTTTGTGATGAGCTCACGAGTAAAAAAATGGAGCAAATATGGTAAGCAGCATGTGAAAGCACCCTAAGGCTGCATATGTACGGTCCGGAGTAGCTGCGTGTCGGACGCAGCTCCTCCGGACCTGAGTGAAGCTGCGGGTGGCCGGTGGGTGCAGGGCGGCTTCTTCCTGCAGTCTCTCTGTGGCAGCCGCTTCCGACTCTGCATCATGAAATGAACATGCTGCGGAGGAGCGGACTGTCAGCAACCTGCACCGCAGCTCCAAACACGTTGCAGGCGGGTTAAGCATAGTGAGGATGGAATTTCTTGAAATCCCATCCACTATGGGGTCATTCCATGTCAAGTGATCCAAAAATGAATATTTTTTTTCCCTGACGTCCTCAGATTTTTTTTAATTTTTTTTCTATATGAAGAAAAACTTTAGTTAATTACAAAAAAAAAGTTTTGAATTTTTTTCTTTATCAGTTAATTTTTTACAGATTTTTAAAGTTTTAAAAAAGTGCGAATTTTGGCCTGGTATGGCTTTACATTTTCTATCATATCTCGGGCTAGAAATAAGATAGAGAAACAAAATAAACACCAATCTACTCAGAACTGTCCAGGCTTTCATAAGATATGTCACAAGAGGATCTTTGTTAATATTTTACCCATGTGATCGCAAGCGCAAAACTTTAAAACGTATTTCTGAAAAATCGGCGCGCTTTAAATATTTCAAAAACTGCCCATGTGTCTGCTTTGCTCTTAGCCACATCTGTACCAAATTTCAAGTTGGGATCGCAATGGGATCATATTTTAACATATTTTACTAGTAATAGCGTCAATGGGTCATTCCATATCAAGTGATCTAAATATGAATATTTTTTTTTACCTGACGTCTTTAGATTTTTTTTTTTTTCCTTTATGAAGTACTACTTTAGTTAATTACAAATTAAAAGTTTAGAATTTTTTTCTTCATCAGTTAATTTTTTACAGATTTTTAAAGTTTAAAAAAAGGGTGAATTTTGGCCTGGTATGACTTTACATTTTTTTATCTCAGGCTAGAAATAAGATAATGAAGTGGGAGAGGCATCATTTTACTCAGAACGGTAACAGCTTTCATTTGAGATGTTACAAGACTATGTTTCTTTATATCAAATTCAAACTATTGACGGGCAATTGTGAAAAAATGACTGATTGTGTTCTTGGTGATTTTTGAATTGACACTATAATAGTTAAATATTTTGCACTTAGGTCCAATGAATGCGTCCATGGGGTCAAGTTGGGACAGAGTCATCACAAATTAGCCTTATTTGCAGATGACCTGCTACTTTACATCTCCCAGCACCTGGTCTCCATCCCTTCGGTCTTAATGGAGTTTGAACGGTTCGGACAATTGAGCAACTTTAAAGTGAATTGCTCCAAAACCGAGGCACTCAATATTTCTTTGCCTGGAGAATTGGTTTCTCATCTATCTAAACAGTTCCCATTTAAATGGAAAGTAGAAGCCATTAAGTACTTGGGAGTCCTTATACCAAAAGATCTTAAACAAATATTCAATTTAAATTATCAACCCCTTTTGACTAACGCGGAATCGGCATTTACCTCCTATAGACAATTAAAGCTATCCTGGTTCGGGAGAATAAACGTAGTCAAGATGGATGTCTTGCCCCGACTCTTATATACTTTTCAGACAGTTCCTGTTCTATTGGATAGAGGCTTCCTCTCCAAAATGCAATCTATGATCCTTAGATTTGTCTGGGGGGCAAGAGGTCCAGATTGCGAATGAATATCCTATCCTTGCCCAAGACCAGAGGAGGGGTTGGACTACCCAACATACGAGCGTACTTTGTGGCTTCCTCTCTTGTTAGAGCTCTAGATTGGCATTATCATGCGTCCTCCAAGAAATGGGTAGGGGTGGAGCAAGAGGGTTTGGGGATTCCGCTGAAACACCTGCTTTGGATTTCCCCTAAAGACTCCACAGACCTAGTACCTTTGACAGACATGACCAGAAACACCTTGAAGGTATGGCACCTAGTGACGAAAACCCTCCGCTTAAACGACAGACTTAGCCCTTTGACTCCCCTTTTTTCCAACCCATCTTTCCCACCCAGATTTGACAGGCAGAGATTTTTATGTTGGCGGATTGTGGATGACACCCGAGTAGGACAGACTCTGTCCAGTGGTGGTTTGCCCCCGATGGCAGAGCTACAACTCAAAGAACCTACGAGACCTCTTAAGTGATTCAAATTTCTCCAATACAGAGCATACTTATATTCAGCTGACCACTCTTGCAGGGTAAGATTGACACCCAACGTATTGGAGAGGTTATTCCAACTGGAGGCTCCACCGAGGCGCAAAATATCATTTCTATACCAGGCCTTAGGGTCCATGAGAGAGCAGGGCACCCTTTACTTCCAACGTGCTTGGGAGAGGGAATTGGGGTGTAGCATTTCAGAAGATAATTGGCAGAAATGCTTTATATTTACTCACTCACTAGCTAGCGCTTGTTCTGCACAAGAAAGAAGCTATAAGCTGCTCACTAGATGGTACTTGTGCCCGACGACACTCCGGAACATGTTCCCTGGAACCCCTGATACCTGCTGGCGCTGTGGGGAAGAGAAGGGTACAATGATACACATTTGGTGGAGTTGTGGGGAAATCCGGCGGTTCTGGTCTGAGGTTTTCAATGCATATACCCGGATAACAGGTAAACAAGCCGAATGCTGCCCAGAATCGGCAATGTTATCCATTTTTCCAGGTCCTATTGGGCTACAGAAGAGGGATATTCTCCGCTTTTGCATCTCGGCTGCTCGTGCTGTGATTCCGAGGTTCTGGAAATCAAGCCGGGCTCCATCTCTACTTGATTGGTTCAAAGAATTGATGGACACATATCGAATGGAGGAGCTCGCAGCTGATGCGTCGGGATCTCGGAACAAATTCTTAGGGATTTGGGTTGAATGGATTCTTTTTTACGACTCTGCAGAATTTAGGAGTATCTTTTCCAGCACAGATAATATGGCTCGACCTCTGGCTGATGGGGAGCCAGTGGGATGAGTACCCTTTCTCCTTCCCATACCTCACCCGTCCCCCCCCTCCTTTTTTTCTTTTTTTCTTACGTGGCTTTTCTTTCCCAGGATATCTTTTTCTAATGGTTTTTGTTTCTCTTCTCTCTCTCTTCTTTTCTATCTCTCTTTTCTTCCCATCTGATACATTCAGTCTAGGTATTTCCTTTCTACGCCTATACCTTCAGAATTCTAGTGAACATTAGACAGGTATCGAAAACTCTGAGCTGTGAGTAGATCATTAATATTTCGGCCTTCCTTTCCGGTACACCAGTCGATAGACTATTCCAACTAGGCCTCAACGGGTAATGACCCACTTACGTGGTCAACCTGTTAGAAGGGGCCAAGTAATAAAAATCATTCTGCTGGGGCTGCTTGTCCCCTTGACATCAGAACATCTCAAAACCCTGAGAAAGGTTGTATACTTGAGTGTTTGGAATTATATTTAGATTGTAGTATATATTGCACCAGAGATAAGCGCAAAAGTAAATTTGCAGCTTATCTTAAAGTTACTAATAACTTTGTGAATAGTGATGGGCGAATCCTAAATTACTCGGAATCGCTTGACTCTAGCGAGTCCGAGCCCAGGACTCGCTACTCGTTGCGAGTCTAGCGAGTCCAATGTTAATGAATGGGGAAGCGAGTAATAGCGAGTAGTGTGAGATTTACAAATCGCAGATGTGTCTCGGAAGTTTCAGCCTGAAGCAATCCGAGTTTTGTCATTTATTTGCATTGGACTCGTTTACTTTGTAAGTAATCGCTGGGAAACTCACACAGATAAGAGAAGAGTCCTGTCTGCTCTGTGCAGCTCCAGGGTCCTAGAGCCCGCCTGCTGCCTGATGTAGCAGTGCTGAGATTGTTCTCAGTCTGCTCATTCCCTGTGTACAGACATGAATGTCTGTGCACAGAGATGATGTAGCAGTGCTGAGATTGTTCTCAGTCTGCTCATTCCCTGTGCATAGACATCTATATCTATACACAGGGGATGTAGCAGAGAGGACATCGCGTTTTGGACTGCGTCGGACGGAAGAGGATTTTTTTAATTAAAGATGGAGTCCCTAATGGCTTTTTTTTTTATTTCTAATAAAAAAATTTCTCTGTGTTGTGTTTTTTTTAAAACAATTTAATAGAAATTCATGGCGGTCATGTCTAATATTGGCGTGACCGCCATAAATTTCGGGCTTAGGGCCAGCTGATAATACAAAGCTGGCCCTAACCTCTATTACCCAGCGTGCCACCGCCACCAGGGCCGCTGGAAGAGCGGGGTTCAGCGCCAGAGGATGGCGCTTCAATGAACGCGCCATCTTCTGGGGCGGCTGCGGGCTGCAATTTGCAGCGGGGGGTGCCCAGAAAGCTTGGGCATCCCTGCGCTGCGGATTCCAGCCCCCAGCTGCTTAGCTGTACCTGGCTAGACATAGAAATTGCGCGGAGCCCCACGCATTTTTTTGACTCCGACTCCGAGACGACTCCGACTCCGAGACGACTCCGACTCTGAGACGACTCCGACTCCGAGACGACTCCGACTCAGACGACTCCGAGACGACTCCGACTCCGAGACGACTCCGAGACGACTCCGACTCCGAGACGACTCCGACTCCGAGACGACTCCGACTCCGAGACGACTCCGACTCCGACTCGACTCCGAGACGACTCCGACTCCGAGACGACTCCGACTCCGAGACGACTCCGACTCCGAGACGACTCCGACTCCGACTCGACTCCGAGACGACTCCGACTCCGACTCGACTCCGAGACGACTCCGACTCCGAGACGACTCCGACTCCGACTCCGAGACGACTCCGACTCCCAGACGACTCCGACTCCGACTCCGAGACGACTCCGACTCCGAGACGACTCCGACTCCGAGGCGACTCCGACTCTGAGGCGACTCCAACTCTGAGACTCCGACTCTGAGGAGACTCCGACTCCGAGACTCTGACTCTGAGCCTCTGACTCTGAAATTCATTAAATAATTAAAAAAAAAATGCGTGGGGCTCCGCGCAATTTCTATGTCTAGCCAGGTACAGCTAAGCAGCTGGGGGCTGGAATCCGCAGCGCAGGGATGCCCAAGCTTTCTGGGCACCCCCCGCTGCAAATTGCAGCCCGCAGCCGCCCCAGAAGATGGCGCGTTCATTGAAGCGCCATCCTCTGGCGCTGAACCCCGCTCTTCCAGCGGCCCTGGTGGCGGTGGCACGCTGGGTAATAAAGGGGTTAATACCAGCTTTGTTATACAAGCTGGTATTAAGCCCGAGATTCTTAATGTCAGGCCACGTTTGACCCAGCCACTAAGAATCTCCAATAAAGGGTTAAAAAAACACAACACAGAGAAAAATTTTTATTTGAAATAAAAAAAAAAGCCATTAGGGACTTCATCTTTAATTAAAAAAATCCTCTTCCGTCCGACGCAGTCCAAAACGCGATGTCCTCTCTGCTACATCCCCTGTGCATAAATATAGATGTCTGTACACAGGGAATGAGCAGACTGAGAACAATCTCAGCTCTGCTACATCATCTCTGTGCACAGACATTCATGTCTGTACACAGGGAATGAGCAGACTGAGAACAATCTCAGCGCTGCTGCATCAGGCAGCAGGCGGGCTCTAGGACCCTGGAGCTGCACAGAGAAGACAGCTGGACTCGGCTCGCAAAGAAACAGCAGTTACTTTGCAAGTTTCCCTGCTATCACTGGCACAGTAGCCAGTGATTACTCGCACGAGTCTAATGCAAACAATGGCAATCCTAGTTTTGTCAGCGTTTCTGACAAAACTAGGATTGATATTGATTTGCATTGGACTCGTGCGAGTAATCACTGGGAAACTCGCAGAGTACCGAGTCCTGCGAGTCCCTTACTACTCGCCGAGTAACGAGTCCTAGCGAGTAGATTCGCCCATCCCTATTTGTGAATTCTCTTTTTGTATATTTTATGTCTCAAGATTTTGTTAAAAGATTGAATGTATGTCTTTCATATGTTTTTTCAAAATTTAATAAAAATGAGATTAACCATAGTTAAATATTTTAAAATATGATCCCATCACGATCCCAACTTGAAATTTGGTACAGATGTGGCTAAGAGCATAAAAGACACATGGGCAGTTTTGGAAAATTTTTATTAAAACGTTTTTTCGGAAATGCATTTCAAAATGTTGCGTTTGCATTCGCATGGGTAAAAAATTAAAATTAACAAATATACTCTTGTGACATATCTGGTGAAAGCCTGGACAGTTCTGAGTAGAATGGTGTTTATTTTGTTTCTCTATCTTATTTCTAGCCCGAGATAAAAAATTGTGAAGTCATACCAGGCCAAAATTCACCCTTTTTTTAAACTTTAAAAATCTGTAAAAAATTAACTGATGAAGAAAAAAATTCCAAACTTTTAATTTGTAATTAACTAAAGTAGTACTTCATAAAGGAAAAAAAAAAAAAAAAAAAATCTAAAGACGGCAGGTAAAAAAAAATATTCATATTTAGATCACTTGATATGGAATGACCCATTGACGCTATTAATAGTAAAATATGTTAAAATATGATCCCATTGCGATCCCAACTTGAAATTTGGTAAAGATGTGGCTAAGAGCAAAGCAGACACATGGGCAGTTTTTGAAATATTTAAAGCGCGCCGATTTTTCAGAAATACGTTTTAAAGTTTTGCGCTTGCGATCACATGGGTAAAATATTAACAAAGATCCTCTTGTGACATATCTGGTAAAAGCCTGTATAGTTCTGAGTAGAATGGTGTTTATTTTGTCTCTCTATCTTATTCCTAGCCTTAGTTATGAGGAGAAACGTAAAGGCAGGCAACAGCGAAATTCACACTTTTTCCGAACTTTGAAAATCATTTAAAAAAAAATACATTTTTAAAAAAAATTTTCTCTTCACATTTTGCATTGTCTGACATGCTATTATCAAATAACAAAATCTCAAAAGAATTAAAAATATAGAGGTAATAATCATTGGTTCACTTGACATGGAATGACCCTATGCTTATACTGTACTATGCAGCGTTTTGGACGAAGCGGCAAGACGCTGCGTCCAAACGCTGCATATACCGATCGTGTGCACACACCCTAATTCAAGGCCTCAAGAGCCGCACACAGTGCAGGTTTTCAGGATTTCCCTATTATTGCACAAGTGATGCCGTAATAGAATCACCTGCACTGGTGATGATTCCTATCCCTGTGGAATTCCTGAAAACCTGCGCTGTGTGCAGCTTTTGAGGCCTGGAGTTCCCTACCCCTAGACTACAGTAATCAGAATGTTAAACTATGAACCTCATGGTCAGTTTTATTATGCCTAGTGGCATTAGATAAACTTATGATTTTAGATGTGTGGCCCATGCCTTTTTCTACAGCTATGATGAATGAAAAACATTATGGGCGATCTGTGATGATGCATTGTTATGGGGGATCTGCATGGTACGCACTTATTGGAGGGATCTTTGATGACACTCTGTTATGGGGGATCTGTGGATGACGCTCTGTTATGGGGGATCTGTGGATGGCGCTGTTATGGGGGATCTGTGGATGACACACTTATGGGGGATCTGCATGGAGCACACTTATTGAAGGGATCTGTGGTGACGCTCTGTTATGGGGGATCTGTGGATGGCGCTGTTACGGGGGATCTGTGGATGACACACTTATGGGGGATCTGCATGGAGCACACTTATTGGAGGGATCTGTGGTGACGCTATGTTATGGGGATCTGTGGATGACGGTCTGTTATGGGGGATCTGTGGATGGCGCTCTGTTATGGGGGATCTGTGGATGGCGCTATTATTTGGGATCTGTGGATGACACACTTATGGGGGATCTGCATGGAGCACACTTATTGGAGGGATCTGTGGTGACGCTCTGTTATGGGGATCTGTGGATGACGGTCTGTTATGGGGCATCTGTGGATGGCGCTATTATGGGGGATCTGTAGATGACACACTTATGGGGGATCTGCATGGAGCACACTTATTGGAGGGATCTGTGATGACGCTCTGTTATGGGGATCTGTGGATGACGCTCTGTTATGGGGATCTGTGGATGACGCTCTGTTATGGGGGATCTGTGGATGACGCTCTGTTATGGGGGATCTGTGGATGACGCTCTGTTATGGGGGATCTGTGGATGATGCTCTGTTATGGGGGATCTGTGGATGGTGCTATTATGGGGGATCTGTGGATGACACTCTTATGGGGGATCTGCATGGAGCACACTTATTGGAGGGATCTGTGATGACGCTCTGTTATGGGGATCTGTGGATGACGCTCTGTTATGGGGATCTGTGGATGACGCTCTGTTATGGGGGATCTGTGGATGACGCTCTGTTATGGGGGATCTGTGGATGACGCTCTGTTATGGGGGATCTGTGGATGATGCTCTGTTATGGGGGATCTGTGGATGCCGCTATTATGGGGGATCTGTGGATGACACTCTTATGGGGGATCTGCATGGAGCACACTTATTGGAGGGATCTGTGGTGACGCTCTGTTAGGCCGGTTTCACATTAATATTCGCCGCCGCTGCGTATTGCGGTGGGCGAACGCAAGCCGACCGCAAGCACCGCCAATCTTCATGTTTAACATGGGGACGCACGGTGTATGCGGTCAGGTGCGGATGGCCGTGCGTTCCCATTGCCCTCCATGTGTGATTTGTATGCATGCAGAGGCTTGCGTACAAAACAAACATTCCCGGCCGCACCGAATCTGCAACATGTACGCAACATGTTGCAGATTCGATGCGGATGTGAATATATGATCTGTACGCAAGCCTCTGCATGCATACAAATCACACATGGAGGGCAATGGGAACGCACGGCCATCCGCACCTGACCACATACACCGTGCGTCATGTTAAACATGAGGATTGGCGGTGCTTGCGGTCGGCTTGCGTTCGCCCACCGCAATACGCAGCGGCGGCAAACGCTAATGTGAAGCCGGCCTTATGGGAGATCTGTGAACTACAGTGTACAGTGCCCTGGAGTATCATATATTGTGACTTTCACCCCCCTCATCCTTAGGAATACACCCATGTACTGCATACATGGGTGTATTCTGAAAGATGAGGAAGGTGGTAGTCACGTTTGCTATAAACACTTTTGCCACATTACAATCCCTCCCTATTTACACCAAATATGGTACAACCCCCATCATCCATCAGAATACACACATGGTACTGTATATTCTGAAAGATTATGGGGGTTGTGTTTCCCTTTAATGTCTGCTCACCTCTCCCTAGGATCTCTCGGACTTGTGTAAACAAGAAGTGTTTTACAATACATTGTGCAGGGATCAATATGTGATTGGTGGGGGAAGCTCAGCAACAGTTCCCTCCACCAATGCATATCAATCCCTGCAGAGGAGGAGGAGACTCACTCTTCTCTCCCTCCTCTGCTTTGGGTCTCCGTCTGCAGCGGAGCCCAGAAACCTGCCTGCCTCCGGCTATTTGCCGATATCTATTGGAGCGCATGCGCAGATCGGGAGCTCGGGGACCGAGAGCTCCATCTGCGCATGCGCTGGTTTGGCGGCCATTTTATTGAAGTCCTGTGCGGCAGACACAGGCACCAATCATGTATTTCCCCCTCCAACCGGAAACGCGCGGCTGCAACCAGGAAGTGCAATGGCGCCGGCCTGCACTATGCCGCCCACATGCCGGGGAACACCGGGGATCACCGCGACGACACCCCCCAGCGCCAGGCCTGCTGCATTGCCCCTCCGGATGTCAGCAGTGACCAGTCTGCTTCGCCGCCGCCACCAACCCCGCAGTAAGGATGTTTTTTTTTTACTTTTACAGCATTTTTTTCTATATTCGCTTTTTTAGACGCACCCCCATTTCCCCCCTAATTTGGGGGAAGTGAAAGTGCGTCTTATAAAGCGAAAAATACGGTAATTTATTAAACCAATGGAGGAATGTAACGTCAGGTTATAAGCTTTTATTTACATAACATGGATAAGTGACATAACTTCTGTCAGGGAGTGTATACAGCACTGTGTACTTACAATTGCTCATATTTGCAAATCAGCTGAATTCTTCTAAGCTCTATAGAAATAGGAAATCTCTTTTCCCTGCATGAGTCATCATTGCAAAATTATCTGGCAGGGTGGAGGATGGAACAGCTAGTTGAAGAATTGAAGAGGGGAATAATTCATGGAGGGGCCATAGACTTCCTGTTTCTACATGGAGCAGAGAAAAGAATTTATTGGGAAAAAAAGGCAAAAAGAGCAATTGTAAGTGCACAGTACTATAAAATATGATGATTGCAACATATCAAGAGGTTAAAAACATTGATGGGAATACTTCTTTAACTACATTTAAAGGGTTGTCTATTTTAGAAAAAAAAATGTTCTAATGGTCCCTGACAACAAGCTAATCACAGTATGTCCCACTGTCAGGTTCCCCAGCATTAAGCTGTGATCTTTAGAGGAACCTGGCAAAAATGAAAAAAAAAATTATAGTATCAATGTAGGAAAAAATTAAGTGTTGAACATTTTTTCATTAAATTAAAGGAGCTGTCTACTACTTGGACAATTCATTTTCCTTTTCATTGCTAGCCCCTTTTAAAATGAAAAAAGCTTACACTTCACTTCGTTGCCAGCACAGTTCCACCATTGTCAGAACTCGAGTTCCCGGGGCTCATGTGACACAATCACCACCAGCTTCCCTCCCCACAAAACTTTTGTCTTGCCAAAATCTGACCATTCTGTGTTCATTAAATGATCAATATTTCAGCATTGATGTCAATTAATTTTCTTAACCTAAACCACATTTGGGAGGGTTTCAGCTTACAATATAGTAATTTATAAAACCAATGGATGAATTCAATGTCAGGTTACAAGCTTTTATTTACATAACATGGATAAGCAACATAACTTCTGCCAGGGAGTGTGTGGCGCCCATCTGATGGGACGCCACATGGAGGTACTGCACCCCAAACAGTAGGTGTGGTGTCTCTGTAGTCGTGGATGAGGAGGAAACCCAGAGTCTGCACACAAGAACGCTCATTACACACCTTAGCACAGGGGACTGGTATTTAGTAGGTCCCAGGGGGGGTGGAGCTTAGAAGAGCGGGAAACGTGAAGTGACAGTTTCACACAAGTCAGTCAGACGGTGACAGAACAGGTGAGAGGACGGACGCAGGGGACCCTGCAGCCGTGACAGGAGGGCACTTCTAAGGAGAAAGGTGACCCAGACAAAGAAGGGGACACTCCACGTCTGGTCGGAGCTGTCTGGAGTGCCCAGGTCAACACCGGTATTCTGGAACTGAGGCGGTTTGTTAAGGTTTAACCCTAAACTGCAGACCAGCGCGTTGTGTGCTCTGACAAGGGAGCCATGACACCCACCAAGAGCCTAACCGCAGTCCCATAGCTAGGTCCAAGATTCCAAGAGATAATAGAAACTTAAGGTAACAGGCCTGGGGACTGGCAACCAGACTTAAGTGTGGGAGGACAGTGAGCCAAGAGCCTTTGGGAGTAGAGACCAGGAAAGATCAAAGAAAGACACTGCCGACAGACTCTGCAAAAATCTACAACTACAACCCTCAGTGAACCCGACTGTACCGTGTACCCCTTATCATCTGGTACCAGTAAAGAACTGTTTGAGCTAATCTGGTCTCTGGCATCAATTATTTGCCACCTGAAAAGCCTCCACGGCACCAAGGAGCCGAGGACTACAACTCCTCTCATCCATGCCGCTGCCCTCCGCCTGTGGGGAGCTGTACTACCACAGCTACTTCACCATCACCACAGTGGCCGGCTGCAGCGCTGGTAACCACATTGCCAGGTACCACAGGCGACATCACGTTTCCCTATCCCCAAGTTCCCCCTCATCCCCATCAGCCAATTGAGTGCCCAGGGCATGTAACCGGGACCAGCCGTGATCCCCCACCGAAGCCACTGTCCCGGTATCTGAGTACCCCCTTCCCTGTCGGCTTGACTCAAGTGTAATGTGATGATTGCAATATAGTAAGAAGATAAAAACTTTGATAGGAGTGTTTCTGTAATCACTTTTTCATATTGACTTATTCCCTATCAAAAACAAAATTAGACTCAAGTATAAGATAACTGGTGCTGCCAAGGTACGGGTTGTTAATAGAACAAGCACCAGGGATATATTTACCAAAGGAGCTGCCGGAGCTGTTAGCTAATTGGTGGGTTTACTAATTGTCAGATCTCCGCCAACCTGCTATTAATGTAAGAGATTTGATGAAGACGGTAACGTCGAAACGCGTAGCGGAGTTTGAGGGACCGTGTTTTTAATAAAGGTCTGTTCATCACAACAATTTCCCCTTGCCCTCCTTCCTTAGCGCTATCAGAACCGCAACTATTTTCTCCTGTGAACCTGCTATTAATGACATATGCAGAGAATAGATCACCAATATCATTGTAGTGGAAACCCCTTTAAGTAAAAACCTTCTTTGTAAAATGTAATTCTTGCTTTTTTTACA
This sequence comes from Allobates femoralis, assembly GCA_033576535.1. NCBI lineage: Eukaryota > Metazoa > Chordata > Amphibia > Anura > Aromobatidae > Allobates > Allobates femoralis. Next base: position 154,515,554 of record JARQOC010000009.1, on the reverse strand, counting down.
TTAGGCTACCCCAAAATGTATTATCTTTGCAATTTCCATCAGGTTGTCTCCAAACAGAATGAATTTGCACCCGATATTACTGTTCATAGCTGCACATATTTTTATGAGTGGATAATGGAGACAGTCAACAGGCTTGACATGACTTTTGCTGATTAGCTTCTGTAATGCAGGTATGAGATTTTGGTACGGTATCTGGTGTAATGGTTACATATCCCAGAATACAGGACACTTGGTGTGGACATTGAATCAGTAGGGAAAGCTGAGACATCTGAAGCCTGCAGAATTATGAATGCAGCTCTGCAGTATTATATGGGTCTGTATTGTAACTTATGATCTGTAAGGGCCCTTTTACATCAGCGGCAGATGTGGTGAAAAAACCGCATCTGCCGCGATTACCGCATACCGGCTGCACTTGCGGCACGGTTGCGGCGCGTTTGCGGTAAACGCCATACAAGGTATAGGCGGACTTGCGGCAGGTGCGGCAAGTGCGGTTTTGGCACTTGCGGCAGGTGCGGCCGCGAAAAAAAACGCGGCTGACAGCATTTTTTTTTGCGGCCGCACCTGCCGCAAGTGCCGAAACCGCACTTGCCGCACCTGCCGCACCCTTACCGCAAACCCCATAGACATTGCATGGGGCTTGCCGCAAGTGTGCCGCAAGTGTCGCGGTTATGCGTTAAACGTGGCAGATGCGTTTTTTTCACCGCATCTGCCGCGAATTTCAAAAAACGCTGATGTGAAAGGGCCCTAAGATGATTACCCCATAACTAGTAAATGACAGCCAAATAGTGAATTGGATAAAAGAGATCTCGATACACAGAATCCAGCTTTTTAAAAACAAAATTAAACAAAAATAGTACCCTAAAGATCCATATTACCATATTCGTGAACAGATTAATGCTTATTTAGCTGAAAAAGGACTCAGACTTGGTTTCAGATATTCAGCTCTTCCTTTGTATAAAGTAAACATTCAATGTAGATTTCAATCCATTTCTTTGTGGCTTTTGTTTTGCATAAACTTAGAGCAGTGAGGAGTGAAGTCCCATGGTGCTGTATGTCTTGCTCTTATTCAATGGCTCACCGTGTCCTTAAAGACACCTAATAATTCAGACTCGGGGGGATTCCTCCGTCTGAGCACATGTTGGACCATCAGTCATTTCCACTAATGCATCTGTGCTTATGAAAGGCTATTCTTTAAAACTTCCCCCATCGGGAGTTCTCCAGTATAAGTATTAGAAACTAGTTCTCGAATACCTGAAATGACTGAGCTGGGGGGACGGAGCAGAGGTACTGACAAGTAATTAAGAAAAGACACACGAAAGAATCTCGCCACTTTTTTCCCCTGGCAAATTAGGCTGAAAATCTCTTGAAAATGATGAAAGTTATTTGTTAAAAGAACTAATTAAGCTTTAAAGCCTCAATTGGTGAAATATATGAAGTATTTTACAGCAAGTGAACCTACTACAGTACAACATTAAACATCATGACTATGAGAACAGTCAAGAACCTAGTGCAAGCTGGGTCAATTTTGATACCTATACTTAAAAAGTGCTCAACTTTGACAATACCTACTGTTTCGAATGTATAAAACAAAAGAAATGAAGGGGGCACTACTGGGTGATACCTGGTGGTCCAGTGGTGAGGGTGAAATTGGCAGGTGTGTACTAACCCTCGAGAGAGTATGTGATGTGCTTCATCCACAAAGCAAGAAAGCCCGCAATGTGAAGCTAGAGACCGGGAGTTCACGTGGAGTCACCGCAGGTCCTGTCGCAGGTCCTTAAGTTTTGTTAACTCACCACAAACCTAAAGCAGCTCCTGCCGCCGTATCCTCAGAAAGGGATAAGGAAACACCAGGAAAGAAATATTGTGGTCTATTAGGGCGCCGGGTAGCGGAAGAGAGAGTGAGGACAAGGTTTTTAAAATCAACAAACCTTTTATTGTAGTAGAAATCACATATTTACTCAATAAAAGGTTAACTTTATAAACCTTGTCCCCACTCTCTCTTCTGTTACCCAGTGCCCTAACAGACCACAATATTTCTTTCCCGGTATTTTTTCGAATGGTCATTCTCATAATTAGATGATCACGATTTCCCCCTGCTAGAACTACCAGAAAGAAGCTGTAATATATAGAGAAACCTGACAGTAAGGTAAGTAAGAATGACAGAAAGCATTTGCAGACAACGGTATCTTCAGCCCGAGTGCTATCCATCAATAATTTGCTTTGCTCTCTGTATTCAATTAGTATAATGGAGGCTGGAAAGACAAAAAAGTGCAAAATTTGAAAAAAGGGTAGGAAGACATGCTCACTTGATGGACTTGTGAGAGGCACAACTCCTTTAGAAGCATCAAGTAAGCAGTTGCTGTGGCTCCACAGAATGCAGAGATCAAAGGATAGGAGACAGTGGATGTGGTCGGCACTGCCAGCAAGTAAAAGAAGTTCAGACCAAAAAGTGAGGAACATGCAGTTTATAACAGTCAACGCGTTTCGAAACCCATGGTTTCTTCATCAGGACAAACCATCAACTGTTTGAAGGTTTGTCCTGATGAAGAAACTAGTTGGTTTTGAAACACGTTGATCGTAAAAAAAATGTGTGTTCCTCACTCCTTGGTCTGAATTTCTTTGAATTGCCGGCAGTGTGGACCACATCCACTGTCTCCTATCTTTCAATGTTATTCAATGAGGGAGTGTAATTGTCCACATTTTTTCTTGTAGCAAGTGGTCCAACAAAATAAAAATGCATCATGCACGATTTGCCTCTGAGAATTGGATGGCACTCGGCCATTCAAGTCTATGGGTCCATGCAAAAAATCAGACCGCACATGGATGACATTGGTGTGTGGTCTGATTTTCACGGACTGATAAAATAGAGAAGATGGAGGTATGTTTTTTAATCTCCACCTTTGAGAAAAAAGCAAGTTTAGATAATAAGAAAGCCCCCACAAAATTTTGGCTGCCTATAATCAGACATGCAATCATGCCTAATGGACGAGTCCGAGGGAAAGTGGATCCACTGGACCAAAAGTACCGATCACTGGTCATAAAGATCACTGCTGAATGACCATCGGGACCTCAACAGGAGGTTGAGATACATTTTGCGGATAGGTAGCCAACAGAAAGCTCTCAGTACATCAGCAGTTGGTGCCACAAGACAGAGTGGGGAGCATGACGCCTAATGGAGAATGAACCGGGATACGCAATCATAGGAGGATATAGCCAAGTTCCAATAAAGCAGTTCAAAGAGACTGGCGATGGCAGACAGGCACAAGTAGGCTCAGCAGATGGTGAAGGTTGATGATGATGGGTAGACACAGGTAGGCACAGCAGATGATGGAGGTTGGCAGTGACTGACAGGCACAGGTAGGCACAGCAGATGATGGAGGCTAGCAGTAACTTGCAGGCAAGGAGACACAGGCAAATGTTAATACCAGAAAAAAAGGCACAGAGCCAAAAGGGGACCTGACAGCCAGCTAAGAGAGCAAGGCTAACGAAACACATTGACCAGGCACCTCCCAGTAGGGGAGGATGCCTTAAATACTGAGTTCACCTTAACCATAGGCTGAAAGGCACTTCTAGGTTAGGTTGCACTGTCCCTTTAAGACAGGCTTTGCCTGTGCCTTAAGCTTGCTCCCGAGAGCCCTCCCACGCATGTGTGGACCTTAGGAGCAGACAGAGAAAGATGGAGCCGCAGCACACAGTACACCAGCACTGTGAGCATGTCGGTACCCCTGACACATGGAGTGCAGGGGCGATGAGGACGCAACATCCACATACCCCAATGCACGCCCAGGCTAATTTGCATGTAACTTCAAAGCTTGATTTCTCAGCGCTGGCACATTGGATTAGTATAAGCAAGGTATAATTTTTAGAGTTCTAGGATCTATGTAGCCATGACATTAGTTTCAGTATTAAAATCTATGTTCCCTTCTTAGTGAAGATAATGTATTTATTTAAGCAGAATCTCCATAAATTCTTATGTAGTGGCCTCTGATACAAGTACAGAAAAAGTAGCACCAAGAATAAGAACGCGTGTGGTGAAAAGTGTCGGTTGAATCTTCTTTAACACAACTTAATAGATTTTAATCATTTAATTTTAATGGGCTGATATTTTTAATTTGGATGGAGTTGGACGATATCCTAGTTTTTCACAACTACAAGCACATGGCAGTGGCAAAATCTTGGGCTCTTTGATATTGAAAATAGACAGGCGGAAAGCTGGAGGTTTTTTTTTTGTTATTTTTATTCATGAATATGGTTTAACAGATTTTTTATCATTGTATACAAACTTATATCATTATCAGAAGTTATAGTAGAAAAAATAGCGGAAATATGTGGAATCCAACTGCATTGCTGTACAATCGACCATATACCAAGGAAACCGGTGAATGCAAGTGGCTTTATTTCATGCGTTTCAAGGTGTATACCTCTCCCCTTCTACAGGACAACCACACTTTATTAGAAGATAGATAAGTTGTCAAGGTCACCCTCCAAAATTACAGTTTCCAATCTTACCGGCCGTGCATGGAGCAAGGCAGGGGATCCATGCCATGGGTGAACTGTTCCAGCATTCATCCAAATTAACTGTTAAGAACTCAGGAGCTAAGGTTTAAAGTGTCTGCCAACGTGTTTCATTCTTGTCATGTGTTAATGGATTTTAATATTACTTTAGTAAACTATTGTTTTTAACCAAAAATTTTGGATGAGCACTGGAACAGCTCTTCTTCTGCAAATGTACGGTATGTATCTCTATGGCAGTATAAAATGAAGCAATCGATTTAGCATTACGCTGAGTTTACTATTGAATTTCATATACTGTATTACAGTCTTCTTCTAAATTCTAACCAATTGCCTAATCCTCAGGGGAAGCTTTTTTGCTTTTTGAAAATTTAGTAGTTCATTGGCCAAAAGCCTGTTGAGTACAAATGTCGCTCCCTGTTCCCATTTGTCATAATTATCATGACTTTTCAGCCAAACCATTGAGTAAAACTTTTCTTCTGTTGCTTCTGGAACCTCAGAGCATAAATTAGTCATGACAATAAAGGGAAGTGGGGACAGATTTTATTTCCTCTGTCATATTTGCCCATTTTAAAATTTCAATTGCCTTGGCTTGTTTCAGCCTATAAAAGTACATTCCTATACAAAAATATATCCCGGTGAAGCACTGGAGGCAAACACAGCTTTGCCATCACCTCCTAATGAGATCAATGGAAAAATTAGATGTTTGAAAAAGTTTTGCTTAGTGAGTTACACCTCTTAACAAATAATTCATCCTTATTTTCCTCCTATTGCTTATCAACTAACAGTTCCTTTTTGTTCCATGAAAGCAGGACCCAGAGGTGAACAATAGCTGTAAGTTGGGTGAAATTTAAAAGGGTTTCAGTCAATAAACATTAATTCAACAAATATGGCAGCACCAGTGTACTGACACCTGATACCCAACAAGTTTTAGTTTGCAAATATCTTTTAGTTTTAGTTCATATCCAAAAATCCACCCTACATGAAAGGCATAAGTGTGACAACCAGAGGTCCATCCATTGTGTTTGGCAAGGATATCAAAGAGTGTTTAGATATCTCAAAGACCTGAAGGAGGAAAAGGTTAAAACCATGCTGCCATATACAAGTATTCAACCAATCTATTGAAGATGTGATTTCATTCCTCTATGCGTTTCAGGTACAGAATCCCCCTCTTCAGGAGAAAATCTCTGAAGAACAGGGTAAGCCCGGTCGGTGGCGCAGTGGGTCCACACTCGCTAGTGTAACAGTTTGCTCAAGCCATGGAACTTTCTGACTCCAATCCATCTCCCCTCTCTGAGTTATTTTGGGAGATCACCCACCAACAAGAACAGCAGGATCAAATCCTGATCTTTCTGCACTCGGTGAGCGTCCAGTTGAATGTCCTGGCACCAGCCATGTCTCCTTCACCAGCCCATGCTGCACTTACCTCGGAAGCTACTACCCAGGCTGGAATCCTCACACCTGGAGCCGGTCCATGTCTCTGCAACCCACCACAATTTGATAATTACCTTAAACTATGCTGGGGGTTCATCAACCAGTGCATGTTGCACTTTGATCAGCTGCCCCACCAGTTCACCTCACACCGGATTAAAGTGGCCTTTTTGATATCCCATGCAGGAGGAGAGGATCTCACTTGGATCAACCCTCTCTGGGAGAGAAGGGACCCTATTACCTCAGACATTGGGTCTTCTTGGAGGGCTTCCACACAGTCTTTGATGAGCCGGGTAGTTTCTCCTCTGCAACATTTTCTCTTCTCAAGTTGTGTCAGGGTAGCTGGACTGTAGGTCCATATGAAATTCAATTATGTACTGTTTCCTTTGAGTTGGGATGGAATAATGAGGCACTGGTAGCTACTTTCTCTTAGCATCATTATGGGAGGATTAAGGGTGAGCTGTCTGGGCATGATTGCATTGCTACCCTTGATAATCTGACCTCCTTGGCTACCTGAATTGATCTCAGGTTTCAAGAACGCTCCAGGGAGGTGACACACAAGAGGAGACTCCTGCGCCTATCTCCATCCCTCCAGAGGCCACTGACTTCCCAGTCTCCCGTGTCAGCCGTGGCTCCAGAACTGGTGCAGGTTGACCATGTTAAACTAAGTGAGCAATTACAGGAACATTGTAGTGTCAAGGGACTGTGTATTTACTGTGGAAACGCAGTAAATCTCATCCATTCTTGTCCCACGAAGCCGGGAAACTTCCAAACCTAGGACCAGTTCAGGAGGCTGTCCTAGACAAGGTTAATTCCTCCTCTCCTGACTCTGCTTGTGTCCATGTCGTGTAATGATATCCAGTTCTTGGTGTTGGCCCTCTTGGACTCCGGTTAAGCAGGAAATTTCGTAAAGCAAGCAATGGTGGAGAAATATCAGATTGCTGTCCAACGTCTCCAGAATCCTTTGATGGTATCATCCATTGATTGAAAGTCTTTATCCAAGTCCATACATCTTGCTACTGAATGGGTGAAACTATGGGTTGTAATGCTGCATCCTGAGAAAATCTCCTTTCTGGCACTTCTAAATCTGTCACACACTCTTTTCCTGGGACTGCCTTGTCTCCATACTCATGAACCCGGGTAAGGACTGGAGATCCGAAGAGGTGCTCTGTTGGGGACAATTTTGCCATGAAATGTGTCTCAACTCAGTACGACCTGTTCGGCTTCTTATGACACCATCTAACTTTATAGGCTTGCACCCTGCCTACTGGGCATATATACTGATGTCTTCAGCAAAACATATGCAAACCAGTCGTAGAATAAGGGGATAATGACTGTGCTGTTGGACTTCAAAAGACATTTGGATGTCTTCTGAAGTACATCTTAGAGGGGCTTACAACCTAATCTGTATTCATAAACGAGCTAAGAAGACCATTTTCAACACTCAGGACGGTCACTACGAATACCGTGTTATGCTGTTTGGACTCAGTAAAGCCCCAGCTGCTTCCTAAGCATTTGTAAACAATATCTTCAGAGATCTCCTCTAATCTTGTGTGGTTTTGCACTTTGACGACATCTTAGTCATTAACCCTTCATTCTACTATTGGTTCGCATGTTTCTCGCCGTGGACTGCAGCAGCCATTATATGCTTTTATAGGGGTTGTGACTCATCACAAACACACAAAGTGAGCCTTCGTACCTCTAATTCTCAAAAACCTTACACCCAGATAAGACCCTATTTGCGCTTTTTTGCCTCCCGTTCTTTCAGTCTGATTGATTGCAACACAAAGGATTCAGAGATGTTGCCTCCACATAGACCGTACAATTGCCCCATTGGCTTGCTTCCAGGGTCCTCTCTTCCTCGAGGCTATATCTATCATCTGTCTCTAGTAAAGTTCCCAAGCTATGTCTAATTACATCAGAGAGAACTTGGCAAGAGCTTTCATTCATAAGTTGTCCTCTTTGGCAGAGGCAGGCTTCTTCTTTGTGAAGAAGTAGGATGGGACTCTCTGGTCCTGTGGGGATTATAGGGATCTCAACAGCGTCATGATAAAAAACAAGCATCTGTTTCCTCTAATTATGGAATTGTTTGATCCTCTCAGAGGAGCTAAGATCTTCACCAAGCTTGATATTAGAGGGGCTTACAACCTAATCTGTATTCATAAACAAGCTGAAAAGACCATTTTCAACACCCAGGACTGTCACTACGAATACAGTGTTATGCTGTTTGGACTCAGTAAAGCCCCAGCTGCTTCCCAAGCATTTGTAAATGATATCTTCAGAGATCTCCTCTACTCTTGTGTGGTTTTGCACTTTGACAACATCTTAGTTTTTCTCTTCAGACCTGACTTCTTATAGAAAGAACATTTGCCAAGTCCCGCAAGTACTCTGGGAAAATCAACTATATGCCAAGTTCGACAAATGTGTCTTTGAACAATCCTTGCTCTACTTAGGTTATATCATCTCTAATACTAAACTGAAAATGAATCCTGAGAATATTTTTAGTGACAGAGAAGAGTGTAATTTGCAGTATTTCAAATTTGCAACATTAAGGAACAATAATGTTATCAGGTTATGATTAGGAATGAATAATCAGAAAAGCTGCACAGCACTCAGCAGACCAGTGTGAACTGGTGCAAGCAAGGATGCAGAATCAAACAACTTGAGAAAAATCCTTGCAGCACACAGCTACTACCAATGATGCATATGTGCTAACAAGCCATATATGTTTGAGGAAAAAGTTAAAAACTTACGTTTTTTTCAAAAAACTCAATAATCTTATCTTTTAAACGTAAGTTTTTAACTTTTTCCTCAAACATATATGGCTTGTTAGCACTTGTGCATCATTGGTAGTAGCTGTGTGCTGCAAGGATTTTTCTCAAGTTGTTTGATTCTGCATCCTTGCTTGCACCAGTTCACACTGGTCTGCTGAGTGCTGTGCAGCTTTTCTGATTATTTGTTATATGGAGTTGCAGGCTCCTTTGCTGCAATGTGCACCCTCATTAAACCTACAGGTGATCGAGGGTATAGATGGTGCCTGCCCACTGAAGAGTGGGGGGTGGACAAGGAGGGCAGGGATGTCAGATAGGGCTCATCATGCCTGGAGTCACTTTGTCGTAGTTGATGAGCAAGCAGACATTGGCCAATGTATGTACTAAGAACTCCATAAAAGATAAGATTATTGAGTTTTTTGAAAAAACGTAAGTTTTTGACTTTTTCTTCAAACATATATGGCTTGTTAGCACTTATGCATCATTGGTAGTAGCTGTGTGCTGCAAGGATTTTTCTCAAGTTGTATGATTAGGAATGAGCAGACCCGTGGATGTTCAGGTCCTCCGGGTTCAAATGAACTTTAGTTGAAATTTCTGTTCGGTACCAGGACTTGACCTGAACTTAACCCCTTATAAATCAGTGTGGACCTGAATTCTGGTGCTAGAAAATGGTCGTAGTAAACGCTTGGGGCAGCCAAAAGGTGTGTGTGTGGGGGGATTATGACCAGGGCAATTGCCCTGCAATCAAATGTGGATAGTGAATTAATTGAAAAAAATTGAGGTGCAGTCTCTTCTTATTTTGATAACCAGTCAAGTGAAAGCAGACATCTTTACACAATAAAAAGTAAAGGACAGCGCCTCACAAGGTGATGATAAATCCAATTCTCTTTATTCACAGTCCGTACAAGCGTATATGGACTGGGAATAAAGAGAATTGGATTTATCATCAACTTGTGAGGCGCTGTCCTTTACTTTTTATGGGATTTCTGATCCGGGTGGAACTCCCTGGAATGACGTGCGCCTTGCGGATTGGGTAAAGTAACAAGACCCATTTATATCGCACTGGTGCTGTGTCCCTTGCTATTTTGAATCTTTACACAATATTCCTCAAAAATGCTAAGAGTAGTATCTTTACCCTGCTGCACAATATGTAGTTTGGTCTTTGCCATCACAGTGCCATTTCACAAACTATGAATTCCCTCTTTATAATATTACCCCCACAGTGAATTCTGCCACTTACTGTAGTTCCCCCATTATACTTTAACCCAATCAGTTTGATGTCTCCACAGTGTTTCCTCATAGATTTTGATGCCTCCACAGTGATTTCTCTCACACGGCTTAATTCTCCCATGAAGCATTATTGAGGGAACTGATAAGACTTACTGTGTGGGGCACAAATGTTGACACTTTCATGCATTGGGGTACTTACTGGTTCACTGTTACCTTCTGTTGTACATAATATTTAGGGGCATTATACTCGTATATCTTAGGGCCCTTTCACATCAGCGTTTTTTTTAAATCACGGCAGATGCGGTGAAAAAAACGCATCTGCCGCGATTACCGCATACCGGCTGCACTTGCGGCGCGGTTGCGGTTTTTGCCATGCAAAGTATAGGCGTACTTGCGGCAGGTGCGGCAAGTGCGGTTTTGCACTTGCGGCAGGTGCGGCCGCGATTTTCACCGCATCTGCCGCGATTTAAAAAAAAACGCTGATGTGAAAGGGCCCTAACACTGTTTTCAGGGGCACTATCTCTTTGGCACTGTTGTTTTTAGGGGCACTATCTCTCTGGCACTACAGTTTTCAATAGAATAAAGGTATAGAATCCGGCGCCACAAAATTTCTTTTTACTTTCAAAAAATTAAAAATCACACATCCTCCAGAGGAGCTTCTGGACGCGTTTCGTGAGTCTAGCCCACTTAATCGTCAGTCAGCCAATCCTTTTCTTGAATTTTCACTACAGTTGTCAGTTCAGGTGGACGGCCATGTCTTGGTAGGTTTCAGTTGTTCCATCTCCGTCCTTTTTGGATGATGGATTGAACAGTGCTCCGTGAGATGTTCAGACCTTGGGCTATTTTTTTTTATAACCTAACCCTTCCTTACTCTTCTCAACAACTTTATCCCTGACCTTTCTGGTGTGTTTCTTGGTTTTCGTGATGCTTGTTTATCCCTAATGTTCTCAAAGAAACCTCTGAGGCCTTCACAGAACATCTGTGGTTATACGGAGAATAAATTACAAATATGGACTCAATCTACCAATTATGTAACGTCTGAAGGCAATTGGTCACTTAGAATTTTATTTAGCGGAATCAGACTGCAATGTCATGAATACAAATGTAGGTAACAATTTTCAAATTTATTTTTAAAATAAAAAATGGATTGTATCGTTTGCTTTACTCTTCATAAATACTTGTTATTTTGTGTTCTTACATCACATAAAATCCCAATAATATACTCTGATTTTTATGGGTTTAATGTGAAAAAATGTGAAAAAGTTCAAGTAGTATAAATACTCTTTCAAGGCACTGTAAATGACATTGATGGCTTAATTACGGTATATACTTACCCAATGTCACCATATACTACGGTAGTTTTCATACATAGAGCTAATTCTAGCACCGATGCACATATAATATCCTCCATCCTCAGTACACATCTCTATATATAATTGTCCGCACCATGGTCATCCTACACTCAGCCCGCACTCACCCTTTACTCGGCCCACACTATGGTCAGCCTGCCCTCTCTCAGCCTGCCCACACTCAGTCTGCATTCACTCATCCTGCACCTTCTCTGCCCCTGCACTCACACTGCACTCATTCAATGTACACTCACTTGGCCCACACTCAGCCTGCACTCACTCAGCCCACACCACGGTCACCCCGCACTCACACTCAGCCTGCACTCACTCAGCCTGCACTCACTCAGCCTGCACCATGGTCAGCCCACACCATGGTCAGCCAGCACTCACCCTGCACTCAGCCTGCACCATGGTCACCCTGCACTCAGCCCGCACTATGGTCATCCTGCACTCAGCCTGCCCTCACTCATTCAGCCTGATCTCATCCTGCACTCAGCCAACACCATGGTCACTATACACTCAGCCGCACTCACCCTGCACTTGGCCCGCATTACGGTCAGCCTGCTTTCACTCAGCCCGTACCACGGTCAGCCCGCAGCACGGTCAGCCCGCACTCATTCAGCCAGCACTCACTCACTCTGGCCTCACTCATTCCACCTGCACTCAGCCTGCACTATGGTCAACCTGCACTACAGTCATTTCGCACTCATTCTGCCCTCACTCAGCCTGCACCATGGTCAGGCCGCACCACGGTTAGCATGCCCTCACTCAGCCTGCACTATGGTCAGCCTGCCCTGACTCTGCACTCAGCCAGCACTCACCCTGCACTTACTCAGCCCGCTCCACAGTCATCCCACACTCAGCCCACACCACAGTCATCCCCCACTCAGCTTGCCCTCACTTAGCCTGCACTCATTCAGCCCGCACTCACCCTGCACTCAGCCCCATCATGGTCATCTAGCACTCAGTTCGCACTCACCCTGCACTCACTCAGCCTGCACCACGGTCATCCTGCACTATGGTCATCCCGCACTCATTCAGTCCACACCACGGTCACCCCGCACTCACTCAGCCTGCACCACAGTCATCCTTCACTCAACCCGCACCACAGTCACCTTGCACTACGGTCATCCCACACTCACTCAGCCTGACCTCACTCAGCCCACAGCATGGTCAGCCAGCACTTATTCAGCTTGCACTCACCCTGCACTCAGCCTGCACCATGATCAACCTGCACTCACCTTGCACTCACTCAGTCCGCACCACAGTCACCCCACACTACGGTCATCCCTCACTCAGCCAGTCCTCAGCCCGCACTCACCCTGCACTCAGCCCGCTCCATGGTCATCCCGCACTCACTCAGTCGACACCACAGTCAATCCGCATTCACTCAGCCCACAACATGGTCAGCCCTCACTCATTCAGCCTGCAGTCAGCCAGCACCACGGTCACCCCACACTATGGTCATCCTGCACTCAGCCCGCACCACTGTCATCCCGCACTCACCCTGCACTCACTCAACACACACAACGCTCACCCCGCACCACACTCACCCTGCAGTTACCCCACACCATGGTCACCCCACACTCACTCAATCAGCACCATGGTCATCCCGCCGCACAGGGGGTTAGAGAGCGAGGATGAAAAAACAGTGGGCAGGGGAGAGACCACACAAGGGGGAGAGATGAATGCTGCCCCCAGTGCCATAGAGCCAACCCCCATCGTGATGTCACCGCGCATCCAATGCAATAGCATCGAGCTCCCATCTAGTGTAATAATACTAGCCACTGTGACTACATAACATTACCATCTACAGCTGGCCACATGCTCATCCTATACAGCAAATGACAGAACAGCATAAACCAAAATGCCTTGTATCAGTGTCCGTCAGAGCCTCTACATAAGTGACATCATGTACCCAGCACACAAAAACCAAATAGGCTATACAATAGATATAAGATCCCATTCACACTGTACGTATAACTGCCAATGGCCTTTGTCCGGTCTGATGGATGAGTTTTCGGCAATTCCAATAATTCCCTCTCCCTTTCTCTATTGGGCACCATGACTGGCGCTGTTATGAGGACAGTCTTGCTGACAATAGTAAGAAGTAATAATTGGTAGAACAAATAAGAAGTAGTAATTGGTAGAACAAAGTGTTGGTTATACAGGGTATATAACAGCCCTATAACTACTAAATGGCTCTATTGCTCTGTGTCATGTGTTTGCACTTGATCACAAATTTATAAGTAGACGCCATAGTATGTTAGTCAGGTCTATATAAGCTTCATTTATCCACCATAAAGCTATCATCACTATATATTATTGGCAGTGGACGTCAGGCTATATATCAGAAGACACTTCAGGTGATATACTTCTAGCAGTGCTATATCCCATATATTTTATTATTTATTATTATTATTATTATTATTATTATTTATTTATATAGCGCCATTAGGTTCCATGGCGCTTTACATGAGGTTGAGGGAGACAAGAACAAGTACACTAAATCTAGGCGATCAGGACGTACAGGTACAGGAGGGGCAGGGACCCTGTCCACGAGGGCTCACAGTCTATGAGGGGTGGGTTAGGATACAGTAGGATGGGGGAATGTCAGGTATGGGGTGTTCGCCTGGGTCTCATGGCAGGTTGTAGGCTTGACGGAACAAGTGAGTCTTCAGGTGACACTTGAAGCTACTCAGGGTAGGAGAGTGTCTGACGTGTTCGGGTAGGGAGTTCCAGAGTAAGGCAGATGCCCGGGAGAAGTCCTGGACTCGGTTGTGCGAAGAGGTGATGAGGGGGGAGCAGAGGAGGAGTTCTTGGGAGGAGCGGAGGTTGCGTGAGGGTAGGTATCGGGAGACCAGGTCGGAGATGTATGGTGGAGCCAGGTTGTGTATGGCTTTGTACGCCATGGTTAGTGTTTTGAATTGGGATCTCTTGGAGACGGGGAGCCAGTGAAGGGCTTGGCAGAGGGGGGAGACAGGGGAGTAGCGGGAGGACATATAGATGAGTCGGGCAGCGGAGTTGAGGATAGACTGGAGAGGTGTGAGGGAGTTAGCCGGGAGGCCATTGAGAAGGAGGTTGCAGTAGTCAAGGCGGGAGATGATAAGAGCATGGATGAGTGTTTTAGCGGTGTCGTGGGTGAGGAAGGAGCGGATCCGTGAGATGTTCTTGAGCTGGAGCCGGAGGGATGTGGTGAGGGCCTCGATGTGGGGTTTGAAGGATAGGGAGGAGTCAAGGATTACCCCGAGGCATTTGGCTTGGGGGACTGGGGAGAGGGGGCAGTCGTTGACGCAGATGGATAGGTTGGGAGGTGGGGTGGAATTTCTTGGGGGGAAGACTATGAATTCAGTTTTGTCCATGTTGAGTTTAAGGAAGCGAGCAGAGAAGAAGGATGAGATGGCGGAAAGGCATTGAGGGATTTTCGAGAGTAGGGAGGTGATGTCGGGGCCGGACAGGTAGATTTGGGTGTCGTCGGCGTAGAGGTGGTACTGGAGGCCATGGGACTCGATGAGTTGCCCTAGGCCGAGAGTGTAAATGGAGAAAAGTAGGGGTCCCAGGACCGAACCTTGGGGGACTCCGACAGAAAGGGGGTAGGGTGAGGAGGAGGTGTGGGAGTGGGAGACGCTGAAGGTCCGGTCCGCTAGGTATGAGGAGATCCAGGAGAGGGCAAGGTGGGTGATGCCAAGGGATTCCAGGATCCTGAGAAGAAGGGAGTGGTCAACCGTGTCGAAGGCGGCAGACAGGTCAAGGAGTAGCAGGATGGAGTAGTAGTGTTTGTTCTTGGCGGTCAGTAGGTCGTTGGTGACTTTGGTCAGGGCTGTTTCGGTGGAATGGAGGGGTCGGAAGCCGGACTGTAGGCGGTCGAAGTGGGAGCACGAGGAGAGGTGAGAGGACAGTTCGGAGTGGACGTGTTGTTCAAGTAGCTTAGAGGCGAATGGGAGAAGAGATATGGGGCGATAGTTAGAGACAGAGGTAGGGTCAAGTGAGGTTTTTTTTAGGATGGGCGTGATTAGGGCGTGTTTGAAGGCCGAGGGGAAGGTACCAGTGCTAAGTGAAAGGTTAAAGAGGTGGGTGAGGGCTGGGATGAAAATGGAGGTGTGGTTGGGAATGAGGTGGGATGGGAGCGGGTCGTGGGCGCTGGTGGTGAGGTGTGATTTTGACAGGAGGGAGGAGAGTTGGTCTTCAGTTATGGGGGGGAAGTGGCTGATGGAGGAGGAGGGCAGTGTAGGTGGGAAGGGGAGGTGTGGGGATAGTGGACCGAAGCTGCTTCTGATCTTGTCGATCTTCTCCTTGAAGAAGGTCGCAAAGTCTTCAGCAGAGATGAGGGGAGAAGGGGGAGGAGCAGGTGGGCGAAGTAAGGAGTTGAAAGTTTTGAAGAGCTGCTTGGGGTTGCGGGACAGAGAGGTTATAAGGGATGAGAAGAACACTTGCTTGGCGGTAGCGAGTGCCGTCTTGAAGTCAGTGATGGATTGCTTGAATAGAGCAAAGTGCTCGGGGGTGTGAGACTTTTTCCATCTCCTCTCGGCGACTCTGGACGCCCGTCTCAGGTTTTTAGTGAGGGTGGTGTGCCAGGGTTGCCTGTTAATGCGTGGAGCATGGAGAGTGAGGGGGGCGGCTAGGTCGAGAGCGTTCGTTATGGTGGTGTTGTATAGGGTGGTGGCAATGTCAATGTCGTCAGCGCAGGGTATGTCGGTGAGAGGGAGGAGTGATTCAGAGAATAAAGGAAGATCAAGATCTTTTAGGTTTCGGCGAGGGTGATCAAGTTTGCGGAGAGGGAGTAGTGTGGCAGGGGAGGAGAGGGCGGAGAAGGTCAAGAGATGGTGGTCGGACAGTGTGAGTACCGAGGTTGTGAGGTTAGAGAGGGAGCAAAGGCGGGTAAAGATGAGGTCAAGCGTGTGGCCTTGTTCGTGGGTGGGAGAGGAGGACCATTGGGAGAGCCCTAGGGAGGTGGTCAAGGAAAGAAGGTTGGAGGCGGCTGGGCGGGGAGTGTCAATGGGGATATTGAAGTCGCCCATGATGATGGAGGGGATGTCAGTGGAGAGGAAGTGAAGTAGCCAGGTGGTGAAGTGGTCAAGGAAGGAGGCGGTGGGTCCGGGGGGGCGGTAGATGATGGCTATTTGGAGGTTGCAGGGGGAGAAGATTCGGACTGAGTGGGCTTCGAAGGAGGGGACAGTGACGGATGGGGGCTGGGGGATGGGGCTGAAGGTGCAGGAGTTGGACAGCAGTATGCCGACTCCACCGCCTTGTTTGCCAGAGGGACGGGGGGTGTGGGACAGGCTGAGGCCGCCGTAGGATAGTGCAGCAGGGGAGGCCGTGTCGGAGGGGGTGAGCCAGGTCTCGGTGAGGCCGAGGAATGACAGTTTCCTGGAGATAAAGAGATCATGGATGTCGGGGAGTTTGTTGCACACTGAGCGGGCATTCCAGAGTGCGCCGGGTAGAGCGGTAGGTGGGGCATGGGTTGGGGGAATGGGTCTGATGTTGGTGGGGTTGCGAGAGCAAGTGGTGGTGAGGTTGCGAGGGTTGGCGGTGGGTCGCGGGATGAAGGTTGTTGTTGGGATGTTGCGGGGGGGGCCAGGATTGGGGGAGATGTCACCGGCAAGGAGGAGGAGTAGGCCGAGGGTTAGCAGGTGGGAGCATGAGAGCTTGCGAGGCGGGCGTGCTTGTTTGGTAATTGAGGATTGAAAGTGAATGAAAAGGTCGGTGAAGTAGGTGAGGTGGTTCGGCAGGATAGAGGGTGAGAGCAGTATTTTGTTGCTGGGAGGGGGGATAAGTGGGGGTAGTAGGAAGTGGAGAAGGATGGGAGTGAGAGTGAGGAGTAGCGGGAACATTGCATACGGAGAACAGGGAGTGAGTGTGGCAGCAGGGGTCAGAAGCAGAGTGGGGAAAGTTGTGGTAGTGGGTGAATGGTCATCAGTGGGGAGCGGTCATGGGATGAGGTGATGACCAGGGGATGAGATGTAAGGTGGGGGGTCGGATGGATGGGTCAGATGGGGAAGTTGGGGGATCAGTCGAGGCGGTCGGGGTTGACAGAGGCGATTGCTGGGTTGGCTGATGGAGCAGCCGTGGGACAGGTGAGGCATCCAGGGGTCAGTCCGGGGTGGGATGCCACCAAGGTATGAGCTACAGTCCAGGGGAGATGTGGATGGGGATGAGATCTAGCAGTCCTGGACAGAATGGTGGAGCCGAGGACAAGGTGATACAGCCAGTATGGGGAGAAATAGTAGTCAAGAGGAGGTCAGATGGCTGGGGAGGAAGGGTGGACTGATGACTAGTTCCTTACTTGTGGAAGGGATTGCAGGAGTTAATATGAGATGAAGTAGCAAGGCTGGTAGAGATTAGAAGGGAAACATTGTGGGGGATTTATATTTCTTTACCTGCCAGTCTTTTCCAGTCCATGTCTAGTCTATTTCTAAGTATTGTACTTAGAAAATGTACTTTGAAAGATGTAATTTGGAAGATGCATGGATCAGACCAAGTCTGGATCAGACTTATGGTTCTGAATAAATCTGTAGCTAAATAGGTTTCAGGTGTTGATTAGTGGCTGGTGTGGAAGAAGTGAGCAGATGATGGGGGTTACACAGAGGTAATAAAACAGGGGAAGGGCCTGGAGAACTAACTCTAGGTCATGCAACACTGATCATGAGGAATGGCAAAAAGCAGACACATGAAAGGTAAGAAAATATCAACAGATATAGATATTATAAGCACAGTAACTAAGCAGTGAGTATAGCAAAGCTGGGTGGATAGCTGGAAGTTCACAATGCGTACCTAACACACATTATATGCACAGTATCTAAGCAGTGAGTATAGCAAAGCTGGGTGGATAGCTGGAAGTTCACAATGCGTACCTAACACACATTATATGCACAGTATCTAAGCAGTGAGTATAGCAAAGCTGGGTGGATAGCTGGAAGTTCACAATGCGTACCTAACACACATTATATGCACAGTATCTAAGCAGTGAGTATAGCAAAGCTGGGTGGATAGCTGGAAGTTCACAATGCGTACCTAACACACATTATATGCACAGTATCTAAGCAGTGAGTATAGCAAAGCTGGGTGGATAGCTGGAAGTTCACAATGCGTACCTAACACACATTATATGCACAGTATCTAAGCAGTGAGTATAGCAAAGCTGGGTGGATAGCTGGAAGTTCACAATGCGTACCTGTGGGAAGAGGAAACAGCCCGATTAGATGATGATGATGATGATGATGATCATAAGGTTGATGATTCAGCAGATACAAATAGTGATGAATGGAATATCTCATAGATGTCTAGTCTATTTCTAAGTATTGTACTTAGAAAATGTACTTTGAAAGATGTAGTTTGGAAGATGCATGGATCAGACCAAGTCTGGATCAGACTTATGGTTCTGAATAAATCTGTAGCTAAATAGGTTTCAGGTGTTGATTAGTGGCTGGTGTGGAAGAAGTGAGCAGATGATGGGGGTTACACAGAGGTAATAAAACAGGGGAAGGGCCTGGAGAACTAACTCTAGGTCATGCAACACTGATCATGAGGAATGGCAAAAAGCAGACACATGAAAGGTAAGAAAATATCAACAGATATAGATATTATAAGCACAGTAACTAAGCAGTGAGTATAGCAAAGCTGGGTGGATAGCTGGAAGTTCACAATGCGTACCTAACACACATTATATGCACAGTATCTAAGCAGTGAGTATAGCAAAGCTGGGTGGATAGCTGGAAGTTCACAATGCGTACCTAACACACATTATACTGGCATTATTTATAGCAGTATATCAGTAATATCATTTTCTCTGAGTGCTTCACTATGTAATTACAGATGTCCCTTCTATATTTATATTTATCTTTTTAGATTTATATCGTTTTTTCTGCAATGTTGTCAGTTTCTTTCTTTGCAATATCACTTTTACCTTCACCTGTTTTTCTTTCTAGTTGTAAAGAATTTTGTACTTTCTCACATTATATGGATGTTTGATTGTTTTTTCCTTTTTACTTTAATGCCTACTACAATTCTGTCCTTACAGTTATTCGTGGTCTTTATCTTTTCTTTTCAATGCTCTTTTTATTATTAATGCAAAATACAACAAGTCTTCAATCTGCAGTTTTGTGGTTACAGGTAATATCTTAATCTAGGTATGAAGGTGCGTCCCTTTAAACGATAAACAAGTGTGAGGTAGCGCACACCCAGGGCCCACGGAGGACTCGCTTGACACAATCAACCGTGTTTAACGGTAACACAATTTTCAGCAGTTTATTAATAAATGTCATCAATCGCTACAGTTCACACATACAATCCACAGCTTACATATCAACACGAACATTAATCACAGTTCACACAGATATAACATCAACAGGAACATTAATCCCAAGTCCTATGGCGGTTATGGAGACAATCCCAGTGTCAGTCCATGGTACGTGTCCCCACATGATATGGAACACCAGATTAATTGCCAGCCTCTCCCCATGGCACTCACACATACATACAGCTTAGACTGCTTTCACACTGCAATTTTTGAGGATCTGTGGCTGGCCGTTGTAAAACGGACAGCAATGGATCCGATTTAGCCCCCATGTTATCCTATGAGCCCGGATCGGACCGGATTTGGCCCAATTGCCATCCGATTTTTGTCAGATCCGATTGTTTCTGATTTTTTGCAGTGCCCAAAATCGGAGACTGCTCCAATTTTGGGCACAGCGGACCAAATCAGACCTAATCGGATCCGACCCGATCCGCTGCCTTTAACATGGGGGCCTATGGAGCATGGGACCGAGAAACAACACAGTATCATTTCTCGGACTCGATTTTAGTGTACTGAGCATGCTCAGCACACTAAAACTGCTCTGTACCGTCTAATTTCACTTGTGAAATTAAGTAAAAGCAAGGGGTTAAAAGTAAAGTAAGACTCTATTATCACCTTCCAGCGATCCCCCAACGCCACCAGCATCTCCGGATAACTACAGGACCTGGCATTACGTCACAACCCGATCAGCTGATCGGGTCACATGACCGGTTACTGCGGTAACTGCGGTCATGTGACCCGATGACGCTGCCGAGTACAGCTCTTTCTGTGTCCGGACCCATGAAAATCACGGCCCCGGACACAGATATAGCCTTGAAGTTCACATCCGATCCTGATCCTTTCCTGTCCGTGGGATCCTGCAAAAAGTAGGATCCCATGGACAGGAAGAAAATTGCTATGTGAAACCAGCCTAACAGAGACCATCCCAGTTTCTCGCAGCAACAGAGACATTTGTGGTCACATACTACACAGCTTACAATCCATCATAACACATACATGGACTTCAGCATGTTACAAGGCACTTACACATACACATATAGTCCATCATAACACATACATTGACCTCAGCCTTTCCACACATCTCATACATTGGTCAAAGGCACCCTTACGACCTTACATTTGGTCCCAATGGTGGTTATGGCCGCCTGGCCTTTGAGACATCCCCAGTCTCTCCCATGCTACACAGCATACTGTTAGGTCCCCTGGCACCGATCCCCAGCTCACCTCTCCTGGGTCTGCATCTTCTGCTCCTCTGCTGATTGGGCATCCGGCGTCCAGGCGTGCTGTGTCTCAGAGCCATTGCCAGGTCCCCTTCCTGTCTGCTGACCACCGGGCTCACACACCAGCACACTACAATGGTCGGAGTCATGAATGTAATGAGCGGTGCACTAGGTGAGGCCGCGCTCCTCCCCTGTGAAGCTAGGCGCTGGCATGGCTCAACCTGACACTCCCCTTGACCAATACCTGGCCGTCCTCCGGTATATCAGGCCACTGATGGAGGTGCCTGATTATTGAGTTAGTAAGATTCTGCTTCTCTGGCTGTCAGTCAGACCCTCCTTGTGCTCTACTCCAGTAGGCCCATTCCTGCTCTCCTAGCCTCGGGCTCTGATCCCTCAAATCCTCCTTAGCTATACAGTAGTATAGGCTAACCCTACGAGCCAACCCCCTGGTACCAGCAGCTGTGGTATTTAGACCCCCTGGGCTTGCGACTGACAATCCCTGTATAGGGGTTGGTTAAACTAGGACCAGCTCACCCAGGGGAGTTCGGTACTATGGCCAAGTGGGTCCACTGTAGGGTGCCTTCCCCCGGACGCGTGATGCATACAGTCCATTGTAGGGCTACATGGACTTCAACCCATCACAGGGCCCATACATATTCACATACAGTCCATCATAAAACATCCATGGACTACAGTCTATTCAGGCTCAGACCAGGGTTTAGCATCCTGAGCACCAGGGTAAGCCAAGCGCCCCCAAGGGCTCCTCATTACGTGCTATTCAGGTCGCTACCCACGTCCAAGCCTTACCATCCCAGGCAAACCTCCAGGACCGTGGCTGCACCAACATGCCAAAGCGAGCTCCTAAAGGTTCGGCCACTCTTTCCAACTCTAGGAGTCATCGCAACCTGCTGTCTTCTGGCCTCAGGCTCATACTTAATTCAGAGGGACAGGTGTCTCCCACATGGAGAGGGCAGACTTTCTTCCACATCCCAAAGGGACGGGACTCCTCTGATTCACGTCCTGACATCTCAGAGGATCTGTTCTTTCTGCCCCCTTCCTCACAGCACTAGGCAGCTTAATATCCTGCCTGCCACACCCACACCGGGGACGCTGTGAGCAATCAGCACATCCACACACACAGACCTAAGTGCAGTTAACCCTATGTGCATCACTCAAGGCTTATGTAATGGATACCGGCCATAGGTTATCATACCGGTCATACCTCACACAAGTGAAGAGGTATATCTGTATACTCTCGTAACTAGATATCTCCTGTCCTTGGATCAATTACCAGATCTTGTAAAATGGACTTGTATTCCAAATTTCTAACATCAAAATGTATAAACTAGATGTTGCAAGCTAATAAAACTAGTAATAGATTAAGAGAGAATTGAGAGTAAAAGGAAATTTGGGAAAGGGGGGAAGTAGTAACATTAGAAAGTTGGAGTAAGAGATTGGAGGAGATGGGGACGTTCAACACGAGAGTAATCAATATTTGGGATAAAATAGATAAGTAGAGAAGGGATAGAGAGTTGGCTTGGAGGGAATGCATATACTAATTTTCAGCAAGGAGTCATCTAATATAGTAATGATTAAAGGGTATTGGGGTGTGGTTCTGTATGTTAACCAAGGTTGTCAAAGGTCTCTAAATGTGTTAACATTGCCATAGGAGAAGGCTGCTATCTCTGCAGTTACGTGTAAATGGTCTATTTTTCCTAGAATCTGTTTGTTCTTGGGAATGTTAGTTGATAGCCATAGCGAGGGAATTAAGGATTTGTCAGCTGCTAATATGTTGGAGGCTAACTTAGGTGCTAGAGGGTTCTTTGGCCAGATGGGGAAGTTTAGAAGTGTGCATTTAGGCAAGAGAGTTGTCCGTAATGAGAGGATCTCTGATGTTATATTTGATACTTCTCTCCAGAAAGTCTGAATTAATGGGCATGACAACCACAAGTGTAAAAAGGTACCCTCATCTGTCTCATATCTCCAACATGTGCTTGCAGGGGCGGAGTAAGAGTAGCCAGGGCCCGGGGCTGTTTAGAGTGCGAGGCTCCCCCCAACCCGAAGTACCATGTGACATGTCACATGATCATCTTTTTATAGATCATGTGATAAGTACAGTGATTAGCACAAAGGTGCACATCTGTAGAAGCAAATAATAAAAACAGCAGTATGCACAACCTTTTTTTTCATCCTTATATACATTGCTATACATAACATAGGGCTATACTTAATAAAGCAGTGGTGGCAAATCATAGTCTCCTGCATACAGCAGACGCCCACACAGAGGCCTCTGGAGTCAGCAGACGCCCACACAGAGGCCTCTGGAGTCAGCAGACGCCCACACAGAGGCCTCTGGAGTCAGCAGACGCCCACACAGAGGCCTCTGGAGGCAGCAGACGCCCACACAGAGGCCTCTGGAGGCAGCAGACGCCCACACAGAGGCCTCTGGAGTCAGCAGACGCCCACACAGAGGCCTCTGGAGGCAGCAGACGCCCACACAGAGGCCTCTGGAGGCAGCAGACGCCCACACAGAGGCCTCTGGAGGCAGCAGACGCCCACACGGAGGCCTCTGGAGGCAGCAGACGCCCATACGGAGGCCTCTGGAGGCAGCAGACGCCCACACGGAGGGGCAGCAGACGCCCACACGGAGGCAGCAGACGCCCACACGGAGGCCTCTGGAGGCAGCAGACGCCCACACGGAGGCCTCTGAGCAGCAGACGCCCACACGGAGGCAGCAGACGCCCACACGGAGGCCTCTGGAGGCAGCAGACGCCCACACGGAGGCCTCTGGAGGCAGCAGACGCCCACACGGAGGCCTCTGGAGGCAGCAGACGCCCACACGGAGGCCTCTGGAGGCAGCAGACGCCCACACGGAGGCCTCTGGAGCAGCAGACGCCCACACGGAGGCCTCTGGAGTCAGCAAGCCACACGGAGGCCTCTGGAGTCAGCAGACGCCCACACAGAGGCTGTCTACAGCAGGAGGAAACACAGACTCTATATATGTCTAGCCGACAAGGGTCGGGGTACTCGGAGCTCGGGCGTACTGGTACAGGGAAATGCTGCCCGAATCCATGCCCCTGAGAAGACACTCAAAATGGGGAATAAAATGATAAAGTTTGTCAGTTCGTGACGCCACCTGTAGATACCGGTGTTGGCACTGGCGCTGCGGGAACCTCTGGGGTTATGGACGGCAGCAAGATGTCGTAGCGAAGCCGGGGTGCATACTAATGTGAACGCATGTGGAGATTCTCCGCTGCGTTCACATTAATATGGCTGCGTTTGCACTGCGTTTGTGTCTGCATGCCATACACATGCAGACACAAACGCCAGTGTGAAACCAGCCTAATTGTATAGAAATACAAACATGATGCAAGCAAAATGTCCGAGGTGGAGGCACACAGTGTGCAGTGAGATGGACACAGTGTGTAGTGGGATGGACACAGTGTGTAGTGGGATGGACACAGTGTGTAGGGGGATGGACACAGTGTGTAGGGGGATTGACACAGTGTGTAGGGGGATTGACACAGTGTGTAGTGGGATGGACACAGTGTGTAGGGGATGGACACAGTGTATAGTGGGATGGACACAGTGTGTAGTGAGATGGACACAGTGTGTAGGGGGATGGACACAGTGGGTAGTGGGAAGGACACAGTGGGTAGTGGGATGGACACAGTGTGTAGGGGGATGGACACAGTGTGTAGGGGGATGGACACTGTGTAGGGGGATGGACACAGTGTGTAGGGGATGGACACAGTGTGTAGTGGGATGGACACAGTGTGTAGTGGGATGGACACAGTGTGTAGGGGGATGGGCACAGTGTGTAGGGGGATGGACACAGTGTGTAGTGGGATGGACACAGTGTGTAGGGGGATGGACCCAGTGTGTAGTGGGATGGACACAGTGTGTAGTGGGATGGACAGTGTGTAGGGGGATGGACACAGTGTGTAGGGGGATGGACACAGTGTGTAGTGGGATGGACAGTGTGTAGGGGGATGGACACAGTGTGTAGGGGGATGGACACAGTGTGTAGGGGGATGGACACAGTGTGTAGGGGGATGGACACAGTTGTAGTGTGTATTGACACCGTGTGTAGTGGGATGGACACCGTGTGTAGTGGGATGGACACAGTGTGTAGTGGGATGGACACAGTGTGTAGGGGGATGGGCACAGTGTGTAGGGGATGGAGGGGGATGGCACAGTGTGTAGGGGGATGGACATGTGTAGGGGATGGACACAGTGTGTAGGGGATGGACACAGTGTGTTGGGATGGACACAGTGTGTAGTGGGATGGACACAGTGTGTAGGGGGATGGACACAGTGTGTAGGGGATGGACACAGTGTGTAGTGGGATGGACACAGTGTGTAGTGGGATGGACATGTGTAGGGATGGACACAGTGTGTAGGGGATGGACCAGTGTGTAGGGGATGGACACAGTGTGTAGGGGATGGACACAGTGTGGTGTAGGGGGATGGACACAGTGTGTAGGGGGATGGACACAGTGTGTAGGGGATGGACACAGTGTGTAGGGGATGGACACAGTGTGTAGGGGATGGACACGTGTGTAGTGGGATGGACACAGTGTGTAGTGGGATGGACACAGTGTGTAGTGGGATGGACACAGTGTGTAGTGGGATGGCACAGTGTGTAGGGGGATGGGCACAGTGTGTAGGGGGATGGCACAGTGTGTAGGGGGATGGGCACAGTGTGTAGGGGATGGGCACAGTGTGTAGGGGATGGACACAGTGTGTAGGGGATGGACACAGTTTGTAGGGGGATGGACACAGTGTGTAGGGGATGGACACAGTGTGTAGGGGATGGACACAGTGTGTAGGGGATGGACACAGTGTGTAGGGGATGGACACAGTGTGTAGGGGATGGACACAGTGTGTAGGTGGGATGGACACAGTGTGTAGTGGGATGGACACAGTTGTAAGTGGGATGGACACAGTGTCAGGGCATTTTCTTTGTAGTTTAATGCACTTTCATCATCTACACTTTATTCACTGTAATAATTACAGTAATGTCCCCACTCCTCTGCCATTAGATCCAGAGCTGTGCTGCCTGCACTTCCAGCCTGCCACACACACACACCACATACACAGTGGCAGACACACACACACCACATACACAGTGGCAGACATACATAAACACTGCATACACAGTGGTAGACACACAAACACCGCATACACAGTGGCAGAGACACACACACAGCATACGCAGTAGCACACACACTGCATACACAGTGGTAGACACACACCACACCACATACACAGTGGCAGACACACACACACACACACACTGCATACACGGTGGCAGACACAAACACACTGCATACACAGTGGCAGACACACTGCATACACGGTAGCAGACACACACACACACACACACAGCATACGCACTGGCAGACACACACTGCATACACGGTGGCACACATACATACACACACACATTGCATACACAGTGGCACACATACATACATACACACACACTGCATACAAAGTGGCACACATACATACACATGCACACTGCATATGCAGTGGCAGACACACTGCATACACAGTGACACACATACATACACAAACACTGCGTACACAGTGGCACACACATACATACACAGTGGAACATATACATACACACACACTGCATACACAGTGGCACACATACATACACACGCACACTGCATACGCAGTGGCACACATACATACACAAACACTGCGTACACAGTGGCACACACATACACACACACACTGCATATGCAGTGGCAGACACACACACTGGATACACAGTGGCAGACACACACTGCATACACAGTGGCACACATACATACACACACTGCATACACAGTGTCACACACATACATACACACACACACTGCAGTGGCACATACACACTGCATACACAGTGGCACATACACACTGCATACACAGTGGCACATACACACTGCATACACAGTGGCACATACACACTGCATACACAGTGGCACACACTGCATATGCAGTGGCAGACACACATTGCATACACATTAAGAGACACACTGCATACACAGTGGCAGACACACTGCATACACATTAGCAGACACACACACACTGTATACCTTGTGGCAGATACACACACACACTGCATACACAGTGGCACACATACATACACAGTGGTACACATACATACATACACACACACTGCATACACAGTGGCACACATACATACACACGCACACTGCGTAAGCAGTGGCAGACACACACTGCATACACAGTGACACAAATCCATACACAAACACTGCGTACAAAGTGGCACACACATACATACACAGTGGCACACATACATACACACACACTGCATACACAGTGGCACACATACATACACAGTGGTACACATACATACATACACACACACTGCATACACAGTGGCACACATACATACACACGCACACTGCATACGCAGTGGCAGACACACACTGCATACACAGTGGCACACATACATATACAAACACTGCGTATACAGTGGCACACACATACACACACACTGCATATGCAGTGGCAGGCACACACACTGGATACACAGTGGCAGACACACACTGCATACACAGTGGCACACATACATACACACACTGCATACACAGTGGCACACACATACACACACACTGCCTACACAGTGGCACATACAAACTGCATACACAGTGGCACATACACACTGCATACACAGTGGCACACACTGCATATGCAGTGGCAGACACACACTGCATACACAGTGGCACACATACATACACACACTGCATACACAGTGGCACACATACATACACACACACTGCATACACAGTGGCACATACACACTGCATACACAGTGGCACATACACACTGCATACACAGTGGCACATACACACTGCATACACAGTGGCACACACTGCATATGCAGTGGCAGACAAACATTGCATACACATTAGGAGACACATACTGCATGCACAGTAGCACACACACTGCATACACATTAGCAGACACACACACTGTATACCTTGTGGCAGATACACACACACACTGCATACACGGTGGCAGACACAAAACACATTGCATACCCAGTCAGTGGCACACCCACAGACACACACATATGTACACACACACACACACTGCATACACAGTTGTAGACACACACACACACTGTATACACAGTGCAAGCAGCAGCAAGTGATCTGCTGCCCCACAAAGTGAAACTAAACAGCCGGGCTCACCTACTCCACACACAGGCTTCAGGAATTCAGGGGCTGCACCTGCAGGAGCCATCAGCAGCTCCGTCCTCTCTCAGGAGAAGGTAGGCGTGGCTTCAGCACTCTGCTGCCTGCGCTCTGTGTGCTGGGTCTGTCCTGCCTGACGTCATGTGGCAGGGCGGGCCCAGCATCGCTCAACCTGCGGCTGCCTGCGGTTTATAATGGGGGCCATTATCTCTCAGCAGCAGGCGGCCACTCTCCAGTGCTACCGCAATGATGATTTCACTTTCAGGGCGGGTGGACGGCCCTGAACTGTTAGTAATCCATCGGCCTGGGGGGCAAATGCCTCCCTGGCACCTGGCCCAGTCCGCCCCTCACTATGGCCCTGGTGGTCAATGAATATGGGGAAAAGATGAAATAAAGAGTTTGTTCGTGACGCTCACCAGTGCCGCCACAGTCATCCGGTGGTTGATGGTATTGCGGCAATGATGGTGTTGTCCTCCGCTGGCAGAACTGGACCGCCGGGGCAGCAATTCTGTGGAAAGAATCAGTCTATGCTAGATAAAGATGCTGCAGAGTCGACAAGTCACTTCACCGGGTACTTTACTGAAAAACCTTTTGTAATCATTACAGTCCTTCAGTGCAGTAAGATGTTATAGCGACAAATGGCTACGGGCGCTGCAAGTGGATACTATGGTTGGTAGATGGATCCCTCCTGTGTGCCTTTCTTGTTTCTTTCTCTTCCCTTGCCTCCCAGTGGCGGTGAAGTCTGACCTCATGAAGATTAGATCTGACCTACTGCTGCTCCTCTTTACCCCCCTTGCCCCCGTCAGGCGAACCTTCTTATGATTACCGCAGCCAGCTACCGCGGGTCTGATTCCCCTCTAATGGGTGCTTTAGGAGTCAGGGCCGTATCAGAATGTACCCCCGGTCAACGGATTCTCTGTGGTCCTTGAAGGTTGCCACAGGTCCGGGCTCTGGTACCCGGTTTCTATTCTGAGTGGACTCCTCCAGCTTCTTGAGTCTCTTACTCCTTTCTTTCCTTCTGGGATCTGTTCTTTTCTTTCCTGGGTCCCTCAGCCGAAGAGACCCTCCTTGCTCCTGGTGAGCCTGTCCCAGACTCTCCTTATCTGGTCCAGACCCACCATCTGGCCGCCTTTCTCCCCGAGACCTAGACTAGCTCTAGTGCCCCCTGGAGGTGACTATATACCCTTTCGGGGTCCCTCCCACCGTGTGACTAGTGTGGGGTGTGGGTATAGGGTTCCTCTTACCGTCCATATGTTCCACTTGCAGTGGGGGAACTACACCGCTTTTATGGGTGCAGTACCCCTTTTGTGGCACCTACATTGTGGGGCGCCACATTACTATTAGACTATGTCAGAAAGGCTGATATTGCAATGGAGTTCATTACAGCCAACAGAGGTAGATTAACATGCAGTGTTACAGTGAGAATGGAAGTCCAGTTTAGCAAATGCAGATGACAGCAAGCAGTGCTGGAATATTACTATTAGACTATGAGAGTCAGGCTGATATATATACAAACATATACATTACCATTAGACTATATGAGTCAGGCTGATATATATACAAACATATACATATACTAGATGGTGGCCCGATTCTAACGCATCGGGTATTCTAGAATATGTATGCAGTTTATGTATGAAGATTTAAGAATAATGCAATGCGAAGCGTGGTTCAAATCCCACGCCAATACGCGGCCGGACTGCACCAGTTGCTGAATAGTCGCGGGCGGCTGGCGCGACCAATCAGCAACGCGGGATTTCTGTTACAGACATACAGACAGAATTAGACGATTAAATAGTAGATATGACTCTCCCAGGGTATGTGGACTCGGGTATCTGGGCCCTCTGCTTCGGTAGGGATGTCACTGGTGGCCTGTCCAGACCCATGATGGATGGGGGGGGATGGTAACGTGACGCCACCTGTGGTACCTGGTAACGTGGATACCAGCGCTGCGGCCGGCCACTGAGTTGATGAAGGTGCAGCCCAGAGTAGTACAGCTCCCCACAGGTGGACCTTTACCTCAGGGCAGCGGGGTGGATGAGGGGAGTCGTTGTCGCATCTCTGCAGTGAACGCCGCAGGCAGTGGCGGTGAAGCAAGCACTCACACACACAATAGTCTCTGTTTCGGTACCTTTTTACTGATGTCCGGTTACAGGTATGTTCTAGGAGGGTAACCAGGTTTCGGTGCAGTTTGGGATGTTCACCTTGGAGAGTTGTGAGGCCTCCTCTGTTAGTGTGTGCGTCGTTTGGGGTAAGTCCTGCCTGAAACTGAACTTGCCGCTCCTTCTCCCTCTCAGGGTACTACTCCATAACTGACATTGAGAACCTTTCTGTGGGATCCCTATTCTCTGCTTAGGTCCCTGTTCTTATACTTGGTCAGGTTTGAGTGTCTTTTATTCTTTCCCTCAGGGGGATTAGATCCTCCTGGTCTGTCCGGGCTTTCTCTGCTACACTTTAGATTATTATCAGAATCGGACTCCTGTGTTCGGGTGGGCTTAAGGGAAACCAGGTCTGTTCCCTTCTTCTTTTCTCCTACTTCCTCCACTGGCCTCCAACCCTCTCCGTAGGGCGCAGCACAGCTGGGTCAGTGTTCCCTGGGCCTGGACCTGGCTTGATCCCAGTGACCAGCTCCTTCCAGTACCTTTCTCTTTGACTGTCTGACTGGAACTACCTGACTCCTCCCCTCAGGTCTGGATCTGTGGCGCCCCACAGTGGTCAGGCATCACACCGGAGTATCACACCCATAAAAGCGGTGTAATTATCCCTGTGGCAAGTGAATGGGGAAGTTAAAATGTGGCTCGTTCCTCGCATCCACACACACCCTTAGCTCAGGGGACTATAGGGTTAATTCCTTTACTAGGAGACCCAGCCCCAGTGGGAGGAGTTGAGGGCAAGCAGTGTGGGGGTGGGAGGAAGTGAGAGAGAGTCCATTCGGAGCAGGAGGAGGAGAAAGCAGCTACTGGGAACAGCAGCAGCTGCAGAGAACGTCTGAGGGACAGACAGGAAAGGAGCTTTCCAGGAGAGAGCAGCCGTTTTGGGAACAGAGGAGCCGGTGATAGGTTCTCCCAGACGGCTTACCGGGCACCGGAGCCCGCAGACTGCTGGAGTCTACAAGCACAGCAGAGAATCCGGATTACCGTGGAGTCTTCAAGTCTCCCAGACACCAGAGCAGTCAACATTAAGGGGGCCAGGCACCGCCTGAAGAGAGAGCAGCAAGCCATTAGAGGGTTACCCGACGACAGCGAAGGTGAGAGAGCACAGGAGGCCAGGCTAGATTTCAGATCAGCCAGGCTTCACACCAACCTGGAAAAGCAGTAAAGGAGGGACACCTAACCAAGCCCCATGGAAACGATCCGTACACTTGCCACTACCTATGACGGTAACCTGTTTATTTAACATCTTGCTGAACTGTGGACTCTGTATTTACAGTTTACAGTAAAGTACCCGGGAGAAAGTGACTTTGCCTGTGTGTGGGTTTCTCCATCAACCTGCTTGTTTTCAGGACCGCTGCCCCAGAGGTGGACTGTGGCGGCGCTGGTGGCCCATCACCAGGTACTACAGGTGGCGTCACATGACAAACTCTTATCCCCTGTAAATAAACCCTTTTTGAAGTGTCACCCAGGCCACGAGCTCAGGCGCTGCCACCCGTGACATCCCCGTGAAAGCACCCACCGAGCCTGATACCCGAGTACCCAAAGGCCTGGGGCTCGACAGACCCTTATAGGGGAACTTGCTTAAGGCAGCAAGTAGAGCTCCCCCTCCAGGTCTGGGGTAGAAGGTGTTGTTTGCTGTGTGTACCAAGATGCATGTCTCTCCTTGCACTAGTGAGTACTTTTAACTGGTGTTGTTGCAGGTAAACATCCAGAGCACTGCCGGGTGTTCAGGAAGCACTTCTGGATATCCACAGCGAGTGGGTATAAGGCCTCCTTGTCTCTTTCCCAGTGTGTGTAAAGCCCCTGTCCTGTGTAAAACTTGGCTGGCCTCCTCTGCTCTTTCTTTCCAAATGTGCTGTCGGTGGGACACTTCTATGAACTACCGCTGTTCCTCTCTCTGCAGTGCCTGGCTCCCTGGTGTGTGACTGCACAGATGTCTAGGAGACTGAAGTCTCCACGGTGGACCGGTATTCTCTACTGGGCCGGGTTCTCTCCAGTAGACTCGGACTCACGTGTCCAGCGTCTGATTTGAGTGAACCTAACACTGGCTCCTCAATGCCCACATTGTTTCTTTTACTCTCCTCGCCTTCCAACCCCACTCTTGGGCCTTGCAGGACTACTCGGAGGCTGTTCCGGGTAACTGGCTCGGGCCTAACGCAGCACCGAACACCAGTACGTCTTCACAGCTCTTGTAGCGTCTGCACACTCCAACTAACTCCAACCCCAGCACCAGTATTTACAGTTGTGGCCAAAAGTATTGACACCCCTGCAATTCTGTCAGATAATACTCAGTTTCTTCCTGAAAATGACTGCAATCACAAATTCTTTGGTATTATTATCTTCATTTAATTTATCTTCAATGATTTGGCAATAATACCAAAGAATTTGTGATTGCAATCATTTTCAGGAAGAAACTGAGTATTATCTGACAGAATTGCAGGCCTGTCAATACTTTTGGCCACAACTGTATAAGCTTTTCAGCACAGGTGCAAATCTACGCTGCCTGATCATATAGATAACAAAATTGTAGCAGCACACTGTCATTGCCAATGCATGTATATATTGGCCAATACTTGCGCTAAGAACCTTATTTGAAGAAAAGTATTTAAAAAAAAAAAAATTTCCATCTGAGTTTTTTGAAAAAACGTTTTAGTTTTTATTTTTTCTCAAGAAATTACATCTACTAACATCACTTAAAACCTATGGTATGCATGTATTGGCACTGACAGTGTGCTGCTACAATTTTTTTTATCTTTATAGAGATAGATAGATAGATAGATAGATAGATAGATAGATAGATAGATAGATAGATAGATAGATAGATAGATAGATAAGCAGTATGTATATGAGAAAAAAATTTAAAAACGTACGTTTTTTTTCAAAAACACAAAAATCTTATTTTTTTATTTGTAAGGGGTTCTTAGTACCCACATTGGCCAATGTCCGTTTGGTCATCAACCGCGACAAGGTGACCCCAGGTCTGATGAGTCCTAACGCTGACATCCCTGTCCCCCTTTTCCTCCCTACCGCACTCTTAAGAGGGCGGACACCATCTCAACCTCAGACCACCTGTGGGGTAGGGAGGAAAAGGGGGACAGGGATGTCAGCATTAGGACTCATCAGACCTGGGGTCACCTTGTCGCGGTTGATGAGCAAACGGACATTGGCCAATGTGCGCACTAAGAACCTTTTAAAAATAAAAAA
Source organism: Allobates femoralis (assembly GCA_033576535.1). Lineage (NCBI taxonomy): Eukaryota > Metazoa > Chordata > Amphibia > Anura > Aromobatidae > Allobates > Allobates femoralis. The sequence goes on along the minus strand of JARQOC010000009.1, from coordinate 154,482,168 downwards.
ATACGATATTTGAGTTTTTTGAAAAAAAAAACTTACATATTTTTTCTCATATACATACCGCTTGTTAGCATTTGTACATCATTGGTAGTAGCTGAGCAGGGGCGTAACTAGAACTGGCAGGGCCCCATAGCAAACTTTTGAACGGGGCCCCCTCCAAGACACGCCCCAATGACACGCCCCCTTCAAGACACAGCCCCTTACCAAATCAGTGTTAACAGTCTGACGCCACCCAGTTTACCGTATATACTCGTGTATAAGCCGACCCCCCTACTTTTGCTCCCAAAACCTGGGAAAACCTATTGACTCGTGTATAAGCCGAGGGTGGACCCCAGCATAGGTATACAGCCCCCAGCAGTGTGGTATACAGGCCTCCCCAGTGGTAGTATACAGCAGCCTCCCCAGTGGTATATACAGGCCCCAGCAGTATATACAGTAGCCCCAGTGGTATACAGCAGCCTCCCCAGTGGTATTATACAGGCCCCAGCAGTATATACAGTAGCCCCAGTGGTATACAGCAGCCTCCCCAGTGGTATATACAGCAGCCCCAGTGGTATACAGCAACCTCCCAGTGGTATATACAGCAGCCCCAGTGGTATACAGCAACCTCCCCAGTGGTATATACAGGCCCCAGCAGTATATACAGCAGCCCCAGTGGTATACAGCAACCTCCCCAGTGGTATATACAGGCCCCAGCAGTATATACAGTAGCCCCAGTGGTATACAGCAGCCTCCCCAGTGGTATATACAGGACCCAGCAGTATATACAGCAGCCCCAGTGGTATACAGCAGCCTCCCCAGTGGTATATACAGGCCCCAGCAGTATATACAGCAGCCCCAGTGGTATACAGCAGCCTCCCCAGTGGGTATATACAGGGCCCCAGTGAGTATATACAGGCCCCCAGTGAGTATATACAGGCCCCAGTGAGTATATACAGGCCCCCAGTGGGTATATTACAGGCCCCAGTGGGTATATTTCAGGCCCCATAGTGGGTATATACAGGCCCCCAGTGGGTATATACAAGGCCCCCAGTGGGTATATACAGTCAGGGCCCCAGTGGGTATATACAGGGCCCCAGTGAGTATATACAGGCCCCCAGTGGGTATATACAGGCCCCCAGTGGGTATATACAGGCCCCAGTGGGTATATACAGTCGGGCCCCAGTGGGTATATACAGGGCCCCAGTGAGTATATACAGGGCCCCAGTGAGTATATACAGGCCCCCAGTGGGTATATACAGGCCCCAGTGGGTATATACAGGGCCCCAGTGGGTATATACAGGGCCCCAGTGGGTATATACAGGCCCCAGTGGTTATAGGGGTATATACAGGCCCCCAGTGGGTATATACAGGCCCCCAGTGGGTATATACAGGCCCCCAGTGGGTAATATACAGCCCCCAGTGGGAATATACAAGCCCCCAGTGGGAATATACAGGCCCCCAGTGGGAATATACAGGCCCCAGTGGGAATATACAAGCCCCAGTGGGAATATACAAGCCCCCAGTGGGAATATACAAGCCCCCAGTGGGAATATACAGGCCCCCAGTGGGAATATACAGGCCCCCAGTGTGTATATACAGGCCCCCACTCCTCCTCTGCTGCACACGTCACCTGTAAAGGAATACATCATACTTACTTATCTCTGCCGGCTGCCGCCGCTCTGCACCGCGCTCCGTCTTCATCCAGCTTCTTCCTGGTTGTGACCGCCGGGCGCAGGCAATGACGTCACAACCAGGAAGAAGCTGGATGAAGACGGAGCGCGGTGCAGAGCGGCGACAGCGGCAGCCGGCAGAGATAAGTAAGTATGATGTATTCCTTTACAGGTGACGTGTGCAGCAGAGGAGTGGGGGGCCTGTATATATCTACTGGGGGGGGGGCCTGTAGCTGACCGGATAGCAGCGTAGCGGTGCTGGGTCCGGGCCCCCCACAAGGGCCGGGCCCCAAAGCGACTGCTACGTCTGCTATGCCGGTAGTTACGCCCCTGTAGCTGAGTGCTGCAGAGAATTTTTCTAGTTCTTTGACCCAGTGTCCCTGCTGGCACAAGTTCACATTGTGTCTGTGAGTGCTGTACAGTTTTTTCTGTTTAGATAGATAGATAAATAGATAGATAGATAGATAGATAGATAGATAGATAGATAGATAGATAGATAGATAGAGCAAAAAAAAAAAAAACTGCACAGCACTCAAGACACAATGTGAACTGGTGCTAGCAGTGACGCTGGGTCAAATACCAAGAAAAAAATGTCTCTGCAGCACACAGCTACTACCAATATCGTACATATGCTAACAAGCAAAAAATGAGAAAAAAATGTAAAAACTTTCGTTTTTTCAAAAAACTCATTATTCTTAATTTGAAAAAACGTAAGTTTTTAAATTTTTTTCTCATTTTTTGCTTGTTAGCATATGTACGATATTGGTAGTAGCTGTGTGCTGCAGAGACATTTTTTTCTTAGATAGATAGATAGATGGATATAGAAAAAAAAGTTTAGATGCCAGCACTTCCATTTTCAGTGAAAGAAGTGACATTATTAGCACATATTGCACAGAGGCGACGGGCAGGGCCCTCTCTCCTCACCTACTGTATCCTCATCCATCCCTTGTAGACTGAGGGTCCTCGTTGGCAGGGTCATTTCTCCTAACCTACAGTATCCTCACTCATCCCTTGTAGACTGTGAGCCCTTGCTGGGAGGGTCCTCTTTTCTCCCCTACTGTATTCTCACTTATCCCTTTTGTGGCACCCCTGCAGTCTGATCACCACAGTGGTATTTAAGATCATCGGTACTAATGTCACGTCTGAGGAGCATTGAGGCATCCTATGCTAGACTTCCGAAGCAGAAACACTCTGCCTGAACTCTGATCAGAGGTTTGGCACAAGAAGGCCTGCTTTAGGTTGTAAAAGACTTTGGTTGGAGGGAGGGGTTAGCTGTAGTGGGTAGTAGGGAGAGGTGGCAACAGGAGTTAGTTATTGAGTCAGTGAAGGAGAACAAAAATCTGCTGTCAGCTTCCAGGCTGAGCAGCTGCTCAAAGCAGCAGAAGGTGCCAGAACCCCAAGCTGCCAGGTCTCCACGACTGGAAGTGAGCTGGAGGCTAATGGGCTTCAAGCACAGTAGTCATGCTGTGGGACTATCTAGGAGCACAGCAACTGCCAAAGGACTAGAGAGATGGGTGGGTCTGGCTGCCCATAAAGAGTCTGTGTTGCCTGCCTGGCTGGTAGCCATCCACAAGGGAGCAAAGAGGGGCACAGGAATGCTACAGGCACCTACATCCTCATCCCAAGGAGAAGTCAGCTGGTAGGTCCTATACCCGTCCGGCAGAGCGGTCCATAGTGCTCCTCAGACTGACCAGACCGACGGCCCGGTGAACCAGTACCCTGGACCTGCTGATGAACTGAATTGCAGAGTAAGAAGGTAAAGAACAAGAGACTGTCTCCTTGCCTCCTTCCTGCGACCTCTCTGCACCTCTCGCACCACAACCCTCACCATCTTCTTCTACATCATCACCCGCTTTTTTTCCCCAGGGGCCTGCTCCTGCTGAGGCTCCAATGTGCCCTTGATGGATTGAATTAAACAAAGTATGAAGTTTCAGGCTCCATTTGCCCTTGTTCAGAGGTGTCAATAATTTCAGATGACACAATCCAGTTTTTCATGATTCAGTTTGACGCCTTGTGTAAAGACTTGAATGCACGGCTGAATGTGGTGTGAACAGGTCCTTACATCCTTCACTACCCCAGGGGACCCTCGTTATGGAGTTTGGCTCCTGGGCTGCTGCAGTTATAACCACCACAGGGGCATCTTTGCTTTTCTGACGCTCTGATGTAATGAATATCTGAGAAGAGCCCTAGAGAAGCAATGACATTTGTCAACCAAGAGCTGGTGGCCTCAAGGCAGGGTTAGTGTTGCAGACTTTCTGACTTTTATAAGACTAGTATGAGTACCATAAGAAACAAAGATGTCTCCTGTGCTGACTAAGGCAGTGGGTGGTGGACTTCATGTGTCCAGTAAACATAGTGGACACCCATTTCCAAACTATTCAGGGGTTTCTATCGCCCTATTGGGTCTAAGACACTAGAACCTGCAGTCCAACTCATGTCCCGATGCTTTACCTGCACTGATAGGGGTGCAGGTAAAGCACCTGGACCCCGATGCTGCCGCTTACAGGACGTTTATAGACTGGCTGTTGTGCAGCCCCATAACATGTAAATCTATAGTAGACCCCGACCCTATCTGCTTCTTGTAACCTTTTTTATGTTGGGACCCTGCACATGACCGGCCCCATCTCCATACGTCTCCCATTAATGGCCAGTCATAATAGGGAAAACCAGTGATGTGAGGAATCCATCCAGATGTTCTCATCCATCAGATATCCCTTTAAAGAGAACCTGCCACTTTCCATAAATTTCTATTTATATTCTGTCCTTCTTCCTTGTATGTAAATCATCTTTTTATCCAAGTGCACTAAGAAGAGTGGGAAATATCAAGAAAATCCTTCCCACAACCGGATGGACAGATGTGTGTACATCTCCTCTGATTGACAAATGTGTGTACATCTCCTCTAATGGACAGATGTGTGTACATCTTCTCTGATGGACAGATGTGTGTACATCTTCTCTAATGGACAGATGTGTGTACATCTTCTCTGATGGACAGATGTATGTACATCTTCTCTGATGGACAGATGTGTGTATATCTTCTCTGATGGACAGATGTGTGTACATCTTCTCTGATGGACAGATGTGTGTACATTTCCTCTGATGGACAGATGTGTGTACATCTTCTCTGATGGACAGACGTGTGTACATCTTCTCTGATGGACAGACCTGTGTATTTCTCCTCTGATGAACAGATGTGTGTACATGTGTACATCTCCTCTGATGGAGGCGGCTCTGCAGGTCATTATTACACATATAGGGGATGTCCTGCGCCGCTCACTTCTGCACCGGGCGGTGACTTTGTTCTGTGAGATACCGGCCAGGACATGTATATAATTAACAGAAATCGTGTATCTGTCTTATCCAGATACATAGGTGCAATATTTGGCACAAATTCCCACATGTTTCTCATCTTCTTATTATAGCCGGTGTTAGTTAATGCACCATTGTGATCATTCCTAACCCCCCCCCCGTTGTGTCCTGTGACTACTTGTTGCCCCTGTGTCGCCTCTTTCCTCCTGTGTTCTGCGTCTTTGTGACCCACTCTTCAGTCGTCTTTCAGGTAGTGTATTATATAGGACCTATAAGATGTGAGTTCCCCATCACCGAGACCGACCCCCATAGTGATGTGACTTGGGAGAGGTGATGTTATCATGGCTGGAGTCATATTACTCGCTCTGTGTATGGCGCCCCCTACATTCCTGGTCCTGCAGCCGCGGCCGCCATGTATATGGATGAGACACTTTAGAACCAGACTTGATCCGGTATCAAATAGAGTATTGAGCGATTGTCACTGTGTAGGGTGAAGTGCAGACAAATAAAACACAAAACACAATATATAATCTCTAATTATTTTTTTATTTTTTTTATTTTTGGAATAGCAATAAGCAACATTGTAATGAAAATATTACCGGTCCTTTAATAAATTTAGGGTCATGGTGACTCTCAGGTCCAATGGAGACCACAGAACTTTCTGCAGACATTCCAGACCTGATGAGGCACCGGACCCAAAGATCCAAAGGAAGGCGAAGAAAACCCCCGGAGAATTCTACCTCAGGGGGGAAAAAAATTCCTTCCTGACCCCAGTTCTGGCGATCGGATATCTCCCTGGATCACGTGTGACCTGCTGCTTATTGCTGTATATATGTACGTAATTATATGTTCAGGAAAGCTGACCTGGAAAGGAAAAGACATGCACCCTGCCCTAGAAGCTCATAATCTAGGACAGTGGATGCTCTTAATAAAACAGACACACACATACATTCATTTTTATCTATTCCTCTGGAGTTCTCAGTGGCGAAAAAAATTCCTTTCTGACCCTAAATAAGACAATCAGATCAAATCCCAGGTAAATAGCTAATAGGATGACGACAGCTTCCAGACCTGCGCCTCAGCAACACAATGTGCCCTTTTAATGGATTGTGGAGGAGACAACAAGCTGGGACCCTATTTCCAAAGATGATGTCTTCCACCCAACTCTCAAAAAACTGTTGGGTCTTCAGGAGAGATGGGTAGTCGAGCCGAAGCTAGCAGACGGTCACCTTTGGTGTGATCATCCTACCCCAAATATGACGATCTGATCAAATCCCAGGTAAATAGCTAATAGGATGACGACAGCTTCCAGACCTGCGTCTCAGCAACACAAAACTCCAATACAGGGCACAAGACTGTGGAGGAGACAACAAGCTGGGACCCTATTTCCAAAGATGATGTCTTCCACCCAACTCTCAAAAAACTGTTGGGTCTTCAGGAGAGATGGGTAGTCGAGCCGAAGCTAGCAGACGGTCACCTTTGGTGTGATCATCCTATGGTTCAATGCAACATGTAAACATATCCTTAGACTAAGCATTCACTCCATCATTAATAAAACAGACACACACATACATTCATTCTTATCTATTCCTCTGGAGTTCTCAGTGGCGAAAAAAATTCCTTTCTGACCCTAAATAAGACAATCAGATCAAATCCCAGGTCAATAGCTAATAGGATGACGACAGCTTCCAGACCTGCGCCTCAGCAACACAATGTGCCCTTTTAATGGATTGTGGAGGAGACAACAAGCTGGGACCCTATTTCCAAAGATGATGTCTTCCACCCAACTCTCAAAAAACTGTTGGGTCTTCAGGAGAGATGGGTAGTCGAGCCGAAGCTAGCAGACGGTCACCTTTGGTGTGATCATCCTACCCCAAATATGACGATCTGATCAAATCCCAGGTAAATAGCTAATAGGATGACGACAGCTTCCAGACCTGCGTCTCAGCAACACAAAACTCCAATACAGGGCACAAGACTGTGGAGGAGACAACAAGCTGGGACCCTATTTCCAAAGATGATGTCTTCCACCCAACTCTCAAAAAAACTGTTGGGTCTTCAGGAGAGATGGGTAGTCGAGCCGAAGCTAGCAGACGGTCACCTTTGGTGTGATCATCCTATGGTTCAATGCAACATGTAAACATATCCTTAGACTAAGCATTCACTCCATCATTAATAAAACAGACACACACATACATTCATTCTTATCTATTCCTCTGGAGTTCTCAGTGGCGAAAAAAATTCCTTTCTGACCCTAAATAAGACAATCAGATCAAATCCCAGGTCAATAGCTAATAGGATGACGACAGCTTCCAGACCTGCGCCTCAGCAACACAATGTGCCCTTTTAATGGATTGTGGAGGAGACAACAAGCTGGGACCCTATTTCCAAAGATGATGTCTTCCACCCAACTCTCAAAAAAACTGTTGGGTCTTCAGGAGAGATGGGTAGTCGAGCCGAAGCTAGCAGACGGTCACCTTTGGTGTGATCATCCTACCCCAAATATGACGATCTGATCAAATCCCAGGTAAATAGCTAATAGGATGATGACAGCTTCCAGACCTGCGTCTCAGCAACACAAAACTCCAATACAGGGCACAAGACTGTGGAGGAGACAACAAGCTGGGACCCTATTTCCAAAGATGATGTCTTCCACCCAACTCTCAAAAAACTGTTGGGTCTTCAGGAGAGATGGGTAGTCGAGCCGAAGCTAGCAGACGGTCACCTTTGGTGTGATCATCCTATGGTTCAATGCAACATGTAAACATATCCTTAGACTAAGCATTCACTCAATCATTAATAAAACAGACACACACATACATTCATTCTTATCTATTCCTCTGGAGTTCTCAGTGGCGAAAAAAATTCCTTTCTGACCCTAAATAAGACAATCAGATCAAATCCCAGGTCAATAGCTAATAGGATGACGACAGCTTCCAGACCTGCGCCTCAGCAACACAATGTGCCCTTTTAATGGATTGTGGAGGAGACAACAAGCTGGGACCCTATTTCCAAAGATGATGTCTTCCACCCAACTCTCAAAAAACTGTTGGGTCTTCAGGAGAGATGGGTAGTCGAGCCAAAGCTAGCAGAAGGTCACCTTTGGTGTGATCATCCTACCCCAAATATGACGATCTGATCAAATCCCAGGTAAATAGCTAATAGGATGACGACAGCTTCCAGACCTGCGTCTCAGCAACACAAAACTCCAATACAGGGCACAAGACTGTGGAGGAGACAACAAGCTGGGACCCTATTTCCAAAGATGATGTCTTCCACCCAACTCTCAAAAAAACTGTTGGGTCTTCAGGAGAGATGGGTAGTCGAGCCGAAGCTAGCAGACGGTCACCTTTGGTGTGATCATCCTATGGTTCAATGCAACATGTAAACATATCCTTAGACTAAGCATTCACTCCATCATTAATAAAACAGACACACACATACATTCATTCCTATCTATTCCTCTGGAGTTCTCAGTGGCGAAAAAAATTCCTTTCTGACCCTAAATAAGACAATCAGATCAAATCCCAGCTAAATAGCTAATAGGATGACGACAGCTTCCAGACCTGCGCCTCAGCAACACAATGTGCCCTTTTAATGGATTGTGGAGGAGACAACAAGCTGGGACCCTATTTCCAAAGATGATGTCTTCCACCCAACTCTCAAAAAACTGTTGGGTCTTCAGGAGAGATGGGTAGTCGAGCCGAAGCTAGCAGACGGTCACCTTTGGTGTGATCATCCTACCCCAAATATGACGATCTGATCAAATCCCAGGTAAATAGCTAATAGGATGACGACAGCTTCCAGACCTGCGTCTCAGCAACACAAAACTCCAATACAGGGCACAAGACTGTGGAGGAGACAACAAGCTGGGACCCTATTTCCAAAGATGATGTCTTCCACCCAACTCTCAAAAAACTGTTGGGTCTTCAGGAGAGATGGGTAGTCGAGCCGAAGCTAGCAGACGGTCACCTTTGGTGTGATCATCCTATGGTTCAATGCAACATGTAAACATATCCTTAGACTAAGCATTCACTCCATCATTAATAAAACAGACACACACATACATTCATTCCTATCTATTCCTCTGGAGTTCTCAGTGGCGAAAAAAATTCCTTTCTGACCCTAAATAAGACAATCAGATCAAATCCCAGCTAAATAGCTAATAGGATGACGACAGCTTCCAGACCTGCGCCTCAGCAACACAATGTGCCCTTTTAATGGATTGTGGAGGAGACAACAAGCTGGGACCCTATTTCCAAAGATGATGTCTTCCACCCAACTCTCAAAAAACTGTTGGGTCTTCAGGAGAGATGGGTAGTCGAGCCGAAGCTAGCAGACGGTCACCTTTGGTGTGATCATCCTACCCCAAATATTACGATCTGATCAAATCCCAGGTAAATAGCTAATAGGATGACGACAGCTTCCAGACCTGCGTCTCAGCAACACAAAACTCCAATACAGGGCACAAGACTGTGGAGGAGACAACAAGCTGGGACCCTATTTCCAAAGATGATGTCTTCCACCCAACTCTCAAAAAACTGTTGGGTCTTCAGGAGAGATGGGTAGTCGAGCCGAAGCTAGCAGACGGTCACCTTTGGTGTGATCATCCTATGGTTCAATGCAACATGTAAACATATCCTTAGACTAAGCATTCACTCCATCATTAATAAAACAGACACACACATACATTCATTCCTATCTATTCCTCTGGAGTTCTCAGTGGCGAAAAAAATTCCTTTCTGACCCTAAATAAGACAATCAGATCAAATCCCAGCTAAATAGCTAATAGGATGACGACAGCTTCCAGACCTGCGCCTCAGCAACACAATGTGCCCTTTTAATGGATTGTGGAGGAGACAACAAGCTGGGACCCTATTTCCAAAGATGATGTCTTCCACCCAACTCTCAAAAAACTGTTGGGTCTTCAGGAGAGATGGGTAGTCGAGCCGAAGCTAGCAGACGGTCACCTTTGGTGTGATCATCCTACCCCAAATATGACGATCTGATCAAATCCCAGGTAAATAGCTAATAGGATGACGACAGCTTCCAGACCTGCGTCTCAGCAACACAAAACTCCAATACAGGGCACAAGACTGTGGAGGAGACAACAAGCTGGGACCCTATTTCCAAAGATGATGTCTTCCACCCAACTCTCAAAAAACTGTTGGGTCTTCAGGAGAGATGGGTAGTCGAGCCGAAGCTAGCAGACGGTCACCTTTGGTGTGATCATCCTATGGTTCAATGCAACATGTAAACATATCCTTAGACTAAGCATTCACTCCATCATTAATAAAACAGACACACACATACATTCATTCCTATCTATTCCTCTGGAGTTCTCAGTGGCGAAAAAAATTCCTTTCTGACCCTAAATAAGACAATCAGATCAAATCCCAGCTAAATAGCTAATAGGATGACGACAGCTTCCAGACCTGCGCCTCAGCAACACAATGTGCCCTTTTAATGGATTGTGGAGGAGACAACAAGCTGGGACCCTATTTCCAAAGATGATGTCTTCCACCCAACTCTCAAAAAACTGTTGGGTCTTCAGGAGAGATGGGTAGTCGAGCCGAAGCTAGCAGACGGTCACCTTTGGTGTGATCATCCTACCCCAAATATTACGATCTGATCAAATCCCAGGTAAATAGCTAATAGGATGACGACAGCTTCCAGACCTGCGTCTCAGCAACACAAAACTCCAATACAGGGCACAAGACTGTGGAGGAGACAACAAGCTGGGACCCTATTTCCAAAGATGATGTCTTCCACCCAACTCTCAAAAAACTGTTGGGTCTTCAGGAGAGATGGGTAGTCGAGCCGAAGCTAGCAGACGGTCACCTTTGGTGTGATCATCCCATGGTTCAATGCAACATGTAAACATATCTTTAGACTAAGCATTCACTCCATCATTAATAAAACAGACACACACATATATTATGTAGAGATGGGCAGTCGAGCTGGGCTTTCAGATGAACACCTCTGTAGATGCTGTGCCAACCGTCTTATGGTTCTGTGGTACCGCATGTGTCCTGGAGAGGACAGATACTTACCTGGACTTCTTAACTTTGTGCTTTCAGGACCTAAAAACAAAATGATTCAGGTTTAGAACTTTGTCCTTTCTATTCTATTGGTGATGTCACAGAATGTCAGTGTAATACAGGGGCTATGTGTGGGCTCCTGGCGTAATACAGGGGTTATGTGTGAGGGATCCTAATGTGTGGGCTCCTGGTGTAATACAGGGGCTATGTGTGGGCTCCTGGTGTAATACAGGGGCTATGTGTGGGATCCTAGTGCAATACAGGGGCTATGTGTGGGATCCTAGTGCAATACAGGGGCTATGTGTGGGATCCTAGTGCAATACAGGGGCTATGTCTGGGCACCTGTTCTAATACAGGAGCTATGTGTCAGCTCATAGTGTAATACAGGGGCTATGTGTTGGCTAATGGTGTAATACAGGGACTATATGTGTGTCCTGGTGTAATACAGGGGCTATGTGTTGGCTCCTTGTGTTATACAGGGGCTGTGTGTGGGCTCCTGGTATAATACATTTGACTTACATCAAAATACAAAGATTGAATGATAGTATAGAATCTGTAACGTTAATAACTATTTTGTGTATTTATACTTACCGTATATACTCGTGTATAAGCCGAGTTTTTCAGCCCAAAATTTGGGCTGAAAAGTCTCCCCCTCGGCTTATACACGAGTCAATACGGGGGGGCAGTGTCCGGGGCTGTGGAGGCTGCAGGAGGCGGGGGGGGGGGGGGCTGCTGTATGAGCGGCCCCGTCATGTGGGGCCGCTCATTAAATATGCACTGCTTCCCCTGTCAATCAGCGGCAGGGGGAAGCAGTGCATATAGCCCCCAAATGCTGGCACTCGCCCCCCCTTGTAAGGGCCCCCCCACCCCGATGGTTATACTACCATTCCGGACTTCTGATCCGCGCCGCTCCTCAGTGCTCCTCGCTGCTCCGTCCGTCTGCTACATCCGGGATCTCCGGCCGTCGCAGGCATATGACGTCATCGCGCGGCCGGGGATCCCGGATGTAGAAGACGGACGGACGGAGCAGCGAGGAGCGCCGAGGAGCGGCGCGGATCAGAAGTCCGGAATGGTAAGAGAAGCGGGGGGGGCCCTTGCAAGGAGGGGCGAGAGTGCCAGCATTTGGGGGCTGCTGGGGACCCCCAGGGGGCTGCTGGGGACCCCCTGGGGGCCGCTGTGTACTCCCAGGGGGCCGCTGGTGACCCCCAGGGGGCTGCTGTGTACCCCCTGGGGGCTGCTGTGTACCCCCTGGGGGCTGCTGTGTACCCCCTGGGGGCTGCTGGGTACCCACAGGGGGCTGCTGTGTACCCCCTGGGGGCTGCTGTGTACACCCTGGGGGCTGCTGTGTACCCCCTGGGGGCTGCTGGGGACCCCCAGGGGGCTGCTGTGTGCCCCCAGGGGGCTGCTGTGTACCCCCTGGGGGCTGCTGTGTACACCCAGGGAGCTGCTGTGTACCCCCTGGGGGCTGCTGTGTACCCCCTGGGGGCTGCTGGGTACCCCCTGGGGGCTGCTGGGGACCCCCAGGGGGCTGCTGTGTACCCCTGGGAGCTGCTGTGTACCCCCTGGGGGCTGCTGTGTACCCCAGGGGGCTGCTGGGTACCTCCTGGGCGCTGCTATATGTACCCCTGGGGGGCCTGCTTGTATACCACTGGGGCTGCTGTATACTACTACTGGGGCTGCTGTATACTACCACTGGGGCTGCTGTATACTACCACTGGGGCTGCTGTATACTACCACTGGGGCTGCTATATACTACCACTGGGGCTGCTGTATACTACCACTGGGGCTGCTATATACTACCACTGGGGCTGCTATATACTACCACTGGGGCTGCTGTATACTACCACTGGGGCTGCTGTATACTACCACTGGGGCTGCTGTATACTACCACTGGGCTGCTGTATACTACCACTGGGGCTGCTATATACTACCACTGGGGAGGCTGTATACCACTGGGGGGGGCCTGTATACCACACTGCTGGGGGATGTGTACCTGTGCTGGGGTCCACCCTCGGCTTATACACGAGTCAATAGGTTTTTCCAGATTTTTGGGGCAAAAGTAGGGGGGTCGGCTTATACACGGGTCGGCTTATACACGAGTATATACGGTATATAAATATTTAATATCATCTGTATTAATACAAAAACAGTGCCCTCCCCCCATTATAATAAATCTATCTACTGCGTGATACACCCTAATAGTGGAGAGCTACCTACCTGGACTTGTGCTCTCCGGCTGTCAGGTCCAAGTGGCACAAGCTGGCTCCGGAGCAGATCTCTGCACATTCTATATCATCTGTGATGTCATTCAGAGTCTATGATGATGTCATCATAACTGCCTGATACTGTACTCGCTCCAACATGGTGAATGTGAATATAAATTGATTTCATAAGTGGATCACAGTATTTGATCATTGTGTAAGATTCCTTTACAGGGATTGTCCGCTGAATGTATCCACAGGTTTTTTTTTAACCTCTTCATCCCTGGGCGATTTTCCATTTATCGTTTTGTCCTCCCCTTCTTCCAAGAGCCATAACTTTTTTATCCTTCTGTCAATACAGACATATGGGGACTTGCTTTTTGCGTGACGAGTTGTACTTTTGAACAAAATAATTTATTTTAGCATATAGTGTACTGAAAAGCAGGAAAAAAGTTCCAAGTGCGATGAAATTGCAACAAAAGTGCAATTACACATTTTTTTTTTTTAGTTTTTTTATTCATGATGGTCACTATATGGTAAAACTGACGTGATGGTGTGATGCCTCGGGTCGGTACGAGTTTATCACAATGTTAAGACAAGAAAAAAAAAAGTTATTTTGAGGTTTGGACTTTTTCCTTCTACGCAGTTTACCGATCTGATTGATTTTATATTTTGATAGATCGGGCGTTTCTGAACGCGACGATACCAAATATGTGTTTTTTATTTTATTTCTTTAATAGTTTTTTTTTTCAATGAGGCAAAAGGGAGGTGATTTGAACTTTTGGGGGCTTTTTTATACATAACTGGAAAAACGTATTTTTTTTCTTTATTTTACATAGTCCACTAGGGGGCCTCAGTAATCCACTATCCGTTGGCTTCTCTTGTCTTCCGATGAGCTGCTGCTCATCAGAAGACACGGGAAATGGTCACTTCCTGCCGATGATGTCACTGGGTCATCGCCAGCAGGAAGTGAATCAAGACAGCTTCCGAGGTCATTACAGGACCCGGGATGTCCAGGTAAAGCATTGAGTTCCCGTGATCACATCAGGGGACCTCCGATACCAGTGAGGAACGGCGCAATCCCCGCCGCAGTGCTTTGATTCGTGCTGTCAGTGATCGCTGATCCGATCTCTTAGCTACACATCACAGCTGATGAGACTAGCTGAGACGTGGGAGGAGAATGTGAGCTCCCGCATGAGCTCTCATTAGGGGGCGGGAAATGACCAAGGACGGGCTATTACATCCTTGGTTGTGAAGGAGTTAATCGCTGCTTATGCTTGACCTCCAGTCCATCCATTTGCTCTGTGCTGGCGTATGGAGAATGAATGGAGCGTCAGTTGTTCGCTCAACTTTTGCTTTTGGCTCCATCTTGAAACAGGATTAAAAGTGCCCCATTCATGATAAAACCTCCCCGATCTGCCGCCCAGTGTGGGGCGCCCCTTGATCAGGACGTTATTGCCCCTCCTGTGATGACGACTGCCATTTACTGAGCAGCCGCTTTAACCTCTTCACAACGTAGGGCATATATGTACGCCATAGGCTGCCTCCCTCCCATTGGTGCGAGCTCACGCGCTGAGCTCGCCCTATTACCTGCACGTGTCAGCTGACCTGATCAGCCAACATGTGCAGCTCACAGCGTTAACCCTTTAGATCACTTAGTGCGTTGTAAAGCACTGCAGCAGTGGTTGCCCTATTCCCTGCCAACATGGGTGGCCCTCTGATGTGATCATGGGACCTCGATGCATTGCCATGACAACGCGTGGTCAGCTGATGACCCCAGATACTGTCCTGAGTCACCTCCTCCCAGCGATGCCCGAGTAACGTCACCAGCAGAAAGTGATATTTGTGCTGAAGCCTCTGTACATAACACAAGCGATCAGTCCGTGCAGTTCTGAGGCCCCCTAGGGGGCAGTGTAAAATTTATAAAGCTGTACTAGCTATACTAGTACTAGCTGTACTACCGGCTACGCCGGGTTAATAAATAACTGATGTTAGCTATAACAAATAGAATTTGAATTGTCATATAATAACCTGTAAAAATAGGATCTGAGCTGTGATTGGTTGCTATAGGCAGCCTAATAAATCTCCAGCAACAGTAAACCTCCCCCGGCATGGCAGTATATGTTACCTCACACATACACATAATAGACAACTCATTGACTGACATCTGCCTTAATTCCCTATATGACACATGAGTTGCACATTGGCTGTTTTTATCAGATGTTTATGTTTGGAAATTAAAAATAGCACACTTATGAGGCGAGTTATGTGAGGTGATTTGTGCACATCTGTGTCTGTCTGTGTGGTGTGTGTGTCCCTGGGGTGTGTGTGTGTGTGTCCCTGTGGGGTGAGTGCATGTGTCCCTATAGGGTGTGTATGTATGTGTGTCCTGTGGGGGGTCTGTGTGGTGTGTGTGTCTGTGTTGTTGTGTGTCTCTTTGTGGTGTGTGTGTCCTGTGGGGTGAGTGCATATGTCCCTATAGGGTGTGTATGTGTGTGTGTCCTGTGGGGGGGTGTCTGTGTGGGGGCGGTGTGTCTCTGTGTTGTGTGTGTCTCTTTGTGGTTGTGTGTGTGTGTGTCCTGTGGGGTGAGTGCATGTGTCCCCATAGGACAGCTAATAAATCTCCAGCCAACAGTAAACCTCCCCTGGCCGGGCAGTATATGTTACCTCACACATACACATAATAGACAGCTCATGTGACTGTCATCTGCCTTAATTCCCTATATTGCACATGTGTTGCACATTGGCTGTTTTTAGTCAGATGTTTATGTTTGGATATTAAAGATAGCACACGTATGAGGCGAGTTATGTGAGGTGATTTGTGCACATCTGTGTCTGTCTGTATGGTGTGTGTGTCCCTGGGGTGTGTGTATGTGTGTTTCCCTGTGGGATGAGTGCATGTGTCCCTATAGGGTGTGTATGTGTGTGTGTCCCTGTGGGGGGGTCTGTGTGGTGTGTCTCTGTTGTGTGTGTCTCTTTGTGGTGTGTGTGTGTCCCTGTGGGGTGAATGCATGTGTCCCTATAGGGTGCGTATGTGTGCGTGTCCCTGTGGGGGGGTGGGTGTTTGTGTGGGGTGTGTGTGTCTCTGTGTTGTGTGTGTCTCTTTGTGGTGTGTGTGTGTCCCTGTGGGGTGAGTTCATGTGTCCCTATAGGGTATGTACTGTATGTATGTGTGTCCCTGTGGGGGGGTCTGTGTGGTGTGTGTGTGTCTCTTTGACGTGTGTGTGTCCCTGTGGGGTGAGTGCATGTGTCCCTATAGGGTGGCTATGTGTGTGCGTCCCTGTGGGGGAGGGTCTGTGTCAGGGGCGGACCCAGACTGTAGTGGGCCCCGGTGCAAGAAATTTTTCGGGGCCCCCCCACCCCTCATGGTGGCAACAAAGTAATGTAAACATACAGCCCAGCACAGCCACCAGGCAATATATACAGTCAGTGATTTTTTGTAAAAAATGATTTCGCATTCCCCGAGGCGAGAGCGGGAGGGGGTTGGGGTGCTGTCAGGCGCCGGCCGAGTTTGGGGAGTGGGGGAGGGGTGCAGCCCTACATCTCGTCATTCACTTCTGATCACTCCATCCATCGCCATGTTCCCTCCATCCTCCTGCATCCTCCATTCTCCATCCCCTGGTCTCTCCATCCTCCATCCCCCTGCTCATTTCATCCTCCAACCCACTGCTTCTTCCATCCACCATTCCCCTGCTCCTTTCATCCTTTGTCCGCCTGTTCCTTGCATCCTCCATCCCCCTGCTCCTTCCATCCTCCATCCCCCTGCTTCTTCCATCCTCCATCCCCCGCTTCTTCCATCCTCCATCCCCTGCTTCTTCCATCCTCCATCCCCCTGCTCCTTCCATTGATGTACTATTGATGAATGTTTTTGTAGAGATGGTGGTTCTGATACATTTCTGGAATTTCTGTACTGATGTGGGTTCTAGTTATGTATTTCTGTACCTCTTGTGGGTCTGGTGATGTATTCCGAATACATCACCAGACCCACAAGAGGTACAGAAATACATAACTAGAATCCACATCAGTACAGAAACACAGCATCACAACCCTCATCAGTACAGAAATTCCAGAAATGTATCAGAACCACCATCTCTACAAAAACATTCATCAATAGTACATCAATTGTAATGTCAGTTCAAACCCATATACATATTTGTATCTCATGAACCTACAACTTCCAGTATGTCCTTACTAATGGTAAGAACTACTGGGAGTAGTTGTTACCAGTCCTCATCAGACCAAACATGAACCTCAGTACTGATGAGAATGTTATTATCACAAATAATCATTTCCACCCAGGTACCTTATAGATGACCTTGTCTCTGATCGGGGTCGTCTTTTTCTTTTCTTTATCTTGTCCTGACGCCATGATGACTTTTCACGTCTTTGCAGACTTCCATCTTCTCCACTTTTCTGCAGCACATCCTGACAGTGTGCCCTTAAAAATAAGAGTGTCATTATAATTCTGTCTAAATAAAAATATCTGCCCTACACTGCGCTCCTGAACAAATAATCCCACTGTCCTCTCACACTGTGTCCTCTATATTGTATCTTCTCATCACACTCTCCCTGGTGGAGATGATGGTGGAGGCGGCCACATGGAGGCAGAGACACCTGGTACAGCTGCCATTATCACCACACACAGCCCCACTCCTCCTGCACACCCGTCCTCCTCTCCTCTGTCCTCCTGCACCCACGTCCTCCTCTCCTCTGTCCTCCTGCACCCCCGTCCTCCTCTCCTCTGTCCTCCTGCACCCCCGTCCTCCTCTCCTCTGTCCTCCTGCACACCCGTCCTCCTCTCCTCTATCCCTCCAGCTGCTCGTCTTCTCCTCTGTCCCCCTGTTCCTGTCCTTCTGCCCCCCTGTCCTCTTCGCTTCTGTTCCCCTGTTCCTGTCCTTCTGCCCCACTGTCCTCTTCTCTGTCCCCCTGTTCCTGTCCTTCTGCCCCCCTGTCCTCTTCTCCTCTCTCCCCCTGTTCCTGTCCTTCAGCCCCCCTGTCCTCTTCTCCTCTCTCCCCCTGTTCCTGTCCTTCAGCCCCCCTGTCCTCTTCTCCTCTGCCCCCCTGTCCTCTTCTCCTTTGCCCCCCATGTCCACTATCCCCTGCACAGTTTCCCTCACCTCTCCGGGTCCATGGGGGTCGGCTGGGTGGAGGAGCCGCCAGCACCGCTGCCGCCTCCACCGCACCAGCACTTGGAGCCATCACGGGACAGGAAGCAGCAGAGCTCCCAGTGGCTTCCTGTCAGCGTGATCGCTCTCAGTGCTGGGGGGTTGGGAGCGGGGCACAGTACATGCTGGCGTTGCGGCCGGGCGGCAATGCACTGCCAGCGTTGACACCCTCCCCCACAAAGACTCCAGTTTTCATATGGAGTCTAGGGGAGGGAGGTAAAGAAAAAAAACAAAAAAACGCTCGCGCTCACCTGCTGTGGAAATACAGCCCTGCTGTCGCCCCCACACACATGCCGCCTGGGGCGGACCGCCCCCCCACGCTACGCCACTGCTGCAGCCGCCAGGGAGACACCGCACACTGCCGACGGCCCTGGTGGCAGCAGCGGAGATAGCAGCGGTGCATTTTCCGGTACGCCGTACCGGTATGTACAGCCACAAAAAAAGCACTGTATACAGTCCAGCACAGCCTCCAGGTAATATATACAGCCCAAAAACAGCCTCCAGTTAATATATACAGCCCAGCATAGCCTGGTATACATATATTGCCCAAGACAGCTTCAAGGAGGATATATATACTAGATGTGTGCCTGATGCTATCGCATCGGAGGGCGAGGATCGGTGCGGCGGTGGGATGTGGGGGGCGGCTAAGTGGACACACACACACCTACACACACAGACATACACCTACACACCCCCTTCCGGTCTCACCCATCGTTGATGGAAGCTTGAACCGGGAATGAGGTGGTCAGCGCAGGATGGAGGCTTGTTGGTCAGCACAGGATGGAGGGGGTTAATGGTGGAGGAGCATAGGGTCAGAGGGGTCTCCATGGTGGGTGTTGGAGCTCGCCCTGTGCCTGGCTGGGCTTCGGGGAGCGGTCCGGTGGCGGTGGCTGGTACTGGGCATGGCGGCTGCTGGCGGCGGGATGTGCAGCTGGGAGCGGTCCGGTGACAGTGGCTGGTACTGGGAATGGCGGCTAATGGCGGTGAGATGTGCAGCTGGGAGTGGTCCGGTGGCTGGTGCTGGCCATGGCGGCTGCTGGCGGTGGGATGTGCAGCTGGGAGCGGTCCGGTGGTGGTGGCTAGTGGTGGGCATGGCAGCTACTGGCGGTGGGATGTGCGGCGGTGCCCATATCCAATATGGCGGCTGGGGCACTTCCGGCCCCGCGGTGCATTCTAGGATACGGGTATGGAAGTGCGGATAACATGCCTGGGGGAGAAGCTCGGCTGCATCACGGAAGGGACCCCCCCTTCCGTGATGCAGCCGAGCTTCTCCCCCTGGATCCACCTTCTGAAGGGGGGTCCTGGGGGCCCAGGACCAGGACCCCCCTTCCTTGATGCATCCAAGCTTATCCCCCTAGCTGGGGGAGAAGCTCGGCTGCATCAAGGAAGGGGGGCCCTAGGGGGGTCCTCGGGGAGAAGCTCGGCTGCATTAAGGAAGGAGGGGGCCCCTACGAGTCCTAGGGGCCCCCCCTTCCTTAAAGCAGCCGAGCTTCTCCCCCAGGACCCCCTTCTGAAGGGGGGGCCTGGGGCCTCAGGACACCCCCTTCCTTGATGCATCCAAGCTTATCCCCAAGCTTGGGGAGATCGGCTGCATCAAGGAAGGGGGTCCTGAGGCCCCCAGGACCCCCCCTTTGGAAGGGGGGTCCAGAGGGAGAAGCTTGGCTGCATCAAGGGGGTCCTGCACCTAGGGGGTTCTGGGGGGAGAAGCTCAGCTGCATTAAGGAAGAGGAGGGGGCCTCTAGGAGTCCTAGGGGCCCCCCTTCCTTGATGCGGCTGAGTTTACCTCCTAGTGCCCCCCTAGGGGGTCCTTGGGGCTCTGACTGTCACTGACTCTTTCCCCCTTCCCCCACCAAAGCCGTGCTCTGGGGCTCTTACCTGGCCGGAGCCCTCAGTCACCTCCACCGTCTCACTCCATTCTGGAGAGGGTGTGCTTCCCCTGCCTCCACGGAAGAGGCAGGAAGTGAAGCAGCGCCGACTCTCCCAGCGCCCTCTCCTCTGCCTCACTGAATGCAGCGCTGTAATCCGGGCGGGCGGCGGTTCCAACCAACAGCACCTTCCCCCCCGGGACTGAGTAGCAGAAGACAGCGGCGGCGTAATTAACAGCGTCCCCGCCCCCCTACCCCGGGGACTGAACTCAGCCGCGGCGGTGGCGTAATCAGCAGCACCGCGGGACTGAGTACCATAAGTCCGCCGCGCCGGCGGTGTAGTTGACAGCACCCCCCCCCCCCCCCCGGGACTGAGGGCCACAATAAAGCTGCGGCGGCGGCGTGAACTAACAGCGAACTTTCCCCCCCCCCCACCCCCGGACTGAGGACTGACTGCATGACTAAGGGGAGAGGACCCGCCGCTGGGGGCCCCCTAGGTGGTCGGGGCCCTGGTGCAGCTGCACCAGCTGCACCACGGTAGTTCCGCCCCTGGTCTGTGTGGTGTGGGGGTCTGTGTTGTGTGTGTCTCTTTGTGGTGTGTGTGTTTGTTTGGGTGCGTGGTGAGTATCCAATGTTGGGGCTGCACCTTAGCGACTATACACTTGCTGTTACTCTTTGTGTGCGTGTGGTGTGTATACATGTCCCCGTGCATGGTGAATATCTCATGTTGGGGCCCCACCTTAGTGACTATATGCTGGAAAGTGCTGTTAGTCTTTGGCGCTATCATTAAGCCCCTCTCATTCACAACTGTCAACTGGTAACCGTCACTTTTTCCCCATTATGTAGATAGGGGCAAAATTGTTTGATGAATTGGAATGCGCATTTTATCACCACTTATAAAATGTGTTCAAAGTGCTGCCCATTGTGTTGGATTGTCAATGCAACCCTCTTCTCCCACTCTGGACACACTAATAGCAACACTGCAGAGGAAATGCTAGCGCAGGCTTCCAGTATCCGTTGTTTCTGATGCTGTACATCTCATATCTTCACAGCATAGACAATTGCCTTCACTTGACCCCAAAAATAAAAGTCTAAGGGAGTCAGATCGGGAGACCTTGGTGGCCATTCAAGTAGCCCACGATGACCAATCCACTTTCCAGGAAACTGTTCATGTAGGAATGCTCGGACCTCACACCCATAATAAGGTGATTCACCATCTTGTTGGAAAAACTCAGGGAACGTGCCATCTTCAGTGCATAAAGAGGGCAACACACCATCATGTAGCAATTTCAGATATCCGGTGGCATTGAGGTCTCCATTGATGAAGAATGGCTCCACTATCTTTGTACCTCATGTGGAGACCCAGGGGTCAGTGGGGGCTCTCGTCCACTGGCCCAGCTGCATTTAGAAAGACAACGTGGACCAGGGCTCATCCCAAACTGAACGCCCGAGCTGCTTAACCGTGGGCGGAACGCTACTCAGACAACACAGGGTGAGGGAACTACAATATTAAGGTTTTATTGGATCCCCAAACAGTTTACGGCATATAACATATATCCAGCAAAACACAAGAATGTAGCAGGCAACAGAGTCTCACCCTTCCGCTGGCTCACCAGGGATTAGAATATAGCACAGCAAAGTCTGTAGTCAGGTGACTGGATTGACCCAACCTGGATTGCCGCCTTATGCAGTCTTTGTCATCACAGCCGAATCCGATAATTCGAGGCTGAAGTCCTTGTGGTCTTATAGTCCAGGTTCTGATCCCCTTGGTCGGCACCGAAATGCCTAGGCCTGGGGTTATTAAAAGGAAGGTTATCTGCTGCAACACTAAACACTATGTGTGCACATTAATGAGTGCAAGAAGTGGCTAGACTGCACAGCTAATACAGATACAATGTAAATGGATTATAGCAATGTCTGCTCTAGATATAATGCAAAATGGAAGACTTAGCTGCAACAGTGGCCACTGTGGAGTGCCCGGTGACCAGCGACTGGGGTTATGTCCGGCTAATCGGATCCGAAGATCCTAGATTAGCTACCTTTATCAAGTCCAGTGTAACTCTAGCCGGGACCGAAATCCCTAGACTGAGGGCACTAGACAGAATCTAACTCAATCGTGGCGGGGGTTAGTGATGAGAGGCTGCGGCGGGAGTCCGCTGCGCTCTGCTAGTGGCTGCCATCTTTTGTTTTCTTTCTATCTGTGTACAGAAATCGCGCGCTAGCGCTGATTGGTCCGCCCGGCCGGGCTCAACCAATCAGCGCTAGCGCACGGTTTCCGTGACAGACAGAGAACATTAGAGACTGCTGGGCCCATTATACTATATGGAGGACTATGGGACTGCCTTATACTATATGGAGGGCTATGCGGGTGTATTATAATATATGGAGGGTCGTGGAATGCATTATAATATATGTTACTCAGCAGGATGTATTTTCTCCCTTGTAGGGGGCTTTTCTTACCCTCCCTCCTCAGGGGAGACCGTGTTTAAACAGTATTCTATAGCCAAAGAGTTAAGAGGTTAAAACTCAACATTTAATCATAACGTATTTAAAAAGACTAGATTGTCTACACAAATACACACGTGCTCAAGTGTCATATCACAAAATTAAAAAAACCCCTCTATTTATTCCAGGAGTTTGTAGATAGGTTGTGGTGTTCAAACAACAGAGGGTTAAGTCTCCTCTAGTTCTAATCCACCCCAACCTAGTGTATGTCAGCCTATAGATGTTCCAGGGTTGTTTTACCCCCTTAACTAAGCTGGCATATGTGCCCCTGTGTATGGGAAGCAAGAAAAGCCCCCCCCCTTTATAAAGGAAGGATCTCACCGGCTTTCTTCCCTTCAGTCAGGGAGTTTTCTGAGTCCCTATTCTCCAGGAGGTCCTTCTGCTAGTGACTACCTGGTACTGGACTCATAGTGACTTTCTTATGTTACCACCATGCTCCACTCCCGACGCGTTTCGGATCTAATGTCCTCATCAGGGGATATGTGGCTCGGTTCTCTGCGGGGTCCTGCTCATAGGTCCCCCTTTATGATGGTATGTGTTCCTATAAATGGAACATCAGATGTTAGTCTCATTGTATATGGCGCCAGGTGCATTGCACCGATAGCTACATGCATAGTCACAGCTCCCCGGGTGCTATTGCCCCCTGGGTACTCACCCAGCATAGTCCAGTCAGCTGTCTCTTGGAGCACACCGCCGCGGCCGCTCTGCCGCTCTTTATGACCGTGTTTTTCCGGTCACATGGTGTGCTCCGCCTCCGGAAGTGACGTCGCGTTACCCCGCGACGTCACATCCGGTCCGGCGATCGTGTGGAACGCACTCATGCGTTCCACGCCTCCCTCCTAGTTCCCTTCCAGGGATGGGAGTGAACCGGGGCTATTACCTTACTCCCCCTTGAAGTGAGGTCATTGTAGGGGGCAGATCCTCAGTTAGAGATACTGCCTTCCAACTTTGGAGATTCTTTCAAAGTATAGATATCTCCCAGTTATCCAAAATAGTTCACAAATGGTAGCTTCAGATCGGTTGATACACCTCTTTGCACACTAGAACAATGTTACATCATTATGGCATATCTTTAGATTCCTCTCACTAGATCGAATCTGTCATATTATTGGAATGCATGATTACAATTAACCCTTTAGGGGGTGATCACATTCAGGGTCCCTGTGAGTTACAGACCGGTTACTATTAGAATGGAGTTATGAAGTATATTAGATATGTGGGGTTTCATCTTTTTCTTTCTTTTAGGGGGTGTCTCTTGTTCTTTGGTCGTGGGTAAAGTGGTCGATGGTGGGGGGGGGTGGCGTGATCTTTTATGAGAAGATTAAAGCAGGGAGATAAATATGTGTGATATTAGTAGGGTTTATCCCTCGCACTCTCAGATTCACATCAGGCTTAGAGAAGGGATAGTAGTAATAGTGATCTCGTGCTCCTATGTCTCCCTATTCTCAACACTCTATCCCTACCTATTTGCGGAGGTTGGCACCCTACATACTCCCTCCCCGCCCGTGGCGCCCCCGCTCCTCGACGACTTTCCCTCCTATCCTTACCCTATACTTAATGTGCCCCAATGAAAGGAGAGTAGGAAAGAGCCTCATTCATCCCTTTTGGAGCCACTGTATCTAGGGTATAGATCCAGAACACCTCTTTTTTAAGGATCTTGTTATCCCAGTCCCCTCCCCGTATCGGCGGTGGGATATGGTCAATACCTATAAAAGTAAGACAGTTCTCATCCCCTCCATGGAAAGTATTGATGTGTCGGGCCACCGGTTTGTCTCGCTTGTTGCGAATATCGCTCCGGTGTTCCCCGACTCTTTTCCGAAATTCTCTGATTGTTTTCCCCACGTATTCAAGGTTGCATGGACATTTGGCTTTATAAATTATACCTTTTGTCCCGCAGTTTATGAATGATCTAATATCATAGGTTTGGTGGGTGACATTGCTCTCAAATGTTTTTGTTGTTACAACCTGATTGCAACTCATGCAATGGCCACATTTGAAGCTCCCTTTTAGATTGTTTCTTATCCAATTCTTATCTTTAGTCATTAAATGGCTATGAACCAGTCTGTCTCTCAAGGACCTAGGTTTTCTGTATGTGATGTTAGGGCCCATGGTTAAAAATGGGCTCAATTCTGCGTCCATCTGTAAGATGGGCCAATGCTTATTCATGATTTTTCTGATGTGATCTGCCCCACTAGAATAAGTAGTAATCATGCGTATTTTTTCAGTTTCCTCCTCCCTATTTTTCTCTTTTGGTGTAAGGAGTTTTGTCCTTTCCATCCCCTTGACCTCTTTCCATGCCTTTTTTATCACATTTTTGGGATATCCCCTTTCCTTCAGACGTTCCTTCAGGTCATCTGCTTGTGTTTGGAACTTCTCCTCTGATGAGCAGTTCCTCCTCATCCTGATCATCTGACTTTTTGGTATCCCTTTCTTGTGACTATTAGGATGTCCACTCTCCCATCTCAGCAAAGAGTTAGTGGCAGTCTGCTTCCTATAAGTACTCGTTTGTATCTTTCCCATACTGTCCCTTTCAATTAGGACATCTAGGAAGGGGAGTCTTTCCCTATGAGTCTCGAAAGTAAACCTGAGGCCAAGATTGTTCTTGTTTAGGCAGTCCACCAACTCCTTGAAGCTAGCCTCTGACCCCCTCCAAATGACAAAGACGTCATCAATGAATCTTGTCCATAAAATCATCCTTTCCATGTCAATTGGAGTGTTCTCACCAAATACAACTGTTTCCTCCCACCAGCCCAGGAGCAAGTTTGCATACGAGGGGGCCATTGAATTCCCCATCGCTGTGCCCCTGAGCTGGTGGGAGTACTTTCCGTTGAATGTGAACACGTTCCTGGTCAGACAGAACTTCAATAGTTCCATGACAAAACTATTGTGTTTATCAAATTGTCTCCCTCTACTCCTCAGATAGTATCTTACAGCCTCCAGTCCTTTCTCGTGTGGTATTGATGAGTAGAGTGCCTCTACATCAATGCTGCATAGCAGCATATCATCCTCCAATACCACATCCTCGATCCTCTTCAAGAGGTCGGTGGTATCTCTAAGATAAGAGTTCAGGGTGATCACAAATGGTCTCAGTATTTTGTCAATATAGACGCCTAGATTTTGTGTTAAACTGCCTATACCCGATACTATCGGTCTCCCTTTTAGAGGGTTAGTACCCTTGTGGATTTTCGGGAGACAGTAAAACGTGGCCATCACTGGATGGTCTGGCATTAGAAATTCAAACTCCTTTTTGTCAATCACATTCTCAGATAGACCTCTATCCAAAAGACATTTCAAATCCCTCTTGAAGTCCTTCATTGGACTACGGTTGAGTGTTTCATAGTTCCCCTCATCCTCAAGGATTGTATTGCACATCTCAATATATCTATCTGTGTCCATCACAACCACATTACCGCCTTTGTCCGACGGCTTGATCGTGATGGACTGATCTCTTTCCAGATTACATATACATGTCATCTCCTTTCTATTGAGATTGTGCCTATTGCTCCTTAGGTTACCCAGACCTTTGATCTCCTCCGAGACCAGATTGACAAATACGTCAACTGCGCTCACATCTCCTGTTGGCGGCGGCATCCGTGAGCTTTTGTTTTTAAGGTCTGTGAAGGGTCCCTCACCCGTGTGTGTGTGGTCGTCTCCTAGGTGGAAAAGGGCTCTAATGTCTTCTAAGAGGTCGTCAGGAACCCCCAGTTCCCTGCTGGTTTTTTTGTCCTCTTTGATGAAATGTTTTTTCCATCTCAACCTCCTCGCAAAGAGGTTGAGATCCTTAACGGTTTCAAACACATTGAGATCGGTGGTAGGAACAAATGATAGCCCCTTACTCAACACCCCCATCTCAACGTCCGTCAAGATCCTAGAGGACAAATTCACTACCTGCAGAGTTTTTATGTTGTCGGGGTGTGTAGCGGTGTAGTCGGTCCTGGGCGGTTTCTTAGTGAGTACTTTGGGTCTAAAAAACCGGACCCTGGTCCTGGTCTCGGGTTGTTGTTTGGCTGGTTACGGTTTTCACCCCTTCCTCTGCCTTTCCCTTTTTTTCTGTTTTTACCAGTTTTCCCGGCTCCTCTACCCTCCGCCTCTGATGTGTCTGTCCCCGTGGAATAGTCCTCTGGTTCCGTTTCTAGATGGCCACTTGGTGCCCCTTTAGGTGTATATACGTAAGCCCTATTATTTTTGAAATCCTGTAGATCCCTCAAGTAGAATTTATGCTTTCTTTCCTTCAGGTGATACTGAAATTTTTCTAGGGTACCCTGTAGAGCAGTCTCTTTTGCAGAGAAGTCCGCTTCCCCTGAAAATTTCCTAGTGATTTCTTTCTGTTCTTTGAGACTCTCGTCTAGTTTACCCAGCTGTTTTTTTTCCTCTTCTAGCAATAGTCTCATCAGTCTAATAGAGCTAGCTGTCGCTTCTTTTTCCCATCTAGTGGCCAAGTCAGGGTTTTTATATCTGTATCCTGGTGTGAGTGTTATTCTCAGGTACCTGGGGACTATCCCTTCCCTTATGTAACTCTCCAAGGATTGTACCTCCCACCATGAGATTATTCTGTCTTTATAGATTTTAGTCAACTCTTTGAATGCTCCTGTTAGGGTGGTGGAGTACTTTTTTTGGGCAAATTCTTTCTCTGAGAAGACCTCTTTTGCCTCTGCATACCATTGTTCAGTATCGAAGTCTCCCGATAGGAAACCCGCCATTCAGGCTATTTATCTTAATTATATTACTCAGCAGGATGTATTTTCTCCCTTGTAGGGGGCTTTTCTTACCCTCCCTCCTCAGGGGAGACCGTGTTTAAACAGTATTCTATAGCCAAAGAGTTAAGAGGTTAAAACTCAACATTTAATCATAACGTATTTAAAAAGACTAGATTGTCTACACAAATACACACGTGCTCAAGTGTCATATCACAAAATTAAAAAAACCCCTCTATTTATTCCAGGAGTTTGTAGATAGGTTGTGGTGTTCAAACAACAGAGGGTTAAGTCTCCTCTAGTTCTAATCCACCCCAACCTAGTGTATGTCAGCCTATAGATGTTCCAGGGTTGTTTTACCCCCTTAACTAAGCTGGCATATGTGCCCCTGTGTATGGGAAGCAAGAAAAGCCCCCCCCTTTATAAAGGAAGGATCTCACCGGCTTTCTTCCCTTCAGTCAGGGAGTTTTCTGAGTCCCTATTCTCCAGGAGGTCCTTCTGCTAGTGACTACCTGGTACTGGACTCATAGTGACTTTCTTATGTTACCACCATGCTCCACTCCCGACGCGTTTCGGATCTAATGTCCTCATCAGGGGATATGTGGCTCGGTTCTCTGCGGGGTCCTGCTCATAGGTCCCCCTTTATGATGGTATGTGTTCCTATAAATGGAACATCAGATGTTAGTCTCATTGTATATGGCGCCAGGTGCATTGCACCGATAGCTACATGCATAGTCACAGCTCCCCGGGTGCTATTGCCCCCTGGGTACTCACCCAGCATAGTCCAGTCAGCTGTCTCTTGGAGCACACCGCCGCGGCCGCTCTGCCGCTCTTTATGACCGTGTTTTTCCGGTCACATGGTGTGCTCCGCCTCCGGAAGTGACGTCGCGTTACCCCGCGACGTCACATCCGGTCCGGCGATCGTGTGGAACGCACTCATGCGTTCCACGCCTCCCTCCTAGTTCCCTTCCAGGGATGGGAGTGAACCGGGGCTATTACGTTACTCCCCCTTGAAGTGAGGTCATTGTAGGGGGCAGATCCTCAGTTAGAGATACTGCCTTCCAACTTTGGAGATTCTTTCAAAGTATAGATATCTCCCAGTTATCCAAAATAGTTCACAAATGGTAGCTTCAGATCGGTTGATACACCTCTTTGCACACTAGAACAATGTTACATCATTATGGCATATCTTTAGATTCCTCTCACTAGATCGAATCTGTCATATTATTGGAATGCATGATTACAATTAACCCTTTAGGGGGTGATCACATTCAGGGTCCCTGTGAGTTACAGACCGGTTACTATTAGAATGGAGTTATGAAGTATATTAGATATGTGGGGTTTCATCTTTTTCTTTCTTTTAGGGGGTGTCTCTTGTTCTTTGGTCGTGGGTAAAGTGGTCGATGGTGGGGGGGGGTGGCGTGATCTTTTATGAGAAGATTAAAGCAGGGAGATAAATATGTGTGATATTAGTAGGGTTTATCCCTCGCACTCTCAGATTCACATCAGGCTTAGAGAAGGGATAGTAGTAATAGTAACCGGTCTGTGAGAGGAATCTAAAGATATGCCATAATGATGTAACATTGTTCTAGTGTGCAAGAGGTGTATCAACCGATCTGAAGCTACCATTTGTGAACTATTTTGGATAACTGGGAGATATCTATACTTTGAAAGAATCTCCAAAGTTGGAAGGCAGTATCTCTAACTGAGGATCTGCCCCCTACAATGACCTCACTTCAAGGGGGAGTAACGTAATAGCCCCGGTTCACTCCCATCCCTGGAAGGGAACTAGGAGGGAGGCGTGGAACGCATGAGTGCGTTCCACACGATCGCCGGACCGGATGTGACGTCGCGGGGTAACGCGACGTCACTTCCGGAGGCGGAGCACACCATGTGACCGGAAAAAACACGGTCATAAAGAGCGGCAGAGCGGCCGCGGCGGTGTGCTCCAAGAGACAGCTGACTGGACTATGCTGGGTGAGTACCCAGGGGGCAATAGCACCCGGGGAGCTGTGACTATGCATGTAGCTATCGGTGCAATGCACCTGGCGCCATATACAATGAGACTAACATCTGATGTTCCATTTATAGGAACACATACCATCATAAAGGGGGACCTATGAGCAGGACCCCGCAGAGAACCGAGCCACATATCCCCTGATGAGGACATTAGATCCGAAACGCGTCGGGAGTGGAGCATGGTGGTAACATAAGAAAGTCACTATGAGTCCAGTACCAGGTAGTCACTAGCAGAAGGACCTCCTGGAGAATAGGGACTCAGAAAACTCCCTGACTGAAGGGAAGAAAGCCGGTGAGATCCTTCCTTTATAAAGGGGGGGGGCTTTTCTTGCTTCCCATACACAGGGGCACATATGCCAGCTTAGTTAAGGGGGTAAAACAACCCTGGAACATCTATAGGCTGACATACACTAGGTTGGGGTGGATTAGAACTAGAGGAGACTTAACCCTCTGTTGTTTGAACACCACAACCTATCTACAAACTCCCGGAATAAATAGAGGGGTTTTTTTAATTTTGTGATATGACACTTGAGCACGTGTGTATTTGTGTAGACAATCTAGTCTTTTTAAATACGTTATGATTAAATGTTGAGTTTTAACCTCTTAACTCTTTGGCTATAGAATACTGTTTAAACACGGTCTCCCCTGAGGAGGGAGGGTAAGAAAAGCCCCCTACAAGGGAGAAAATACATCCTGCTGAGTAATATAATTAAGATAAATAGCCTGAATGGCGGGTTTCCTATCGGGAGACTTCGATACTGAACAATGGTATGCAGAGGCAAAAGAGGTCTTCTCAGAGAAAGAATTTGCCCAAAAAAAGTACTCCACCACCCTAACAGGAGCATTCAAAGAGTTGACTAAAATCTATAAAGACAGAATAATCTCATGGTGGGAGGTACAATCCTTGGAGAGTTACATAAGGGAAGGGATAGTCCCCAGGTACCTGAGAATAACACTCACACCAGGATACAGATATAAAAACCCTGACTTGGCCACTAGATGGGAAAAAGAAGCGACAGCTAGCTCTATTAGACTGATGAGACTATTGCTAGAAGAGGAAAAAAAACAGCTGGGTAAACTAGACGAGAGTCTCAAAGAACAGAAAGAAATCACTAGGAAATTTTCAGGGGAAGCGGACTTCTCTGCAAAAGAGACTGCTCTACAGGGTACCCTAGAAAAATTTCAGTATCACCTGAAGGAAAGAAAGCATAAATTCTACTTGAGGGATCTACAGGATTTCAAAAATAATAGGGCTTACGTATATACACCTAAAGGGGCACCAAGTGGCCATCTAGAAACGGAACCAGAGGACTATTCCACGGGGACAGACACATCAGAGGCGGAGGGTAGAGGAGCCGGGAAAACTGGTAAAAACAGAAAAAAAGGGAAAGGCAGAGGAAGGGGTGAAAACCGTAACCAGCCAAACAACAACCCGAGACCAGGACCAGGGTCCGGTTTTTTAGACCCAAAGTACTCACTAAGAAACCGCCCAGGACCGACTACACCGCTACACACCCCGACAACATAAAAACTCTGCAGGTAGTGAATTTGTCCTCTAGGATCTTGACGGACGTTGAGATGGGGGTGTTGAGTAAGGGGCTATCATTTGTTCCTACCACCGATCTCAATGTGTTTGAAACCGTTAAGGATCTCAACCTCTTTGCGAGGAGGTTGAGATGGAAAAAACATTTCATCAAAGAGGACAAAAAAACCAGCAGGGAACTGGGGGTTCCTGACGACCTCTTAGAAGACATTAGAGCCCTTTTCCACCTAGGAGACGACCACACACACACGGGTGAGGGACCCTTCACAGACCTTAAAAACAAAAGCTCACGGATGCCGCCGCCAACAGGAGATGTGAGCGCAGTTGACGTATTTGTCAATCTGGTCTCGGAGGAGATCAAAGGTCTGGGTAACCTAAGGAGCAATAGGCACAATCTCAATAGAAAGGAGATGACATGTATATGTAATCTGGAAAGAGATCAGTCCATCACGATCAAGCCGTCGGACAAAGGCGGTAATGTGGTTGTGATGGACACAGATAGATATATTGAGATGTGCAATACAATCCTTGAGGATGAGGGGAACTATGAAACACTCAACCGTAGTCCAATGAAGGACTTCAAGAGGGATTTGAAATGTCTTTTGGATAGAGGTCTATCTGAGAATGTGATTGACAAAAAGGAGTTTGAATTTCTAATGCCAGACCATCCAGTGATGGCCACGTTTTACTGTCTCCCGAAAATCCACAAGGGTACTAACCCTCTAAAAGGGAGACCGATAGTATCGGGTATAGGCAGTTTAACACAAAATCTAGGCGTCTATATTGACAAAATACTGAGACCATTTGTGATCACCCTGAACTCTTATCTTAGAGATACCACCGACCTCTTGAAGAGGATCGAGGATGTGGTATTGGAGGATGATATGCTGCTATGCAGCATTGATGTAGAGGCACTCTACTCATCAATACCACACGAGAAAGGACTGGAGGCTGTAAGATACTATCTGAGGAGTAGAGGGAGACAATTTGATAAACACAATAGTTTTGTCATGGAACTATTGAAGTTCTGTCTGACCAGGAACGTGTTCACATTCAACGGAAAGTACTCCCACCAGCTCAGGGGCACAGCGATGGGGAATTCAATGGCCCCCTCGTATGCAAACTTGCTCCTGGGCTGGTGGGAGGAAACAGTTGTATTTGGTGAGAACACTCCAATTGACATGGAAAGGATGATTTTATGGACAAGATTCATTGATGACGTCTTTGTCATTTGGAGGGGGTCAGAGGCTAGCTTCAAGGAGTTGGTGGACTGCCTAAACAAGAACAATCTTGGCCTCAGGTTTACTTTCGAGACTCATAGGGAAAGACTCCCCTTCCTAGATGTCCTAATTGAAAGGGACAGTATGGGAAAGATACAAACGAGTACTTATAGGAAGCAGACTGCCACTAACTCTTTGCTGAGATGGGAGAGTGGACATCCTAATAGTCACAAGAAAGGGATACCAAAAAGTCAGATGATCAGGATGAGGAGGAACTGCTCATCAGAGGAGAAGTTCCAAACACAAGCAGATGACCTGAAGGAACGTCTGAAGGAAAGGGGATATCCCAAAAATGTGATAAAAAAGGCATGGAAAGAGGTCAAGGGGATGGAAAGGACAAAACTCCTTACACCAAAAGAGAAAAATAGGGAGGAGGAAACTGAAAAAATACGCATGATTACTACTTATTCTAGTGGGGCAGATCACATCAGAAAAATCATGAATAAGCATTGGCCCATCTTACAGATGGACGCAGAATTGAGCCCATTTTTAACCATGGGCCCTAACATCACATACAGAAAACCTAGGTCCTTGAGAGACAGACTGGTTCATAGCCATTTAATGACTAAAGATAAGAATTGGATAAGAAACAATCTAAAAGGGAGCTTCAAATGTGGCCATTGCATGAGTTGCAATCAGGTTGTAACAACAAAAACATTTGAGAGCAATGTCACCCACCAAACCTATGATATTAGATCATTCATAAACTGCGGGACAAAAGGTATAATTTATAAAGCCAAATGTCCATGCAACCTTGAATACGTGGGGAAAACAATCAGAGAATTTCGGAAAAGAGTCGGGGAACACCGGAGCGATATTCGCAACAAGCGAGACAAACCGGTGGCCCGACACATCAATACTTTCCATGGAGGGGATGAGAACTGTCTTACTTTTATAGGTATTGACCATATCCCACCGCCGATACGGGGAGGGGACTGGGATAACAAGATCCTTAAAAAAGAGGTGTTCTGGATCTATACCCTAGATACAGTGGCTCCAAAAGGGATGAATGAGGCTCTTTCCTACTCTCCTTTCATTGGGGCACATTAAGTATAGGGTAAGGATAGGAGGGAAAGTCGTCGAGGAGCGGGGGGCGCCACGGGCGGGGAGGGAGTATGTAGGGTGCCAACCTCCGCAAATAGGTAGGGATAGAGTGTTGAGAATAGGGAGACATAGGAGCACGAGATCACTATTACTACTATCCCTTCTCTAAGCCTGATGTGAATCTGAGAGTGCGAGGGATAAACCCTACTAATATCACACATATTTATCTCCCTGCTTTAATCTTCTCATAAAAGATCACGCCACCCCCCCCACCATCGACCACTTTACCCACGACCAAAGAACAAGAGACACCCCCTAAAAGAAAGAAAAAGATGAAACCCCACATATCTAATATACTTCATAACTCCATTCTAATAGTAACCGGTCTGTAACTCACAGGGACCCTGAATGTGATCACCCCCTAAAGGGTTAATTGTAATCATGCATTCCAATAATATGACAGATTCGATCTAGTGAGAGGAATCTAAAGATATGCCATAATGATGTAACATTGTTCTAGTGTGCAAAGAGGTGTATCAACCGATCTGAAGCTACCATTTGTGAACTATTTTGGATAACTGGGAGATATCTATACTTTGAAAGAATCTCCAAAGTTGGAAGGCAGTATCTCTAACTGAGGATCTGCCCCCTACAATGACCTCACTTCAAGGGGGAGTAACGTAATAGCCCCGGTTCACTCCCATCCCTGGAAGGGAACTAGGAGGGAGGCGTGGAACGCATGAGTGCGTTCCACACGATCGCCGGACCGGATGTGACGTCGCGGGGTAACGCGACGTCACTTCCGGAGGCGGAGCACACCATGTGACCGGAAAAAACACGGTCATAAAGAGCGGCAGAGCGGCCGCGGCGGTGTGCTCCAAGAGACAGCTGACTGGACTATGCTGGGTGAGTACCCAGGGGGCAATAGCACCCGGGGAGCTGTGACTATGCATGTAGCTATCGGTGCAATGCACCTGGCGCCATATACAATGAGACTAACATCTGATGTTCCATTTATAGGAACACATACCATCATAAAGGGGGACCTATGAGCAGGACCCCGCAGAGAACCGAGCCACATATCCCCTGATGAGGACATTAGATCCGAAACGCGTCGGGAGTGGAGCATGGTGGTAACATAAGAAAGTCACTATGAGTCCAGTACCAGGTAGTCACTAGCAGAAGGACCTCCTGGAGAATAGGGACTCAGAAAACTCCCTGACTGAAGGGAAGAAAGCCGGTGAGATCCTTCCTTTATAAAGGGGGGGGGCTTTTCTTGCTTCCCATAC
Source organism: Allobates femoralis (assembly GCA_033576535.1). Lineage (NCBI taxonomy): Eukaryota > Metazoa > Chordata > Amphibia > Anura > Aromobatidae > Allobates > Allobates femoralis. The sequence continues at coordinate 154,447,564 of JARQOC010000009.1, read as the reverse complement.
ACAGGGGCACATATGCCAGCTTAGTTAAGGGGGTAAAACAACCCTGGAACATCTATAGGCTGACATACACTAGGTTGGGGTGGATTAGAACTAGAGGAGACTTAACCCTCTGTTGTTTGAACACCACAACCTATCTACAAACTCCTGGAATAAATAGAGGGGTTTTTTTAATTTTGTGATATGACACTTGAGCACGTGTGTATTTGTGTAGACAATCTAGTCTTTTTAAATACGTTATGATTAAATGTTGAGTTTTAACCTCTTAACTCTTTGGCTATAGAACATTATAATATATGGAGGACTATGGATGATGTATTAAAATATATATAGCCAATTATATAATATGGAAGCCATTTTAATATATCTGGAGGGCTCTGTGGGGGCATGATAATATTTGGAGGGGTGTGAGGAAGCCTTTATACTTTATGCAGGGCTCTTTGAGGGTTGCGTTGCGTTGTAAATAAATATTACAATCTATATGTTTACATTACTTTGTTGCCACTATGAGGGGCGGGGGGGGGCCCAAAAAATTTCTTGCATCGGGGCCCACTACAGTCTGGGTCCGCCCCTGGGTAGAAGCAACACAAAATACTTCCTTTTACTTGGGGAAACAAATGGAACATTTAGAGCAAGATGCATGGATAAGTTATTTCCCCAGAAATAGATAAATTATTTACATACATCCAGCATCAGGCTAGGGGTCAGTGTGTTACCTCAGTGTTCCTCCTCAGTGTGAGGAGACAATGCCAGGAATAAATTTACCTAAAATCTACACAGAAAAATAAATGATAACGAACTCCACACACAGCTGGACAGGTCAGATGGATGCAATTTAGTGAGGATCACTGAAATAATCAACTCTATACACACAATACATATAAACCCAGTATACATATATATATTAATATAGTTGATCTGTTGGATACCTGGGTATCTTATCTAATGGTACCATTTATTCCAGTTACAGTTTGTACCAGACCTGGGGAGTACGGATTGCAGTCACTTCCAATGGTCTTCAGCGCCAAAAAGAAGAAAAAACAAAACACGACCGTAATAAACAAGGATATTGTGCTGTCTTGTCTGAAGGGGGTCCTAAGTCTCTGTAGCTTTTGGTGAGGCGAAATGTGTTAACCTAGAGACACCACACCAAGGCCTGCAGTCTTACAGCAGAGATTCAGTCTTTTCCTCTCACAGTATGGCCGACCCGTCTCCTCTAAAGGACTCCCCTCCTGGCAGTAGTATACTTGGTTCCTATCGGGGAATAAGGCAATTTGGTCCCCTCCAGGGGCCCGGCTGTCCAGTTCTTCAGCGACCGGTCTCAGCTATATCTGGCACAGACGTCTACACAGTCGCTCTCATGGGAAAACAGTCCCCCACTCTCTAAAAACTCTATAGACTTAAACTTAAATAAATAAAAACACTAGACACAGTGTAAGGTATAATAAGGCCGTGAGGCTTTACTTAGGGGTTAAACTTGTCATAAACACTTCCAAAAATTTACAAGATATTTAAAATAACCATTTAGATGGGAAAACATCCATCAACCGTCTCTTGCTGAATCTTGCAAAATCCATTAACGCCCAACTTTAGTGGGCGTGCTATCCCCACAAGTAAAAGCCTCTCGACAAGCTGGAAGAATCCATAACCACGGGAGGGAGGGCGGGTGACGTCTTCTTAGGAATCTCCTCAGCTGACTGACGCTACGTCAGTCAGCTGAGCTTTTTATACTGCAAATGAGCAAGAAAAAAGTGACAGCCAATCACAGCTGACAGCTAATCACCTCAGCAACCCAGGCGGCCACTCACAGCTCGCCTGGGCTCTGTAACTAAGCTACCCAATATAATATAGGCAGCTTCAACCCTGAGGTTACTTCAGAGGACCAAATAGCATGTTGTTACCAAATAAATCTTTACAAAATGCTAACAGTAATATAAGGGAGAGCATTTTCCCATGAATCCCACACATTATACATATGTGGGATGCCCATGGAAAAACAGCCCCCCACTCTCTAAAAACTCTATAGACTTAAACTTAAATAAATAAATAAAAACACTAGACACAGTGTATGGTTATAATAAGGCCGTGAGGCTTTACTTGGGGTTAAACTTGTCATAAACACTTCCAAAAATTCACAAGATATTTAAAATAACCATTTAGATGGGAAAACATCCATCAACCGTCTCTTGCTGAAACTTGCAAAATCCATTAACGCCCAACTTTAGTGGGCGTGCTATCCCCCAAACGGGCTCACCGCAACGGTGAAGCCCCCCCCTAACCAAACAGCCATTTTTCCACCATACACTGCAATCCTAAATTAAATATATTCAGGCCGATGTCACTCAAATGTATACCATCAGGCCTGTATAATCTAGGCAGGAAACCTTCCAAATCCACATGCCTAAAAGTGAAACTACCCAAAGAAATAAAAAACTTAGACATCGCTCTATTTACTCTTTTTCGAATATTATCCATAAAACGAAGATCCTCAACTGCCCAAATAAGTCTAGGAATGACCTCGAAAAAAACGATTTCCGTCACTGGCAACATATTCTAATTACCTGAATGTCGTGCTTCATTTCTCATAAAAGCTTGACCATATTAACTTTACCGAGGTCATTCCCAGACAAATGCACAATAATAAGATCAGGCCGAGGAGCAATTAGGAGCAGCTTTTGTATCAAGAAACATAGCCCGTCCCATTGCATACCTCTACGTCCGAACCACAAAATTGACACTTGAGATTCGTCAAAGGACAAATTTGGAGAATAGATACGTCTCTGGGCCCTCTTTCTCGCCCAATAAAAAAAGAATGTCCTATTATCCAAACGACAGGACTACCTGAAAAACAAAACATCATCATAAAAAATTTAAACAACAGCATTAGGACGAACATAAATCTGAAATCTGTGCGATTTCCATCTACCCAATCGGCGTATAGATGAAGCAGGCAAGCCTACCGCCGCTGCCGCGGTAGCTGCACCAACCCTAAATGAATGCGCTGTAATACGCATATCTCCCAACCCTAATGCCTTAAAGCATTTTTGCAAAACCGCGTTGAATTGAAATACTGTCAGCTGAGAACCATCAGCATGAACAAACAAAGTATCGGATTCGGTTGGCCGAACTGACACCCAAGTACGCATGTTAACAAATGGGCAAACCTCAGATTCTGGGATTGCGTTCAACCTGATATAAGTCCCCTTACCTAACTAGTCTGTTTTAGAACGCCTCAAATAAACAACTAAAAAGGAGTTATGGAACTGTAAACTGTCCCTAAATAACAATCCCGACTGAAAAAATTTGTTACGGCTAACCAACTCGCTAACCCTAAATGCCCCAAAGAAGGCCACACTAAAACATGCACGAAATAAACAAACTTCAAAATGGCTGAAGCATATTGAAGGCAAAATAGACCAGAGCTTAAATAAGAGAGACACAGAAATGGCTCTCCTATCATCAGGATGTGAATGTTCCTTCTTGAAGCCTTTAAAAAATTGACGAATTGGAAGAAGGAAAACAATGAAGCACTACCGCTGAGCTTAAAGAAAAAGGAAATTCCCGAAACAATCTTATGAAGCTTGGAATAACTAACATTCTGAGCCACTAAAGAATGAATAAATTGCAAAACTACAGATACATTAGCTAGCCGATAATCTGCTCATATTCCACAGCAGTAATTACACCATGATTCCCATGCAGCCGCGTAGGTGAACCATGTAACAGGCGATATAGAGGCCTTAATACGTTCTGCAGTTAAACTTGTAAAAACTTCCAAAGGTGACCAGGGCAAGGCATACTGTCCGGATCCATCCGAAATCGGAACCACTGGTGACCTGGGGATTTTGACACATAAAATAATTACCATGAAGAACAGTGTCCTCATCTTCCAAATGGCCTTTTAACCAAACATTTAAATCTAGACATAAAAACACAATCTGCCGCATAATACCATTAATAAGCTTATTTTTTGATGCAAGAGTGTTCAAAGCCATAACCAAACCGCTATCAACAGACTGTACAACAATCCGCATATTCCGCATTTTGGCACCCCACAATGATAACGCTACAAAAATGGAAAAAAACTTTACAAGCAGATATACTGAATCCGGAAGAACAAGAGGACCACCAAGAGGGCCACGGAGAAAGCACCCAATGACATTGAAAAAACAATAACAAGCGATCAGAGTCAGTACCATCCACGAAAAAAACGCAAATCAGAAGAAAAAATAAAAGCTTCCTGAACACAACAACGACCATTAAAATTTCGTAAAAAAAACCCAACCAAATCCGAAGGTCCTCTCTAACATCACTATTAATCCTAATGTGCGCGCCTGGAGAAGAAAGACCCTTTGTGCAATCGTACAAGCACCTGCAAAAAGCACGTCCCATCGGCATAATCCGAAGGGCAAAATTTAAACTCCCTAGTAACGATTGAAGCTGTTTTAAAGTCACCTTCTCCATTTCCAAAACAGCAGAAATTTTAAGGCAAATCCCGTTCCTCTTTTCCCAAGGTAAACGCAACTCCATTCGTGCCGAATCAATTTCGATTCCCAAAAAATCAAGCCTACAACAAGGCATCACTGTTTTATCCAAAGCCAAAGGAATACCGAAAACATCAGCTAATTTACAAAAACCCGACAACGCTAAATGACAATCATCATTGTCAGGAGGGCCCAAAAACAAGAAATAATGAATGACTCTTCCTTGGCGCACAGAAAACACAGTTGCCCACTCTAAAAAACAAGAAAAAGCTTTAAAATAGCTACAAGAAAGGGAGAATCCCATCGGGACACATCAATCAAAGAAAAAACAACCATTAAAATGAAAACCTAACAAATTAAAACCTGAAGGGGAAATTGGGAGAAGGCGAAAAGCAGACTTAATGTCTGCCTTCGCTAACAATGTACCAACCCCATATTTCTGCAACTGAGAAACAGCAACATTAAAAGATGTATAATGTACTGAACAAGACTCACTAGAGACTTCATCATTCAGAGAGGCCCCGAGCGGGTAAGACAAATGATGGATAACCCTAAAGGACCCAAGTTCTTTCTTCGGGACCACTCCGAAAGGGGACACCCTAAAATTTTTAAAAGGAGGATGATGAAAAGGTCCAGCAATCCGTCCAAGCTGCAATTCCTTTGCAATATAAGCCGAAACAGCATCAGAATGAAAATTAACCGAGTTCAAATTCTTTGTCACTAAAACAACCTTCACCCATAAAAGTTGGGACGATAAAACCTCCAGAAAACCCCTCAATGATTAGCCGAGCCTTCGCCTGATCGGGATATACCTCTAGTAACGGACGCATTTTGTCCAGTTTCACTGGTGTCCGTCCCTTTCTGCACAGGCTTCCTAGCGCCTGCAAATCCCGCTGAAGAACCATGCTTCTTGTAGCATTTAGAGGCAGGGTGCCCTCCATTACAAAAGAAGTACTCATGCCGAAAACGACACGTGTTAGGCCATTTACAAACAGAGTCGTTATAAGCAAAACAAAAACCCCATCTAAAAGTCTGAGAACTTGACTGTTTTAAAGACGAGGAACGCTGCGGCAGCATCAGGCTAACCCACAAACCAATGTCCTTGGAGCCCCAATGAACGTTGGAATGAACTGACAATTTCTGGCAGAAAGCTTCATCATACAATAACCAAGTGTTCCCGCCAAAATTCCTGTGGACTTCCAGCACTATATCAAGATGTTGAAACAGGCCTGAACATAAAGCAGGCTCACGCTCGCCTAATACAGCCGCGTAAATTGCAAATGCTTGCAACCATAACTGAAAAGATTTACACCCTCTTTTCTCATCCCCTTCTCCCTCATTCCTATCATCTTTCTTATCAGCCAAACCCCCTCCCGGACGAACCGAGGGTAACAAACTGAATAAATCTACGTACTCGCGCTGCCAGATCTTAGTTTGTACTGCAGCCGATAAATGAAACCCCAGTGGAGAAATATGGCAAGTCATAGCCTCTTTTAATAAAGATACGGCAATCCCTGAAGGCTTATCAGATGACTCCTGATGGCTCCTAGGCTGAAGCTGTGAGGAAATCAGCTGATGGGAGGTGTGGGCGGGCTTAGACTTCTTCACTCTGCTCTTCTGCTGCTTCCCTCCCCGAGATGCAGCAGAGCAGGCTCCGGGTCCAGACGCCGATGCTGCATGGGACTTCTTCCCCTGGTGGCCGTGACGACGCCTCGCAGGCGACTGGTGCGGTGAATATCGCTGGCACACCGTCCTCTTCCGCTGCTCACCAGTTCTTGAAGAAACAGGAGCAGCATCCACAGTCAGCTGCATAGCGGTGCCATCATGCACATCTGTGACAGCACCACTTAATATGACTGCCGCCTCTGTGGTAACCACCGTACCCATGACCGCAGGGGCAATGGGGCCTGGCACCACCGCACTAGATGGCACATTAGCTAGACAGTTTTTTAGCCATTCAAGGCCATCCTCTGCCGCCACCTTCTGGCAGAATGCAGCGAGAAGCTCCTCCATAGTGACGTCTTCTTAGGAATCTCCTCAGCTGACTGACGCTACGTCAGTCAGCTGAGCTTTTTATACTGCAAATGAGCGGGAAAAAACTGACAACCAATCACAGCTGACAGCTAATCACCTCAGCAACCCAGGCGGCCACTCACAGCTCGCCTGGGCTCTGTAACTAAGCTACCCAATATAATACAGGCAGCTTCAACCCTGAGGTTACCTCAGAGGACCAAATAGCATGTTGTTACCAAATAAAACTCTACAAAATGCTAACAATAATATAAGGGAGAGCATTTTCCCATGAATCCCACACATTATACATATGTGGGATGCCCATTCTCACAGCCCTCAGGAGACTTGTTTACCTCAGCACACACAGTCATAATTTCCCCCTGTCTCCATGACAAACCCCTCAGCTGACAGCCCCCACCTTTTTATTCAGGAAGTAAATTTCTACACATTCTTACATGCCACCCCACTAGAGGTTGGCGTCCTCGACACACCTCCCCACCCAAAGTCCTCTTGCGCATAGCACTGTGGTAGTACTCCTGCCGTTAGCCCGAGTTGACCTCCTGGGACCAGACACTGGATTTCCAGTACCAGAGGTATCAGGGCCTTCACCAGGAAAAGCTGATAAAGATGCTCCCTCCTGAGGTGCTGGATTCTATAGCACCTGTCCGTATTCAGCATCCCTAGAAGAAGACATAGGATGCACACAGGGGTAGATTAAGGGTAGCCAGGGCCCGGGGCTGTTCAGACTCTGTGGGCCCCCCAGTCATGTGATGGGGGTTATATGTCGGGAGTCATCATATACCTGGAATAGATTATTCCAGAAAAATATTTGCTGATTGAAACTATAACCAATCAAACATCCATTGATCTATTCAATTTACCCTTTTGTGTGCCAAAAACAGGAGAGGAACTTGTTCTGAGTTTTGGAGACACTCCTGGTTTTGACACACAAACTGACTGGAACCTGATTAGGGAAAAAACTGCAGTGTGAAACCAGTGTAAGGCCCCTTTCACACTGGCGTTTTTAAAAAAAATCTTCCACCCAACAGCCGCACTTGCGGCAAGCCCCATGCATTGTCAATGGGGCTTGCGGCAAGTGCGGTTTTGCCAGTTGCGGCAGATGCGGCACTTGCGGCCACGAAAAAAAATGCAGTCAGCATTTTTTTGTGACCGCAACTGGCAAAACCAAACTTGCCGCAAGCCCCATAGACAATGCATGGGGCTTGCCGCAAGTGCGGCTGTTAGGCGGAAGATACGGTAATTCTGCCGCATCTGCTGCATTTTTTAAAACACGCCAGTGTGAAAGGGGCCTTAGAAGAAGGCTATTACGCCCTGACTGCCCCTGTGCTCAGAATAAATAACTTATAAAATCTTGAACGCTATACTCCCTGTATGATAATTACCTGTTACCAGTCCAATGAACTTGCTTGCACATCGGTCCGTCCCGCCTCCTCGTGATCCGACAGCGTCTTCTTCTGAATGATGTAGATAACGCCTCCTGCCACCTGTGTTATCAATGTGACCACGTCCAATTTTCCCATTGCCTACACTACACCCATACCTCTCCGGCTTGTGCAGGTGCAATGTGCTCCATCATGGGGTTTTCCTACAATGTTCTCAGTGTTGTCACCATACATTAGATGCAGCAGACTGGGAGCCTGGAACCATGTGCAGAGAAACCCCTGCGGTCCGCGCATGTGTAGATGAGTTTTACATTGTAGCTGCAGTAGGGCAGAGCACGGTGCGTTTGCGCAAGCTGGAGAGGCATCTGCACAGACATGAGATGGGAAAGTGGGACGTGGATAACGCAGGAGGTGTATCCATATCATTCAGAAGAAGAGGCTGTCGGAAGGCGAGGAGAGACTGAATGGACCAATCTGCAAGCAAGAATTTCGGACCGGTAACAGGTTAGAATACAGGGTGCTAGGTTTTTATAAGTTATTTATTCTGTGTACAGGGGCATTCAGGGCATAATAGCCTATGTCTTATAATGCAGCATCAGGAAGCCTTACAAATACTGAGGAAAAAAATCACAAAAGACTCAGCGTGTGCACAAGACCCAGGGGTGGACCTAGCCTGTGTGCTGCCTGAGACGAGGTGCAGAACAGCACCCCCCCTAGTAAATTTTTTTAAATCGGTAGACATAAATCTGGTTCGTACAGATCTATATCTATCCTGTAAAAATGAGAAGAATAGTGGATATTTTAATTTAGAGAAATAGAGAAAGATGTCCAAACACAAGGTTGTCAGCGCCATCACACGCACATACAAGAACCACACAGAATAATCCAGAACAAGGATCATTACTGGCAATGGCGGCTTGGCACAAGCATACAGACACACAATGATGGCAGCAGAGCTGTGATCCTGTAGGCAGACACAGTCCTGCATCCTCATAGCACAGGAGGCAGCACTGATTGCCAAAACTGGCACACACCTACATAGCTCTGGGCAGCTCGAACATGGCGGCTGCCTGGCACTGACTAGTCAGACATGTCATCATGCCGCACTGTCCACATGTAACAACCTGCAGTCTGAGCATCAACAAGCCGCTACTGCACTAAGCTAGGAAAATGGCGCATCTCCTCCAACAGACCACACCTCCTCCCGAAATGCTTAGTAAATAATTGATTGGATCAACTTTTTGTACTAGATACGTTTTTATTTTTTAATAAAATCCAGTGTGGATTAGTGATGGCAGTGATACAGTGATAGGATGCTCAAATAAAAGAAAAGAACCCCCCCCCAGCACAAATAGACAAACAACTGTTTGTACCTTCAAATCACCCCGAAACACTTAGCCAATCACAAGTGCCGCACACGGGGCTGTCCGGAGCTAATAGCAGGGGACGTTCAATAGGGTTGAGTGAGGGATGTAGTAGCGGGAAGAGGGAAAAGCGCCACTGACCAACCGCCGCTCGGGAGATACAGTTGTGGCCAAAAGTATTGACACCCCTGCAATTCTGTCAGATAATACTCAGTTTCTTCTTGAAAATGCTTGCAATCACAAATTCTTTGGTATTATTATCTTCATTTAATTTGTCTTCAATGAAAAAACACAAAAAGAATTGTCCTAAAGCCAAATTGGATATAATTCCACACCAAACATAAAAAAAGGGGTGGACAAAAGTATTGGCACTGTTAGAAAAATCATGTGATGCTTCTCTGATTTGTGTAATTAACAGCACCTGTAACTTACCTGTGGCACCTAACAGGTGTTGGCAATAACTAAATCACACTTGCAGCCAGTGGACATGAAGTAAAGTTGACCTCTGTCCTGTGTCCTTGTGTGTACCACATTGAGCATGGAGAAAAGAAAGAAGACCAAAGAAATGTCTGATTACTTGAGAAACCAAATTGTGAGGAAGCATGAGCAATCTCAAGGCTACAAGTCCATCTCCAAAGACCTGAATGTTCCTGTGTCTACCGTGCGCAGTGTCATCAAGAAGTTTAAAGCCCATGGCACTGTGGCTAACCTCCCTAGATGTGGACGGAAAAGAAAATTGACGAAAGATTTCAATGCAAGATTGTGCGGATGGTGGATAAAGAACCTGGACTAACATCCAAACAAGTTCAAGCTGCCCTGCAGTCCGAGGGTACAACAGTGTCAACCTGTAATATCCGTCGGCGTCTGAATGAAAAGGGACTGTATGGTAGGAGACCCAGGAAGACCCCACTTCTTACCCCGAAACATAAAAAAGCCAGGCTGGAGTTTGCTTATCACAGCAGCCGACATCGTAAGCATGGTGTCAAATGTAGGGCCCAGTGTGAGAAAGCTGGGTCTCCCTCAGAGGTCATGGGTCTTCCAGCAAGACAATGACCCAAAACACACTTCAAATAGCACTAGAAAATGGTTAGAGAGAGAAAGCACTGAAGACTTCTAAGGTGGCCAGCAATGAGTCCAGACCTGAATCCCATAGAACACCTGTGGAGAGATTTAAAAATGGCAGTTTGGAGAAGGCACCCTTCAAATATCAGGGACCTGGAGCAGTTTGCCAAAGAAGAATGGTCTAAAATTCCAGCAGAGCATTGTAAGAAACTCATTGATGGTTACCGGAAGCGGTTGATCGCAGTTATTTTGACTAAAGTTGTGCAACCAAGTATTAGGCTGAGGGTGCCAATACTTTTGTCTGGCCCATTTTTGGAGTTTTGTGTGAAATGATCAATGTTTTGCTTTTTGCTTCATCCTCTAAATGAAGCAAATAATACCAAAGAATTTGTGATTGCAATCATTTTCAGGAAGAAACTGAGTATTTGTGACAGAATTGCAGGGGTGTCAATACTTTTGGGCACAACTGTACATGGTTCGAAGCCTGTATGTACCAAGGGGCGGCACTGGATCTGGTGTGTACGTTATGGACAATTCGTCCTGCAGCAGAGGGACGATGCATCCTGCACCAGGGTCTACATAAAAAACATGGGGCCCCACAGCGAAAGTTGTAATTGAGCCCCCCCAAAAACAATTTTGCCTGGAACACATAGGTACATATCTCATAACTTTTCAGTCCTTAAAAAGTAATTTTCCTCCTATTGAAGTCGCTAGATTTCTCTTTCATTGCCCCCATACAGTATGAAGTCAACAAAAGTGTCCCACAAATGCTGTATGATCCCCCACAGTGATTCTCCACACACTCAGTATGGTGACCCTACTGTAATCCCCTTAACTACCCCAACACAGTATGATCTCCAACTGTGACCCCGCACAGCCCTCCATGTAGTATAATGGACCTACATACAGTATAAAAGTCCCTGCACCTCTTCACACTGTATAATGGCCCCCAACACCGCACTCAAATAGCCCTCCATAAAGTATACAGGCTAACAACATAGCCCTCCAAGTATTATCATGCCCCCCACAGAGTCCTCTAAATATTATAATTGGCTCCATATAGTCCTCAATATATTATAATGCACCCCCTATAGTCCTCCATATAGTATAATGCACCCTATAGTCCTTCATATAATATAATGCACCCCAAAGTCCTCCATATAATATAATGCACCCCTATAGTCCTCCATATCGTATAATGCACCCTATAGTCCTCCATATAGTATAATGCACCCCCTTTAGTCCTCCATATAATATAATGCACCCTATAGTCCTCCATATATTATAATGCACCCCCATAGTCCTTCATATAGTATAATGCTCCCCCATAACCCTCAATATATCTATAACACACCCCATAGCCCTCGCTATAGTATAAGGCACCATCATAATCTTCCATATAGTAGAAAGCTCCCCATATATTATAATGCACCCCATAGTCCTCCATATATTATAATGCTCCCCCATAGAACTCCATATAGTATAATGCACCGCATAGTCCTCCATATAGTATAATGTATCCCCATAGTCCTCCATATAGTATAATGAAGCCTCCTCACATCCCTCCATATAGTATAATGCACCCCCATAGTCCTCCATAAAGTATAATACCTCCCGTAGTCCTCAATACAGTACAATGCACCCCCACAGTCCTCCATATAGTATATTGTACCCCCACAGTCCTCCATATAGAATAATGCACTACCCCAGTCCTCTATATAGTATAATGAACCCCCACAGTTCTCTATATAAAAGTAGTATAATGCACCATCACAGTCCTACATATACTATAATGTGCCACCATAGTCCTCCATATAGTATATTGTACCCCTATAGTCCTCCATAGAGTATAATGCACCCCATAGCCCTCAATATATTATAATACATCTACCATGGTCCTCCACAGGGGCGTTACTAAGGTCAGAAAAGATCTGAGGCCCAAACTCTGAGGCTTGTATTTTGCAGCTAACCACCCAGCCCAAATTAAAAATGTAACACAACATAACTCTGACTGCAGATAATGTAGTAGAAGTCACCTGCAGTCCTATGTAACACCACAGATAACACAGTGACAGCTCTGAGTACAGATAATGTAGTAGATGTCACCTGCAGTCCCATGTAACACCACAGATAACACAGTGATATCTTTGTGTACAGATAATGTAGTAGATGTCACCTGCAGTCCCATGTACCACAGATAACACAGTGATAGCACTGAGTATAGATAATGTACAATATGTCACCTGCAGTCCTATGTAACACCACAGATAACACAGTGATAGCACTGAGTACAGATAATGAACAATATGTCACCTGCAGTCCTATGTAACACCACAGATAACACAGTGATAGCACTGAGTACAGATAATGTACAATATGTCACCTGCAGTCCTATGTAACACCATGGATAACACAGTGATAGCACTGAGTACAGATAATGTACAATATGTCACCTGCAGTCCTATGTAACACCACAGATAACACAGTGATATTTCCAGTACAGATAATGTACAATATGTCACCTGCATGCTGTACACACAGGAGGCCTCCTGTCAGCTCCTTCTCTTTCTTTCTCCCTCCCCTGCTCCCGACTGCTGAGCTGTTGGTGACACTACAGCAGGGAGGGGGCTCCTGTGGCAGCTCTTCTCTCCACTCTTCCTGGTCGGCTGCCTGTTAGCTCTTGTCCCGCACACACTTGGCCCCGCCCACCTGCTGTGACCGTTCCAAGTCCCCCCATGGATGCTGTGCAGTGGATGGAGGGAGTTCCTCTGCAATAGCTGGGGCAGAAGAGGAGAGCAGTGAGGAGCCGCTGCCAAGTGATCACAGCGGCACCGCACAGGGCTGTGCCCTGCGTGTGTGCTCGCTGCACAAAACTGTATTCAACAAAGTTAACTACCGCACAAATTCTGGGCAGTGCACTCATGATTCAGGCCCCCCGCAGGTGCCGCCCCCTATTTACCACCAGGCAGCTGACTCAGGTGGCCTTATGATAGCTGCAGCCCTGAGTGTGTGGTGGTGCCGTGGCAGATTATAATGGGGCAATTTACCCTCTTAGCTGTGGGCCCCCCCACATCATTGGGCCCGGGGCTAAAGCCCAAATTGACCTCATTATAATCCGCCACTGAGTATATCTATACATACTGTGACATATGCGATCACGGACCGGGTCGGGGTTCGCTCATTTGGCAGCGATGTTCAAACACAGCAACAGTCTCTCAATGTAAATAAATGAATGTCGGTTTATTATTTCAGCATAAACTGCCCTCTAGCACATAAACAGGAGCCTTTCTTTGGCTTACAGGAACATGACGCCCAGTATACAGTCTGTTGTTACCTCACACAGGGGTGCACAGGTTTGGGTATGCTTGTCCAATTTTATCCCAGTGGAGCAGTCTCTGACAGGCCACAGCTCCAGGCCTGGTCTCTGCTCATGTGTTACACCCAGCCAGCTTTCACAGCCAGGCCTTGTCCGTCATCAGAGCCTACTGCAGCCACAACATGTGCTCAGCAGCAGGCTTTTCCAGCCTTCGGGACCTGAGCTGACATCACCTCCTGTAACCAGAAGAAGTCACATGATACCAGCCTGACCACACCCCTAGAGGAGGTGTGTTAACTCACACACACACACTTGCATTAACTCTTTCTACTGCTGTAAGACACAGTGAATCATTCACATTGCATCAGACCTCTGACTGTGCAATGTATAACAGCCATTAGACCATGGCTGGCCGACATACCACAACACACACACAAATGTAATGCAGAAAGTGGTTTATTTATTACCCAAGCGGTGAAGTTTCGGAGTAGCGACTCCTCTTTCAAGCATGAGAAAGGTGTTGCTACACTGAAGCATTGCTGCTTGGGCAATAAATAGTCCGTGTTTTGCATTATTTTTGAAGTGCTGCCTGGTTTTTTAATATTTTGGGTATGTAAGCTTTGGATTTTGCTTTTTATGGGCTTTGCATTGATCTCTGTTATTTATTGTATTTTCCCTTTTTTAAAATATATATATAATATATATATATATATATATATAATATATATATATATATTCTCCTATACTGATTTATTGTATATATGATATGTGCAGATTAACCTTGACACTATTTTCTGAATCATTGCAACACATGTCTATTTACTTCAAGTCGGTGAAGTTTGAGTAATTAAAAACTTACATTGATGTGCAAGAACGTCCACTCTGTTATTTTTGCCCTACATGTAAGTTCTGAGTGACCAGAAGTCAGACGTTAAGTCAAAAATTCTCAATGCATCTCTATAAGTTAAGAATTAGGCCAGAACGAGAGATGCATTGAGTTGTGACCTCCATGAAACACTAGAGCTGATGGCAGGTCACAAATTTCTGGATACTGACCGGAGCAGTGTTGATATATAAAGCCACCATAGGGTGAGTATAAGACAGGGGCAAGGGACTTAGATTCTAATCACCACTCAAAAAATGCTGGAGTGATGCTTTAGTATATCTTCTCTGAAGCACCGAAATGTTTCACAGAAAATATACCTGGCTGCCATTTTGTCTTTCCTACCGCCTTCTGCAGTCTCTCCACGTGAGGTGCCCTTTTGCTGTGTATACTGTTGTTCTTCTTAACCCAACATCCAGCCATCACTGTAACTTTGCCCTTGTGGCTTTGGTGATATCTTGAAGATGATTTACACTGGACCTCACCCTGCAGAGTCAGCCAGACCATGAAAACATGTAACAAATGGGAAGCACAAATAAGCAAAGGTGAACCGCCATACACATAGACGGACAATATTTTGGTTATTTTACAAAATGCTTTCATTGTGAAACAAATATGTGAGATCAAGGCTGTTCAGCCATAGAAAACTACAGCGGCTTTCTTTCATAACCAGCGCCATACTTGCCCGTGTCAGATATTGCAGCTTTATTCCATTAAAGGGGAACCACTGGTCATTGTTCCTTTTTCCCGGTTATTAAACTGCCGCCAATTAGTTTATTTCAGATCATGTTACTGTTCATTAATAACCCTTTTTTTTTTTTTTTTTTAAATCGTTGTATTCATCCCAAAAAAGCATTTTAGATACTTACATATCTTCATTAGCTAGCTGGGCACACAGTCATACAGTCATATGGCTGGTTAACGGTTAACAGATAGATCACTCAACTGTTGTGATGCCAAAATTCATCTAATCCTCTGGTATAAAGGCCCTGCGTGATGTCATGACCATGTGACTATATTGGTGGAGCTAAGCAAGCTAAATTGTTAAGGCCTATGTAGACTTTGCTCTATTATAGTCACATGGTCATGACATCAAACAGGTCCTTCCAACATTTCATTGCTACAGGTTCAGTTAATTGAATGTTAACTGTTAACCAGCCGGATGACTGTCTGACTGTTTGCCCAACTAGCTAATGACAATATGTAAGAATCTAACATGCTTTTTTGGGATGGATACAATGATTAAAAAAACTAAAAGGTTAATAGTGAACACTAAATGATCTAAATAATATGGGGGATGGTTTAATAACAAAAAAGGAAATGACAGGTTCCATTTAAAAGGAATGGAGCAGAAAAAACATGTGGACAGGCGTGGAACTGTTTTTGAAAGAAAGTAGCCATTTTTTTTTAATTCTTCAACAAATCCTTGAAGGACACAAGTATTTACAATGAATCAATATGTTATAAAGTATACTTTACAACAATGCCATCTCCTTACAAGATGGAAACTGCATCCAGAGTCTCCTTCCTCATTTCAAACCATATAAATCTTCCAATCAGGAGTGACACTGTAATCAGGAGGGTAATGGGGTTGCTAGAGCAATGTGTTAGTAATTTGATCTTTTATTAATCGCCTAGGTGTGTATTTTTATCACATGGAGCATATTGTTAATCACCCCGCACTATGGATTTCGATGTTGCTTGTTTCTCTGTAACTGATCGCCCTTGTCATTCTGGTTGATGCCTTCTGGCTGAAAGCAGATGATGCTAATGTGCGTTAATACTCATTAAGACTCTTCAAGGGTGACGAGTGGCATTTAATGAGCAAGGTGTTGGAGGAGTGTCCTTCTGGAGTTACTTCTCTCAGGCTGCTTTTCACTTCTCATAGTCAAATGACTGTTAAAATAAAAGTTTTCACAGAGCCAGGGTCAACCAAGAACAAAGAGCCTGTGCAAAGAGAAAAGGGCGAGTTGCCCATAGCAAATAATTAGCTGAAGAAATATCGGTTATTATGGCTATCAACTTTACTTTCTCTAGGTTCTATCATTAACATTATTTTAGCATAAATCTAAAGTACATAGATGAATATATGAAACTTTGTAATATATCTTATCTTGGGGAAGTATCATCTTTGTCGCCTTCAAGCAGTTCCCCTCTTTCTGCCTACAGGTCTTCCTCTCTGCAATTATTCAGAAATTTCCGCAGTCCTAAAAAAGTCCTTTCTATGTGAATTAGAGAAATGGAGGGGTTGGATGATAGTCTGTCTAATAAACCCTGCGCTTCTCATAAGGAAAGAGATTAATTATATCACTCATGCTGCTATTATCTATCTATCTATCTATCTATATCTATCTATCTATCTATCTATCTATCTATCTATTATATCCAAAAACGACTGCAGCACTCCAAATTGAGGTGGTTGATGCCTTTATTGGGCCTTCTGGACAACTCAGCGACATTTCAGCCTCAACAGGCTTTTTTTTCTGTTGGTGAACGTCCTGATTGTCATAAAGGCCCAAAAAAGGCATCAACCACCTCAATTTGGAGTGCTGCAGTCGTTTTTGGATATATTGGATAGAGCAAGGAAGGTTTGCTGTATGATTTGCACCCACCCATAATTTGTGCTGCTCAAACGTTTTTTGATCTATCTATCTATAAAAAAAAAACTCAGACAGCACTCAAATTATAGTAGAAAAAAGGCTTTAATGAGCCTGTAAAAGTGGCACAATATTTCGGTGCGAGGAATGCACCTTTCTCCAGTAGCGTAGCTAGCCTGCTTCGGGCCCCGGGGCGAGGTCACCACCCAGGCCCCCCATGTGAGGACCGGGGCGGGGGGGGTGCGGGTGGAGGGATGTGAGGACGGGGGGGGGGGGGGGAATGGGTTGGGGTGCTGGTGGAGAGTGTGAGGACTTGGGGGGGGGGGTGCTGGTGGAGACTGTGGGGATCGGGGGGTGGGTGGGGGGGGGGTCGGTTTGCTGGTGGAGAGGTGTTAGGACCGGGGGAGAGAAGGGTGCTGACACTCACCGCGGCCCCCGTGCGTCTGCTGTAGGAGGGGAGGAGGGGCGGGCAGAGCTGCAGAACAGGAAGTCCCGTCCTCCCTCCTCTCCGGCGTCCTCCCTCCTCTCCGGCTCGGTCTCTCTCTGGCTGCCAGCACGGGGCCCTCCAGCGAGTGGGGGGCCCCCCCATGGAGTGCGGGGCCCCCCTAGGGGGCGGGCAATGGGCCCCTCAAGCCGGGGGGCCCGGGGCGATCGCCCCCCTGCCCCCCGCTAGCTACGCTACTGCCTTTCTCAAGTACGTATCTATCTATCAATCTATCCTGTTTCCCGAAAATAAGACACTTTCTTATACTTTTTTCTCCCAAAGATACACTACGTGTTATTTTCAGGGGATGTCTTATTTTTCCATCATCCCCTTGCAAGCCCCAATGTTCCTATGCAGCCCCCAATACCCACATCATCTACTTGCAGCCCCCAATATTCCCATACAATATTTCCCCCCCCCGTCTTACTTATAGGAAACAAGGTATCTATTAGAACTACCCTTCTTGTTTATACTGATAAATATATCCTATATAATAAAATCGGAGTCACTACTTAAATACATTACATTGTAATACATTACTTATCCTGAGTATCTTGTATTATTGTCTACAGCTGGACTCACTGTTCTGAGTTCATACAGTTATGACCAAACGTTTTGAGAGTGACACAAATTTAGCTTTTGCCAAAATTTGCTGCTCCATATTTTTCAGACTTTTTAGTCAGATGTTTCTATGATTACTGAAGTGCATTTATAAGCGTTTTGTAAGTTTTGAAACTTTTACTGACAAATACATCAAGTTTATGCAAAACTCAATATTTACAGTGTTGAACCTTTGCTGCTCATCGTCTCCGGTTTGGTCCTTACCGCATCTTCGGATCCTCTAAAGTGTACTGGACTTCCATTCATCATGACATCCTGGAGGGTTCTAGGCAGGTGCATGGCAGACCAGTGGCACCGGGGCGATGTTGCAATGCCATTGACCTTCACAGAACCCTCCAGGGCGCCATAAAGCATTGAAGTCCATTAAAGTGTGAAAAGATCAGAAGATGTGGCAGGCCATAGAGGTATCAATGTATTACATTATCTGACAAGTTACGAATTGCAATATGTGTACAGGATCAGACCTACCATCTGAATAGTACAGAAAGTAAGCACTAGAACCATCAACAGTACAGAAGCACAGCACCAGAACCACCAATAGTACATGAATACATCACCAGAACACCATCACTTGAGAAATACATCACTAGAAGCACCGTTGGACATGAATACAGAACAATAACTACTATCAGCAGAGGAATACATCACCAGAACCACCAACAGAGCAGCCATACATAATCAGAACCACCATCAATAGGGAAATACAGCATCACAACTCTCATCAGTACAGAAAAACAATCACCAGAACCATCATGCTATCAGTACAGGACTGCATCACCAGAACCACCATCAGTACATGAACACATAACTAGGGTCACTATCAGTTACAGATATACATCACCAGAACCGCTATCAGTACAAAAATACAGTATGGTAACCACCTTCAGAAAAAACATCACTAGAACCACCATCAGTACAGGAATTGTTCACCAGAACAACCATACGTACATGAATATATCACCAAAACCACTATTAATTCATGAATGTAGCACCGAGATTAGTACAGCGATCAATTGTAATGTCAGTTCAGCCCCAAACATTTGTATTGAACCTACAACTGCCAATATGCCTTTAACAATGGTAAGAAGATAATAGGGATAGCAATAAAGAATGCGGCAGCACTCACCGGTCAAGAAGAATTCTTTGTTTATTCACATAAGTATGCTTACATGACGGCGCAGTAGAGGTGCGGGGGTGCGGGACAGGATGGGGGGTCCTCAACAACGGACCGTTTCGCGCCTCCTCTCGGCACTTCAACAGGTTACAACACGATGGTGGAGGACATTTCCTGCCTTTATCTCGACCTTCACATTTCATTAACCCTTTCCAGTGCTTGATACAAAAAGTGACATATACATTAAGAAAGTGACATGTGCGTTAAAAACATACATTTAATATTAAGAACATGTAGAACAAGTAGCTGTGCAAAACACCAAAATAGTAAGGCATATGCAAAATGCTTCTATAAAAAGACAGATAGATCATTTTTGTCATTAAAACCCAGGGGATCCTGAGCCTTCAATCTCAAGATCTACTTTGCTTCTCTTTGGGGGAGCAGTTTATGCAAATTACCAACATTCAGTGGCATTTCAACTCTTTCAAGGGCCACAAATGTTAACACACTAGGGTCTCCTTTATGTTCTGCTCTTACATGTTCTATTAACCTTATTGAACCTTTTCCTGTCACAATGGATCTGCAGTGCTCACGAAATCTTACAAAAAGGCACCTAATGGTTTTTCCCACATAATCACGTCCACATGGACAAAAAAATACCATATTCTTAGTCTTACAAGAAATAAATTGCCTTACCTCATGCATAACATAGCCGATTTTTACCGGATTTTTTATCAAATCTTGGGGGCAAAAACTGCAATCCCACATTTAAAATTTCCTTTCGGACACTGCATTTCCAACCAAGTCCTCTCTGGTAATAACCGTTTCTTTACAATCATATCGCCTATGTTCTTATCTCGTCTGTGTCACTAGCGGTTTCCTAAGTACCACCTCCCCCAGATGTTTTATCACTCTCTATAAGGTACCAGTTTTTCTTTACTGCTCTACAAATGACATCGTCCAGAGGGCCAAATTTAAAATTAAAAATGAACCTTTTTTCCTTTTTGGTGCCCACTGTTTTTTTCCAACCCTCTTTCCACCTAGTATCCACGTTCACATGTGCCTCATTAATCATATCCTTAGGGTAACCCCTCATCCATAATCTTTCCTTCAATTCATTGACATGCTCCTTAAATCTTTCATCTGAACTGCTAGCCCTTCTTAGACGTAAAATCTGATTGTATGGCAAAGCCTTCTTAACATGATAGGGGTGATTACTTTTAAAGTATAGGAGTGAATTAGTGGCAGTTGGTTTCCTATAACTCTCTTCCTATAACTCTTCCTTCTTTTACCATTACCTTTATATCTAGAAACTCAAGCATTTTACCTCCCAACACATATGTAAACTTCATATTCATATCATTCTTTGAGTTCAAATACTCTACAAAGGTCTCGAACTGTTCACTAGAACCGTCCCAGACCACAGATATGTCATGCACATAGCGGTAATAGTGTTTAATACACTTTAGAAAGTGTAAACAACATTGTAAACAACTTTGTTCGCTTAGAAACCCAAAAATATATTGGCTACGGCACAAGCTACTGGTGTCCCCATCGCAGTCCCGTCACACTGTGTATACCACTGGTCTAAAAATGTAAAGGCCTCATCAGAGCTGGAATTCTAGGTTTAGCATGAAGAGACCTGAGGATTTAGTGCTTGATAGTAGTAATAAAGAGTATGCACTCAGAACTGGACATGGGACATTGAAGACCCAGTGGGCTGGAGAGATGAGTGGTAGGATGAGTGTACGTATTATTTTTCATTTTTTACATTTAAAAATGGTTATTATGTTGTGGGTTCTGGAGAGACTCAAGAAATCAATAAGGGACATTCATTTTGTGGAAAATAATCTCACTTTATACTATACCGCGCCCGCCATCTGCTTTCCATGATCGCCATTCCGGTTCAGCTACTGCGCGGGCGCAGTAAGACAGTAAGACAGCACCGATTGGTCTGAACTTTGCGCATGCGCATTAGCGGCAAACTCCGTCAACGCCATTTTACTAATGGCCGAAATATGCCAGCAGCGCTATAGCGATTTGTTTTAACCATCCACTATCCTGATTTGTCTCAAATTTGAGCGGAAATGCTAATTTTTACATTCATACCCATGGGATCATTATATATGTATTACCCAATCAGGGTTTTTTTAGGAACTAGGGGTATGTCCCAAATACCGGATTAAGCGGCACCAGTAACATGACCATTCTATTATCGCCTCCGTAGCTGCAGTAGTTGAAAATATATAAAGGTCTAAGACCACAAAATATAGTCAGATCCATTCATAGACTAATGTCCATTATATTTTATTTCCTCAGGCGACATATTGATCATCTGGGGGTAAACCCTCACCACAAACAAAACGCCATAGTTACCGCTCATATGTAGAGAAGGGGATGATATAGATTCTGATAGACAATATTTTCGGAACCTTCAGGTGCGTGTTTATCTGAGCATTCATCCTAAAAAGGATAAAGAAACGATTCTTAAAAAATCTTAAAAATTATCATTAATACAAAAAGATACAATGTATCCCTCCATAGACAGAACATATCCGAGAAACTGTTGCAGACAGAGGAAGTTCAAGCAGACCTTTTCAACATCAGAATGTATGGATTTTGAAATCTTTATTTAAACCCGCAGGTTGTAATGTCTGCAGTGTAAAGTTCCCTTCTAGTTCCTTCCGTTATAACTTTTCTACTCTATTACCCCACGTCTTGCTTTAGGCATGTGACTTTCAGAGTGTCCCTTCTATACAAAGTGTTTGGGTACAGGGAGATTCCATTGTTTTCTCCTTATCGAATACCTGTGTTGATTGAATCTTGTTTTTAGATCACGGGTGGTCTCTCCCACGTATAGAAGGTTACATGGGAGAGGAGAAGAGGAGATATACCCCATATTCGCTGTTAAGGCTACTTTCACATTAAGATTTTGTTAAATCTGATGCTGTACGATGAAAATCGGACAGCATTGGATGCTCAAAATCGGATGCTATCCGATCCGATTTTTTATCGGATCCGATTTAAATGGCTGTGGGAGGGCTGTGGGAGGTTATGGGAGTGGTCTAGGGCAGAGGTCCCCAACTCCAGGCCTCAAGGCCCACCAACAGTGCAGGTTTTCAGGATCTCCTTAGTATTGCACAGGGCTTGGAATCATTACCTGTGCAGATGATCACATTAGCACCTGTGCAATACTAAGGAAATCCTGAAAACCTGCACTGTTGGTGGGCCTTGAGGCCTGGAATTGGGGACCTCTGGTCTAGGGTATTGAGCATGCTCAATACAGAAAATCGGATCCGATATTGGATCCGATTTTCCATCCGATCAGATGCCCCATAGACTCCCATATTATTTTAATCGGATCACATCGGATCACTTCGGATCCGATGCGATCCGATTTTTGAATCGGATACCAAAATCGGAGCAGTTTCAGACTTTGACTCCTGAAAAAAATCGGACAGAATCAGATCGGATGCAAATCGGATGCCATTAAGTGCACATCCGATCCGATCCTAATTGGAGAACATGGGGGCTAAATCGGATCCGATGCTGTCCGATTTTTATCGGACAGCATCGGATTTAGCAAAATCGGAGTGTAAAACCAGCCTAAGTAGTATTTATCAGAATGATTTTCTTTCAATATTTTTAGATCATTATTTACACCTTCAATAAAAGCCTGTATATGGGGTGAATCACTAGGTGGCATAAAATAACTCTTATTAAAAAGACACAGATTTTTAGATTCAAGTTCACAAGTTTTTTCTTTTGTTACCAATTTACCTTTACTTAGCCATTCCTTTAATTATAACTTCCTGAGAAAGTGGTTAAGATCAATGGAGAGCTGGAACCAATGAGTGTGTGAACTTATGCTGAAATGTAACCCTTTATTCAGAAGTTGTACGGTAATTGGATTGGAGTTAATACCTTTTTAGAAAGATTCACTACTAGATTTGGTCCCGGTTCCTCATGTTGACCTGTCTCTGAGGTTGGGTTTTTGTTTTGGGCCTTTTCTCTTTTTGGTGGTCTATGTTGTCTCCTGCCCCCTCTCCTTTGCTTCCGGTATTCGGATTTATAGTTATAACTGGTATTTAATATGCATAAAAAGTTGAGTAACCTTGCACTGTATGAAAATTGTATTATCTTGTACTGTCCATAATCATAGAATATATTATAATCCAATGATGTACGATTCAAAGCTGAAATTTCCCAGCAATTCCAATGTAGGAAAAAGCCAGCTTTTGCTTGTGATCTGTATTCTAGGTCTTTAAACCATGTATCTTACTGTAAAATAATTTTTGAGAAAAATGTCCTAGTGCTTTATTGTTTATTATATATTAGGACTGTGTCTCTTGAAAAACGTATTAATACAAAAAAGGTGGGGAACAAGAGGCGCAATAGTGCCCTATCACTAGTGACACTCAGATGGGAGTGGTGTCATGCAGTTCCACTCACCTCTTCCAGTTGTGCGACCCACAACTGGTTTAAAAGCATAACACAGTATCAGCTGCTGCAGGACCTCCACCGACCACTCCAACATGGAAAAACTGCCAGAAAATATGGGAAGCAAGGTGTGCCACAGTCCGCGCCGCTGACTCCACAAAATCACCTGGGATGCAAGATGTTGTAGCAATATACCTCTTTATTCCTTCCTACGCGTTTCGGCGCCCTTCCTGGCACCTTCCTCAGGGATATTCTTGCATCCCAGGTGATTTTGTGGACTCAGCAGCGCGGACTGTGGTACACCTTGCTTCCCATATTTTCTGGCAGTTTGAAAAACGTATTGACTGTTTCCAATAATAACCAGCAGAAGTGTGAGTGCCGCTCTTTAGTAAAAATACAATTTTTATGCCACATTACCTCTGCTCAGTGTTTCTTGGATGCAATGAGTGACAGTTTGCTGCACTATGGAATCAGGACATGCTGAGCTGTCAGTCTGGCAAGTGACAGCTCAGTCACTCAATCTAGTGGTGGGGTGTGTTGATCTGTCCGCGTGTGGATTGACAGGTCAGCCAATCAATCTAAGACTGGGAGGTGCTGGGCTTTCTCAGGTGTTCTGTTTTCTATGATTGCCCAGCTACTTACAGTAGCTGAGCAGTGAGACTCAGATCTCTGCTAGTCGTAGCATTTTGCTAATTGGTGGCATGTTGTCCTTGCTTGCCTGCGATCTCTGTTTTGATCCATTGCTGTCAGAGCTTTGACTTACTCTGACCATCCATGTGCTTTGTTAATTCTTCCCTATGTTCTGACCCTGGATCAGGACCTGAGTATGCCTTTGTCTTTTTTCTTCGTCAACAACATGATCTCTTGGTATCTGACCCCTAAACATGTGACTACCATGCCTCGTGGATTGTCCATGCAATGACTAGCATCAGACTATAATTTCACATAGCATAGGATAAGTAGGGGTGCATTTTTATTAGCCTTTTATCATTGACAAGCATTCCAGTTTAAAGCTAGTGTAACTAAGTTGTCAATCACCTAACAAATGATCAAAATCCTCATTTAGTGTGTGAAATTATTTTTAAGCTTGCTTAAAAAGTCATCATTCTTGACAACACATTGTGATATGTTATGCCGAGAACAATGACTGTCTATGCACACAGAGCGATTCAAGCATTCAGTTGTACTTGCATAGAATTAAAGCTCCAACTGCTGATACTTCAGAGTCAGAATGATGTCACCAGCACAATCAGGTCAGCTAATCATGCTGCGGGTATCACTCAAGCACCGCACAGGAGGAGAAGATTGGTAAAAGTTAAGTATGAGAAGAGACAATATAGGCAGGATGAAATATGTGAAGTGACAGTATGGGCAGGGTGGAAGAAATGTGTGTGGAAACAGTATTGATTGGGAAGGGGAATGTGTGGCGAGAGAATATGGTGAATTGGGGAGAATGTTGTTATTATTATTATTATTATTATTATTACCGTATTTATTTATATAGCACCATTGATGTCATGGTGCTGTACATGAGAAGGGTTACATACAAAATGATATAGTTTACAGTAAACAAATTAACAATGACAGACTGGTACAGGGGGGAGAGGACTCTGTCCTTGCGGACTTACATTCTACAGGATATTGGGGAGGAGACAGTAGGTCAGGGATGAAGCCGCTCCGGTGGCGGTGGGGCGGCAGCTCGGTCATTGCAGGCTGTAAGCTTTACTGAAGAGATGGGTTTTCACGTTCCGTCTGATGGATCCAAGCGTGGTGGATAATCGAACATGTTGGGGTATAGAATTCCAGAGGATCGAGGATATTCGGGAGAAATCTTGGAGGCGATTGTGTGAGGATTGGATAAGGGTTGAGGAGAGGAGGAGGTCTTGGGAGGATCGAAGATTATGTGAGGGAAGATATTGGGAGATTAGTTCAGAGATATGTGGAGGAGGCTGGTTGTGGATGGCTTTGTAGGTCAGTGTTAGTGGCTTGAACTGGATTCGTTGGGGAATTGGGAACCAGTGAAGAGATTTGCAGAGAGGAGAAACAGGGGAGTAGCGAGGAGAGAGATGGATTAGTCGTGCAGCAGAGTTGAGGACAGACAGGAGAGGTGCAAGAGTGTTAGCAGAGAAGCCACAGAGAAGGAGTAGTTGAGGCGGGAGATGATGAGGGCATGTACAAGAATTTTAGTAGATTGTGGGCTGAGGAAAGGATGGATTCTGGAAATATTTTTGAGGTGGAGGCGACAGGAGGTGGCGAGAGTTTGTATGTGTGGTTTGAAGGACAGGGCAGAGTCGAGAGTTACTCTGAGGCAGCAAATTTGAGGGGTGGGAGAGAGCATGATGCCATTTACCATAATAGATAGATCAGGTGGTGAAGATGAAAGATAGGTTGGAGGAAAGATGATGAGTTCCATTTTGTCTACATTAAGTAGAAAGGTAATGAAAACCGGTTTCAAATTGGAGCGGCGCTTCCATACTCATCCAGGGTTTTCTTTTTAAAAAATATTTTCTTTTATTTCATTCCGATTGTAAAAAATAAGAAAACGATACAGTATAGTACAACGCGTTTCGACCTAGATACAAGTCTTCCTCAGGTACATTTAGTAATAACATAAAAGGTATCTTAAAAATGTCTATCTATGTCTATCTATGTTATTCTTATACTATAAGAATAACATAGATAGACATTTTTAAGATACCTTTTATGTTATTACTAAATGTACCTGAGGAAGACTTGTATCTAGGTCGAAACGCGTTGTACTATACTGTATCGTTTTTTAATTTTTTACAATCGGAATGAAATAAAAGAAAATATTTTTTAAAAAGAAAACCCTGGATGAGTATGGAAGCGCCGCTCCAATTTGAAACTGGTTTTCATTACCTTTCTACTTGACTGATCAGAGACACACCCTGAGTCTTTGGAATCTCCGGAGGAGTGAGCAGCAAGCCTGCAGTCCAGCAATCTATTAAGAAATACGATATACATCTTGTAAAAAGGTGAGCAATATTTCAATGACAGTAACTATTTATTGAAAAAGACTAATACACTTAGATCTGCACCAGATCTATTCCATTTGTCTCTCCCCCCATTAGCTCTTATCCGGAGCAGAATTCTAAGTTTTGTCTACATTGAGTTTTAGGAAGCGAGAGGAGAAGAAGGAGGATATGGCTGACAGACACTCTGGAATTCTGGTGGAAATTCTGGAAAATAATTCTGCAAATAGGGTATACCTGGGTATACAGTGAACAATGAAAGACAAGGATTTGCTCACCTTTTATCCAACATATGGATTTTTATCCTGATGGCGATATGCAGCTGATGAGTCCAGGGCTAGGGGTACTCAGACACCGGGACTGATGGCTTCTTGGATGGGGAATCATGGGTGGTCGGGTTCCCGGTTCCGTGCCCTGGTTATCATTTGTTAGATGGTGGGGAGGGAATATTTACAAGGGAACGTGACGCCACCTGTGGATCCCGGTAATTTGGGTACCGGCGCTGCAAGCCAGCCACTGAGGTGATGGTGAGTGCAGCAGAGAGTGGTCCAGTTCCCCACAAGAGGAGCTTTACCTCAGGGCAGCGGGGATGGAGGATGGTGAGTGGGATGAGGGGAGTAGTTGTTGCAGTTCTTACCCCTCTGATGCAGTGTTGGTGTTGGTGCTGCAGCCCTCGGGCACCGGCGAGAGAACTCACAGAGACAAATTTCAACTTCAACTCCTGTTTACTGGGTACCGGCAGATGGTAAACATTACACGGTACAGTCTGGTTTACCGGGTGTCTGTTGCCAGTTCAGGGTCCCCCTTATGGAATCTCTAGATATTCCTTCACCAGTCCTTCGGGGTCTAATTAACTCTTCTTGTCTCTACCACCTTCACAGTGCTCTCCTGCCAGTCCTACGGTCTGTAACTAGCCAATCAGGTTGGTCCCTTACCGGTACAGACAGGAGCAGCAGGGGAGCACAATTTCTCCCGCCACCGGAATTCGGTCTGCAACCTCTAGTGTTCTCAATCGGTTTCAGTCCTGAGGGGTGAGATGTCCTTGTGGCGCTAGCGGCAACCCGATTACTATGGGCCCGCAGCTCGTCAGTCTGCGGTCAGAGGTGAACTGCTGACCGACTCGGCTTCCCGTGTTGTTGTCATCAAAGTTTTCCTGTGCGCCCTGCAAAAGCGCAGTTTCTGGGGCTTCCTGTGTGGCTGCATCCATGGTAAACATTGGGTTACCATGGAGCAGCGTTTCCACACAGTACCCGACCTTAGCACTTCGACCCACCGGGTTTGGCATCTCAGAGCTAAACTTTCCTGCACCACACTCGGAGCTGGTACTATCTGAATCATGTAGCAATTCCAGATATCCAGTGGCATTGAGGTTTCCATTCATGAAGAATGGCCCCACTGTCTGTGTACCTCATATACCACACCATACCATCAATGTTTGTGTTCCAACAGTCTTGGAGGGATCTATCCACTGTGGGATAGTGTCAGACCAATAGCACTGGTTTTGTTTGTTAACTTCACCATTCACAAAAACGTTTGCCTCATCCCTCATCTGAAGGCAATTGTCTATGCTGTGAAGATATGAGATGTGCAGCATCTGAAACAACGGATACTGGAAGCCTGTGCTAGCATTTCTTCTGCGGTGTTGCTATCAGTGTGTCAAGAGTGGGAGAAGAGGGTTGCATTCACAATCCAACACAATGGGCAGCACTTTGAACACATTTTATAAGTGGTCATAAACTTGTAAATTGAAGTTCAAACAGGAATGGTTTCAATGGTCCGCGCTGCTGCTTCAATAAATGTACTCCAAAAGCATTGTTTCCTCCATCCCCTTCTTTATTCCATCATGTAACCAACGCGTTTCGGTGCAACCCTCGCATCTTCCTCAGGGTACCGTTGAAACCATTCCTGTTTGAACTTCGGTTGAGATGGTGGAGGTTCTGCAGCAGCTGCTAAAGCGCTTAAGCTGGTTGTGGGTTACACAACCTGAAAAGGTGAGTGTACCCTTATTGTGACCTATAACAAACTACGCGTCTTTTTGATAAGGCACCATCTGCGCCTCTTGTGTCTCCTTTTATTTGTAATAAACTTGTAAATAACTCATAAAAGAATAAAGTTATGTTAAAACCAAGCACACCATTATTTTGTCTTATGAAATTCTCAATAAGTTTGATGTGTCACATGACCCTCTTCCCATTGAAAAAAATAAAGTTGTATCCAAAATGGCCGACTTCAAAATGGCCCCACCACGATCATCACCCATCTGGAAAGGTTTTCCCCCTCCCATATACTAATGTGCCACAAACAGGGAGCTGATATCACCAACCATTCCCATTTTATTTAGGTGCATCCATATAAATGGCCCACGCTCTACATTTTTTAGTACAAAGCCTATGTGAAACAAATGCTACTTAATGCATTGTATTACCCTGTCCAATGTGTCTGCTGATTATTGTGCATGGCAAAGGGGGCCTTGACCCTTCTGGCCCATATTACTCTCAATTCGTCCCTCCCTGATATGTAATCAGTATAATTTTCAACCCTTAAATTGCAGTCAAATGAACCTTTAAATTAATATTTGTTCACATTGCACTCTTGCATCAGACTCACTCCTTCAGAAGATCATTTTCTCTTTCACTCAATTTTTATATTTTACAAGTCTCTGTTACAAATTAACACTTCCATTACAAACATGACACAATACCACAAGTCTGAAGCGTCTCTGACATGTCTGTCAATATTAAGCGCCTTGTTCACAAAATTCTTGGCTGTCACTGAGATGGCAGACAGATTATTCTTCCTCCGTAACCCCATCCTGGCGTGAAACTATTAAAGGTTACTCTTATGGGAGGATTCTCCTTTAACAAGCTCATATTTGACCTGATTGGAGTTGATGGGAGCGGGACATAAAGCAGTTGCTCTAAAGCCATCTCCCTTTAGAGTCTTATTGTTTGGAGGTTGTTTAGAATTACCTTGAGTTAAGGGGCTTCTTGCTAAGCCTGATGTGACCCGCGTGTCTCTACAATGCATCACAGACTCATAACGGAGATGTTGTAGCCATTGCTTCGAATAGTCTTATCCATCTCTCTACTCCCATAAATACTTTATCAAGTAGCCCAAAGCAGTGCTTCTTAGGATGTGTAATTTAGGAATTTGTCGTCAATCATAACTCAATAGACTCAGAGGCTGTGCGTTGCGTCAACTTTACAACACAGTGTTTTTACAGTTTTTTTCTGTATCCACAGAAATATTAAACATTGTGCCAAGGTCACAAAAATCAAAAGTCTTCTGTGGGTTAATGTCAATTCTATAAAGGGGATGTCTAATGAGGTTGGAGCTGCCCTATCACTAATAGAAGGAGGTCCAAGGGGAAGAGCATGAGGTTGTTTCATGAATGTGATCTATCTACTATATACTTACCTAGTGGTATCCATCATGAACTTAAGACTGTATGTCCACGAATCCCACAAATTACCGCACCACTGGAAGCCACGGCATATTAGCACACCCAAGTGATGGGTATGCCAATATGGTTCCAAATATGGCAGCGGTACCAAAACCTGAACCTGATGCTGCACGTGCCACCTGCCTCACACCGAACACCTCCCACCACCTGCAGCAACCCACATGCTTCCGTCCATCTTCCTCTGACTTACCAGACGATACAGGGCTTGTGGTGTTGTCTTGGTCATGTGATCAGTCAGACACTGCGCTCAGCGCCTGCCGCACAAGTTTGGAAGGAGAGGGGTCAGCGCACAGGGGGCTCTCTGTCAGTGGCTAATACACAGCGCCCAGGGGCCTAAAGCTATCGGGGAATGGCAGCGCCGGCAGATGCACAGCGCACAGGAAGGAGGGAAGGGAAGAGGCAGGCACAGAGAGGAGAGACAGCATACATGGGAGACACAAGCACAGAGAGAAGAGACAGGCACAGGGTGGGAGGCAGGGGAAAGACAGTGCACACAGGAGAGAAAGCACACACAGGGGAGAGACAAGCACAGAGAGAAGAGACAGCGTATATGGGAAAGAAAAGAACAGAGAGAAAAGACAGGCACAGAGGAGAGACAGAGCACAGGGGGAGGCAGGGGAGAGATAGTGCACACGGGAGAGACAGCACACAGGGGAGAGACATGAACAAAGAGGAGAGACAGGCACAGAGAGAAAAGACAGACACAGTGGAGAGACAGGCACAGAGAGAAGAGACAGACACAAGGGAGAGACAGCGCACGGGGGGAGACAGGCAAAGACAGTAGAGACAGGCATGAGGGAGAGACAGGCACAGAAGAGAGTCAGGCCCAGAGGAGAGACAGGCGCAGGGGAGAGACAGGCACAGAGAGGAGAGATGTAAAGTCTTTACAATAGGGGGCTTTCTGTTCACTACTATTCAGGCCCACACGGGCATTCGCAGCTGATGGAACGACCACAGACTCAGGTCTCGAAAATAACAGTTGCACTTACTTTCACAGGAACGGGGAGTATAACATGGAGGAAATACTTCACAGTTCACATAGGTAGTCCACAGCAAATACAATTCAGTTAGATTTTAACATGGAATTGATGTTCTGGAGCTTTAAGAACCTGTATGATTTGTACATACAGTTGTGGCCAAAACTATTGACACCCCTTCAATTCTGTCAGATAATACTCAGTTTCTTCCTGAAAATGATTGTAATCACAAATTCTTTGGTATTATTATCTTCATTTAATTTGTCTTCAATGAAAAAACACAAAAGAGAATGAAGCAAAAAGCAAAACATTGATCATTTCACACAAAACTCCAAAAATGGGCCAGACAAAAGTATTGGCACCCTCAGCCTAATACTTGGTTGCACAACCTTTAGCCAAAATAACTGCGGTCAACCACTTCTGGTAACCATCAATGGGTTTCTTACAATGCTCTGCTGGAGTTTTAGACCATTCTTCTTTGGCAAACTGCTCCAGGTCCCTGATATTTGAAGGGTGCCTTCTCCAAACTGCCATTTTTAGATCTCTCCACAGGTGTTCTATGGGATTCAGGTCTGGACTCATTGCTGGCCACCTTAGAAGTCTCCAGTGCTTTCTCTCAAACCTTTTTCTAGTGCTTTTTGAAGTGTGTTTTGGGTCATTGTCCTGCTGGAAGACAAGACCCATGACCTCTGAGGGAGACCCAGCTTTCTCACACTGGGTCCTACATTATGCTGCAAAATTTGTTGGTAGTCTTCAGACTTCATAATGCCATGCACACGGTCAAGCAGTCCAGTGCTAGAGGCAGCAAAGCAACCGCAAAACATCAGGGAACCTCCGCCATGTTTGACTGTAGGGACCGTGTTCTTTTCTTTGAATGTCTCTTTTTTTTCTCCTGTAAACTCTTTGTTGATGCCTTTGCCCAAAAAGCTCTACTTTTGTCTCATCTGACCAGAGAACATTCTTCCAAAATGTTTTAGGCTTTCTCAGGTACGTTTTGGCAAACTCCAGCCTGGCTTTTGTATGTCTCGGGGTAAGAAGTGGGCAGGGGCTGACTGGCGACGCAAACCCTGGGTGGCAAAATTTTTCCGGCAGCCCTTGGGTGAGGATCCGGGCGGGGGGGGGGTGATGTCGGAAATTTTTAAATTTTTGGCGTCCCGTCTCAGTCCCACCAGCCCTTAGGTGAGGGCCGGGGGGGGTGGGCAGGGGGGGGAGTGCTGTCGGAAATTCAATAAATGCAATATTTGTGAAGGTGATATCAAAGAAAGACGATATACAATATGAGACATACTGGTAGGATGTTTTCATTGTGAGCCCCAATGGGGACAGTGTTGATGATGTATGTAAAGTGCTGTGGAGTTCATAGTGTAATATAAATGTAAAAAAATATTTCTTCATATGTCTTCACAATACTGAGATCTGAGGATCTTCTATTTCGAGGTCAGGGGCTCTCTGATGCCATGTAGCTGCCTGTCTCGCTGTCTTCCTCTTTTGACACTGCAGTGTGGTGGACAAGAGGGCATTAACTGGTTAATAACAAGAAGTATGGTGTGTACTAACTGAGCCATACACCCTCCCATACCATGTCCAGCAGACATTGTAGGATTACTATATGGATTTTATTATTAGGGCACGGACACACTGGCGTAAAGCTCGGATGAGTGCAATGTGTGATTTTATTGCAGTGCAGCCAGTTAATCAACGTCTGAAACACATTGACGAGTGTCGGACGCTTTTTTCTCATCCAGATTCTGGATGGGGAAAAAGTCACAACATGCTGCGACATTATGCGATTCATGTGCGAGACTCGCCAATGCAAGTCTATGGGTCTGACAAAATCATGGACCGCACACTGACAGCACACGGACCATCCGAGAGGCATCCGTTTTTTTCACTGATACATTATCATTCTTCAGCCGAGACAACTGTAAAATGCTCCTGTAAATAGCAGTAATAGCTGCTGGGAAACAAAACAGATTGCACATGGATGTGATCTAAGAAAACTGTCGGACACTCGCACAGCATTTGGATGTCCCAGTGGCCAGCCACACAGACAGCCCGCCACAGCCACACACAGAGCCACAGCCACACAAAAACAGTCAGCCACATAAACAGCCAGCCATATAGACAGCTACACAGACGCAGAGAGCCACACAGAGAGACACAGCCACATAGACAGCCACACACATAGCCACAGCCAGCCACACACAGAGCCACAGCCAGCAACATAGACAGCCATAGCCAGCCACACACAAGCACACACAGACACAGCCAGCCAAACACAGACACAGCCAGCTACACACACAATATCAGCCACACACACATACCCAGCCACACAAACACAGCCAGCCACACACAGCCAAAGCCAGCCAGCCACACACATACAGCCAGCCACATAGCCAGCCACACACACAGCCAAAGCCAGCCACACACAGGCGCAGCTACCCACACACACAGACACAGCCAGCCACACACACAGCGAGAAATATAGACAGCCATAGCCAGCCACACACACACATACAGCCAACCACACAGCCAGCCACACACACAGTCAGCCACACACAGCCAAGCAGCCCCAGCCACACACTCACAGTCAGCCACACACAGCCAAACAGCCCCAGCCACACACAGCCAGCCACGCAGCCTCAGCCACGCAGCCACAGCCAACCCCAGCCAGCCACAACCACGCAGCCCCAGCCAGACACAGACATAGTTAGGCACACACAGCCAGCCACAGCCACATAAAGACACAGTCAGACACACAGACAGCCACATGCAGCCACGCAGCCCTAGCCACACATAGACACAGTCAGCCACACAGACACATTTTGCCACACACAGCCAGCCACGCAGCCTCAGCCACACAGACACAGTCAGCCACAGACAGCCCCGGCAACACAGACACATAGTCAGCCACAGCCATGCAACCCCAGCCACACACAACCAGCCACAAAGCCCCAGCCACACACAGCCAGCCACATACAGCCAGCCACAAAGCCCCAGCCACACACAACCAGCCACACAAAGCCCCAGCCACATACAACCAGCCACAAAACTCCAGCCACATACAGTCAGCCACACAGACACAGCCCCAGCCATACACAGACACATAGACAGAAAGACACACACACACACACTACCCACCACCACCAGCTGCTGCAGCTCATCATGATCTGAGCAGCCAGAGCTGCACAATCAAATTTGGAACAGTATGGCAGCCATCACTGTCTGCGCTCCGCTCTGGAGGGACTGGGTGGGTTCACACAAGGTTCTTCACTGCCTGCGTGCTGACGTAGCACGCAGGCTACACATACCCACCGCTCTGAATCCTCCCTGTCTTTGCTGGGCTGGGCTGGCCTGGCTGGCGCAGTGGCCCTCTCATCCAATCCCTGCATCCCGCAGGCCAGCCATGACAACGCACCCGCTGCTGCCGGAAGCCCGGACCGGCCCCGCGATGGCGCAGCCTGCTGAGAGAGCTGAGAGCTCTGCTCAGAGGTGAGTGCGGCTGCGGCGGTTGCGGCCGAGCTGCCAAACGGCCACCCGCTAGCACTGACTCAGTGCCTTAATCGCGCCCTGCGTCCCGCCGGTTGCCTGGACGATGCAGCCCTTGCTGCGATTTGAAGCCCGGGCGGTCCCACTGCGGCCGCACCGCGCTGACAGCCGGCCGCTCAGTCAGATCCTTTCGCTATTCCGGGCGGCTGCCAGCAGTACCGGGCGGCCCTAAACTGTCACTACATCGGCGGCCCGGAGGGCAGTTGCCCCCCAGGAACCCGGCCCAGTCCGCCCCTGGAAGTGGGGTCTTCCTGGGTCTCCTACCATACAGTCCCTTTTCATTCAGACGCCGACGGATAGTACGAGTTGAAACTGTTGTACCCTCAAACTTCAGGACAGCTTGAACTTGTTTGGATGTTAGTCGAGGTTCTTTATCCACCATCTGCACAATCTTGCGTTGAAATCTCTCGTCAATTTTTCTTTTCCGTCAACATCTAGGGAGGTTAGCCACAGTGCCATGGGCTTTAGGCTCCGTGCACACGTTCAGTATTTGATGAGTTTTTTACCTCAGGATTTGTAGACAAAACCAGGAGTGGAGCAATCAGAAGAAAAGTCTAATAGTAACACCGGCACCACTTCTGTATTTATCACCATCTCCTGGTTTTGGCTACAAATCCTGAGGTAAAAAACTCATCAAATATTCAGCGTGTGCACGAGGCCTTAAACTTCTGGATGACACTGCGCACGGTAGACACAGGAACATTCAGGTCTTTGGAGATGGACTTATAGCCTTGAGATTGCTCATGCTTCCTCACAATTTGGTTTCTCAAGTCCTCAGACAGTTCTTTGGTCTTCTTTCTTTTCTCCATGCTCAATGTGGTACACACAAGGACACAGGACAGATATTGAGTCAACTTTAATTCATGTCAACTGGCTGCAAGTGTGATTTAGTTATTGCCAACACCTATTAGATGCCACAGGTAAGTTACAGGTGCTGGTAATTACACAAATTAGAGAGGCCTCTACTTAAGCATGCTAGCTCCTCTCTTCAGTGTCAATCGTATACTTGCTTTTGCCTGTGTAGGTCTGATCCCTCTGTGCTCTGTGTCTGACTTTATTACCTTACCTTTATTACCTTACCTGGACTTTGACCATTTGTCTGTGACCTGACTACTCTTTTGGCTGTCCCTCTGGTTTTCCTGACATCGGCTAGAATTGAACTTCATCTCTGACTACCCCTTGCTGTTACTGCACCATTTCCTGGAGCAGACCTTGGATCACTTAACCTCCCTTTACTTCCAGTAGGTAGTAGTATTATTTTATTTACTTTCTGTTATTGCAGTCTGTTTTTTCACCTCTGAGACTTGTTATTACTGTAGTGACTCGCATCACACTTTAGTATGGGGCAAAGCTTATAGAGATTGGACTCTCTTCTCCAATTCCAGTAGCCAGAAAAGTAAAGTAGCACTGTAAAAATGATAAAACAATTAAAATGTATTCATCCAATGTTACTACAACATTTCAGTTCTCAATTAAAGCATTTTTAACATTGAAAATGGCCCCAAACAGGAAACCTTCCACACCACAGGTGGTAAGCACTCAATCTAAGCTTTGTATTTCTACGCTCATCGTGGAGGCCACTCACAGACCCAGTGACCAGGTGAATGCTTCTTGTCTTCCTGATAATACAACATTGCAGATGTAATATTTAAATACATAAAATTCCGTTATATCACCTCGCACATGTTTTTTTCTCTAATCCGTTTTGTACTCGCTAAGGCTACAATAAAATGCATTCTTATTGCTTCATCCGTTGTGTAAGGTAATAGGTTCGGCACTTTCCAGCTCTACCTTTTCATTTAAGATACATGTCGGGAAATGTGTATTTTTTTTTCTCTAAATCCCTTCATTCTGGTTACTGCCCAGAGGGCACAAGCGCATTAGAAGACAAAGCATTCTGCGTATCTTTGGTTTGTAGTAAGACTGTTTAACATTACAATGTGGCTCTGCGTTTGGTGCGTCGGTATTAAAAGAACATAAAAAATAACATTAATAAAAAAGTGGTTCCTGTATGGTAATCTAAGTTCATCCAGGCAATTTCCCAAAGAGCCCTGGTGAATTATATAACAATATGCTTGTTAGGGGATAATAAAACCCCCCTTCCTGTATTACTGGCGGGAGGCAGAGCTGGAATAGCACAGACTGGTTTAAGTCTATAATTAAAGTTTCCTTCTGTCCTAGTTTTTATGACTGAAATATGTACCATAACCTCTGGGTATTTAAGGGTGTAAATGTATTCCTTAGTTCATCAGTGTATATAAGGTTTTATACAGGGAAATATCTTATGGAAACATGTAACGGGATGCCCCTCCTGGCACCAGCTCACCCCTCCACTCTCTTGCACTAGGAGACATTTGCCCCCCCCCACCACCAACACTCAGGTTTGCTAATATTGTGATAGTTGAACACACAGCACTATTTCTGGGTGGCTGCAGAAAAAGCACTGTGGATGTTTTGGGGGTGTATGGAATCTTAGCAAAGTAAAAAATGATGTGCCATCATACATGTCTCTCTTTCCTGTCTTTCAAAATTGGGGGTTACAACATTGGACAAGGCGCCGTTCCTGATACCTGACTATTGCACCCAATAACAGCAGTAAGATGACCATTGAACTTGATCTAATTTTTTCCAGTTCTGGTTCAGAGTCACCACAGTTATGGCCTGTGATGAATCCACAGTGGATCAATCGAGCAAGCATGCCAGATTTTATAGTCTGTAAACCAACCTGCCACTGAGAAATTGAGAAGAGACTGGACAACCAATTTTAAAGGAACCCTTTAGCAAAAAAAATTGGACTAAACTGCAGCCATGGTGCATGTAAAAACTTTTAAACATGCGCAACAGTCTAAGGCTGCTTTCAGATTTGCATTTGTGTCTGCATGTGTCGAGCCCCAGGCCCTGGGGTACTCAGGTACCCGGCTCGGTGGTTGATCTAGGGATGGCACGGGTGGCAGCACCTGATCCTGTGGCCTGGGTGACACTTCAAAAAGGGTTGCAATTACAGGGGATTAGAGTTTTGTCATGTGACGCCACCTGTAGTATCTGGTGATGGGTCAACAGCGCCGCCACAGTCCGCCAGAGGTGGGTGGTACTGCGGCTGAGTTGGCAAAGCTCCCTACAGGTAGGGCGATTCCTCCGGGACAGCGTAGTGTAAACGGCAGCTTGGAGTTGAGCTGTAGGTTGGGATGGGGAGTGATGGAGCAGTCTATGAGGGACTATAGAAATTAGAATGAGACGGCACTCACTGCTGGTGTAATGTCAAACGGCTCCTTTATTGATGCATTTGTGCGGGTTACAGGCAGAGGTGGAGAGAGGGGGTGCGGAGGTGGACGACGGGCGCATCAGTTGGACCCGTTGAAGCACATCCAGTGTGAAACGGTGCACCCGCCATCCACCTCTGCACCCCCTCCCTCCACCTCTGCCTGTAACCCGCACAAATGCATCAATAAAGGAGCCGTTTGACATTACACCAGCAGTGAGTGCCGTCTCATTCTAATTTCTATAGTCCCTCATAGACTGCTCCATCACTCCCCATCCCAACCCGCACGAATGCATTAATAAAGAAGCCGTTTGACATTACACCAGCGATGAGTGCCATCTCATTCTAATTTTTATTTTACATGGACTTTGACCCCGAGACCTGAGCAACACTGTTAAATGTCTGGTGTTGTTAAAGGGTTAATTGGAGGTCTGTAACTAGTGCCCGGGACGTCTCGCTTTGACATTTACGAGTCTATGAGGGACGTCGGGAGTGGAGAGGAAAGACGCACACACACTGCAGAAGTCTCTTTTACCTTTTTACTGTTGGTACAGCAGGTAAAGATGTCCAGGGCACTGACAGGTGACCAGGTGCACAGTGGGTCCCCACAGCAAGTGGGTATAAGGCCTCCTCATTTCTCTGTGGTAGCTGAAGCCCAGTCTGCATGCAGCCAGACCGGCCTCCTCTCTCTTCCTGTCCTTGCTCTCTCCTCCTGTGCAATCCACGGGTTACCCTCTCTGATCACTGCTGTGCTGCACTACACTGCGGTGTCTGGCTCCCTCTCTCTGGACTCACAGGGGGACTGAAGTCTCCACGGTGTGACGGGGTTTTCTGTAGTCCTGAAGTATCCTATAGGTGTGGATCCTCGGTGTCCGGTACGTCTTTGGGCGAACTTCCACTAGTTCCTCACTCCCTTTTGGCTTTCTGCTCCTTGCCTTCTGTCCCCACTCAGGCTTGCGGGACGTAAGAAGGGCCACTCTGGATCACTGGCTCGGGCATAACCGCGGCACCGACCACCAGGACGTCTTCGCAGCTCTCCTAGCATCTGCACACTCTGACTAACTCCTCCCCCAGTAGCAGTATTTATACTGGATCTCGCCTAAAGTCAGCGAGTTGAGCTCCCCTACTGTGCCGAGGTGGAAGATGTTGCATGTAGTAGGTACCTGCTGTGGAAACCCAGCTGTGCATTAGGGAAGTCTGTGGCAACCTGCGTGAGCAGAGCGCCACACATGCGGAGGGCATGCAGACGCAAACACAGTGCAAACGCTGCAATACTGATGTGAACGCAGCAGAGAATCTCCGCATGCGTTCACATCAGTATGGTGCTCGGCCAGCCAAACAGCTGTTTCGGCGGCGGCCGGGAGGCAGAGATCAGTGGTGGAGATCTCCTCCCGGCCGCTGCTGATCCCCGACGGTGTCGGGACGGGAGATTTGAAGAAACAGCTGATTTGACAGCTGTGTAAATCTCCCGCGCTGACACCGAATAGGTGATGTCGGCGTGCGAGATTTGAAACAGCTGTCACATCAGCTGTTTCTTCAAATCTCCCGCTCCAACACCGCCGGGAGATTAGCGGTGGCTCTAGCTGATCTCCTGGTGGCCGCTGCTGAGAGATTTCAATGTGATCCGCAGCGTTCTCCTGCGCTGTCATGCCAAAGACACTGAAGATCCGTTCAGATCCATGCATTGTGCTTGCGGGTGCTTGCTGAAAAAACAAGTGCCCACGAACGCACAAAAAATGCAACAGGCTGCGTTCGGAGGGCGCACAAGTTATGCGCATCCGAACGAAACTGCAACCGAACACAGCCAAACGCAGTTACCATGCGTTTCCATGTTAAACATAGGAACGCAGTGTGCTTGCGTTTGGCTGTGTTCAGAACGCTGCGTTCAAAAACGCAAATGTGAAACCGGCCTAATTGGAAGTGTGGATGCAGGGAGAAAATTAAGGTATATTCGTCCCGCAATCACTTGCTTCTAGCTGCATGGTCCTTTACACATGCTTCAGAGCAGGATGTCAAGCAAAGAACAAGGGGGCGATTATAATGTGGTTACTGTCTAGTAAGCACTGATTAATCATAGCTCACATCTCTAATTTAGAAAACCATAACAATATTTAAAACTAATGTGATTCAAGCTATAGGCAAACAAAAATGTAGCAGGTACAACTAGGAACAGGAATGTAATAATTGGGCATGTGACTGTCATCAGGCTCGTTCGGCAGGGGACCTGCCAATGTGGCACCCCATGGGTTAATGTGCCACAATAACACCACATGGGTTCTCTACCCACTACACACTGACAAACATTAGCACCTCTGGGTCAGGAGGGGAGCACAACCTGCTCTCTTAAATACTCCTGCTCATGAGGAAGTAGCTCAGAACAGCTCAGGAGAACAGTGCAGAGGAGTTCAGCTTGGAGCAGGGCTGAGAAGAGCACAGTTAGAGCAGAGTTAGCTCAGTGCAGGCCCAGCAAGGGTCGGAGGAACAGGAGAACTACAGACTGAGGAACACGTCTGGGAGCTGGAGTGATACCTTCAATTGCCCCAGAAGAGCGCACAGAACGGACACCGGATCCAGTACTGTGTCTGGCACCCACAGCACAGTGAATCCAGGAACAGTGGGATTTCTAGATGCCCATAGTACCAGTGCAAGGCAACACGGAGGGGTCAGCACAGCACAGAGGACTCAAGTTGCCTAGCCAAGTGGTACCAGCAGAATAAAGAGAAGGAGTGAGAAGTCCCAGCAGCTCAGCTAGAAGCAGCCGCTCAGGACACACACACACCGCGCAGCACGAGGAAGCTGATGACCCGGACCGGGTGGGAAGAGAGTTTAGCCCCATTACAGACTCCGTGGACTATAATCTGCAACAACATCTGCAGTAAAGCTTTGGAAAACAGCAAAACTGTGAGTCTGTGTATTGATTGCAACCTTTGCCCTACATTCAGCAGCAGAGAGCTCCCACCTGCAGAGCTACAAGCCTACCAGCTCTGCACACAGATTAGAAGAAGCTGCAGCATCAGGAGAAAAGGAGAATTGCACCTTTGACTACTAAACGTGAGTGTGTGTTCTTTAACCCCGTCTCCACCATCCATATCCATTATAGACTATACCATCACTGCCCAGGGGAATACAGTTCTACCCACTGGAACTATACCAGCAGCATGGTGGCTCAAGTGGTTAGCACTGTAGCCTTTGCAGCACTGGGGTCTTGAGGTCCTGGGTTAAATTCCCACTAAGGACAACATCTGCAAGGAGTTTGTATGTTCTCCCCGTGTTTGTGTGGGTTTCCTCTGGGCACTCCGGTTTCCTCCTACATTGTAAAGACATACTGATAGGATGTTTAGATTGTGACCTCCAAGAGAGACAGCATTACTCATGTATGTAGTGCTATGGAATTAATAGCGCTATATAAATGAATAAATATTATTATTATTATATTATTACCATCTATGCTGCCACTACATCGTCCCCGGAGGTTCTGCAGCAGCGGCGGCCGCCTTACTGGCCGCATATAGTGGGTGGCGTCACGATAGACCATTCTCCCCTGTAAATACACCCTTTTATTTGCCAGGGCCCGGGGCACGGTCCGGACCAGGACCACCCGTGACTTCCCCCAGTATCAGACACAGTCCGGTACCGAGTACCCTCATCCCAGTGGGCTCGACACCAACACCAGCGGTTACTTCAGCAGGATATGCATCAGAGCACGCACTTCCAGCTAATGTGTATTGGGCACAGAGGCCGTTGGGTCCCTGCACCGCAATACACACCGCTGGCCAATCAGAGGCACCATGTTGCAATGTAAGCTGACGGTTCTTGCACTGGCTGAACAAGAGAACACCATGCTGCAGGGGAGTGGAAGATGGGGAGTAGAATGTTTTGGGTTTTTTGTATGCAGAGGTAGAATGGAGAACATATATATCAGGAAGGGCTACTTTTATACCAGGATTTAGGAAATATATACCAGGATGGGTGACATATATACCAGGATGGTCTCAGGATGAGGGACATATATAGCAGGATTTGGGACATATATGGGACATATATATTGGGATGGGTCCAAGATGTGGGACATATATTCCAGAATGGGGGATATATATATATATAGATATATATATATATAAAGGGGCCAAGGAGGGGGGACAGTAATACACATAATGGGGGAGGCAACACGTATGTCTTAATGGGATTTAGAATGACACAAGAGCCCATATATGTGACCAACATGCAGGGGAGATTGGGTTGGCTCTGGGAAAGGAGTGGGAGGCAAGATCTAAAACGCACCAGGGCGTCAGACTCTGGTTACGTCACTTCCCAGGACCTGTATGAATACTAATTATTCTGTCAGGTTATCCAACAATATAGAAATAGCTACGCTGTGCTATTTGGAGTCATGAGCTGGGAGGCAAGTGATAGAGCAGGAGTCCAATTTTATGCTAAATAATTTAGACTGTATCGTCTTAATCAATTTAAGCAGGTTGCTTGTGGTAAGATGTAGTATTCTCCCCAGAAACATTAACACACTTGTCCATAGGA
Source organism: Allobates femoralis (assembly GCA_033576535.1). NCBI lineage: Eukaryota > Metazoa > Chordata > Amphibia > Anura > Aromobatidae > Allobates > Allobates femoralis. The sequence continues at coordinate 154,405,012 of JARQOC010000009.1, read as the reverse complement.
TGTGTCTAGTATTGTAGCTCATTCCTATGTAAAGAGGACTTGCCGCCAGGTCAAAGTGGCCAGTTTTTGTTTTTATTTCACTCCGGCTGTTACCCTGGGCATTGTGTTTTTTTTTTTATCTGCCAAAATGGGCCTTTTTAAAAAAAAAAAAAAAAAAAAAAAAGTTAGGGCTAATTTGGTCTTTGCAAGGAGGTGTATCTAATAAATTATCTGGGGACGTGAATTCCTACCCTGCGGGCACCACCCCTTTAGTAAGTAGTGAAAAAATTACTGCTAAATAGAAGAATCATATCTTTGGAGATATATAGTGGATTTTTTAAAAAAAGGGATAGTCAAGGGAACAGCAGAAATGAAATAAGAGCAAAAACTGAAACCTTTTCACCTGGTGATAAGTCCTTGTTAACTGAAAATAAGGGAACTACATTATCTAAATCTTTGGATAAAGAAAAATCATGCTAGATCAGAAGGTTTGTCTAATTTCATGCAATTTTTTTATTTCAGTAAATGCATTTTTCCATGCTGACTCTCAGGTATAACACACATAGCAAACCGAGCCATTAAACCTCTACCCAAAATATCAATGTTCAATATAGTTCTATCTGGCTACAGAAAAGAAATCCAGTTTGTATGGCCGTTGCACAATATCACCTGCTCGTTGTGCCCTCCCAGTGTCCAAGGCTTTGGTATTTAATATTTAACATTCTGTATCCCATAAATTATTGATGGTCCTGTCTTAGCAACTGAAAATCTGCAGCAAATTTTATTGTTGACAAGTGTAATAATGTTCTCTCACCTTCTTAACTTTTGCTATTAAATATTAATATTGGCTGTGTTATCCATTATACAGCCGTGACCTCTGAAACGTTTAGGGCCCAAAGATTAATCCTTTGTGCTTTTTCGGACAGGATATAAATAGTGTAATACCTAATGGAGGAGGAGGAATATGTTATCCTTGTGTTGATCATGTGTTATATTAGACCTTCACTTTTAGGGTGGGATGTACTAAGCAGCTTTATGTTAGTTTGGGGCTCCAGTGCCTAGTAGAGTAGATGATCCCGAGTGCCCGAACTTCATCTATAGATAATACAGTATTTACACTCTTAATTGCATTGCAATCTTCTGGATCGGCATAGTACACAGGAGATATAACTTCAATAAGGTCTAATAGTTCATTTGTGTATAAGCCCATAAGAACTAGTTCATAGTGGAAAGTAACCAGCTGAAAACTCAGCTCCAAATGGAGTTTCTACTTGTAGAACTTTGGGGCTTATTTCCAGGTCAGAGGCTTGGGCCACTGTAGGATGTTCTTGCACTTTGGTGAGCCAGTCCAATCTTGTGCACATATTTACTGACTCCTCGGGGGAGGTTGTCATTGTACTTCTGCTGACCACAATCCCTGAAAAGACACAGACAAAAAGGCAAGAAACTGATAAAAAATGAGTTGTCTTGTTAAGGTTGATGGTGAAGCATTTTATTAAAAATATTTAGCTGATTTTAAAATGTATAACTCTGAATTCCACTTGTATCACGTGTCCAGATGGAGTGATGGTTCAAAAATATAAAAACTGGACACAGACACAACGACAGCAACTGAATGGGTAACGGGATTTCACACTTGCATTTATCTCTCCTCTGGCAGAATCCGGCAGAAGCCAGACGCTACCGGATCCGGTTTGTCCCCATTGACTTTCAGTGGGGAATCTGGCACATGCGGTGGCATGCAGTTGAATCCAGCAGAAACCATTTTGTTGCTGATCTCCAAAAGTGCAATATGTAGCATTCTTTGGGAGTTGGCAAAAATACGTCACCAACTGTATCCGGAAGGATCCAGAGCAAATTAAAATGAAAGCGAATGGACGCCGAAGCTGGTTTTGCCTACTGAGCATGCAAGTCTCACTAGAAGATATGTGGCATCCCTGGGTAAAAGTGCCACAGTGTCATCACTGCCCCCGGGTGGTGGTGTCACAAGAGAGCAACAAAGGGTATTCTCATCAGGCAACACACACCAACACCTCCAGGCCAGAAGGGGGGAGACCAATACTTATATATTCTGGTCTGGGGAGGAGGAAGTTAGTTTAGTTCCTGGAAGGACTGTGAAGAACACCTGGGTGTAAAAGAGCCGTGCTAAGCTCATCCCAGAGTCGCTAGCTGTGTTCCATACCTAATGCTAAGGTCTGAGGAAAGGAGAAGCAGGAACATACCTGGGACGCTGAGCAACTCCGTGCTCACCCCTGGGGAAAGGCGCATAGAACGGACACCGGAGTACGAGACTGTGCAGGGTCTCACGTCCCGGCAGTCAACACTGGAAAGTGGGGATTCCAAATTCTCCAGCTACACTGTACCAGAGACACAGCAACGTATAGAGTTCAGAGACACTGACACCCGGGAACAAGGTAGAGGAAAGGGCTCGAGTTGCCTGTACCTCACAGGAAGAGACAGGGATGGCAGCCTAGCTTACGCAACTGCAGGAGCCAAATAACAAGCGCAGTAAGGGAGCCAAAGACCCAGTCGGGTGAGAATAACCCCAAGTTGCTCTCAAGACTCCGTGGACAGCTTTTACCATCTGCTCCAGTAAAGGACTGAGAAAACTACAAAACAGTGAGTCTGCCTGTTACTTGCGCCCATTGGTCTGCATCTCACACATAGACTATTTACCCTTTCCCAGGAATTGGCTTTACCCGTGGAGAGCTGTCCCATCTCAGCTGATACCCATCATCCTCGAAGGTTCTGCAGCAGTGGTGGTCTTCACTGACCACATACCATGGGTGGCGTCACGACAACCTCCCTTGTACATATCCCCTTTTTCAACTGATGCCCAGGCCACAGAAGCGTTTGGAAGGCTGCGGACTTACATTACGAAACTAGATAGATAGATAGATAGATAGATAGATAGATAGATAGATAGATTAGGAAAACAGAGAGGGGCTGCAACTGTCAAAAAAAGGGTGCAAATCAAAACCAAGCTGTCTTCAAAACTACTTATACGTGCTGGTAAAGAAAAGGCTGCTGCACTCCTGTAGTCAGATGAAATACAAGCCTTTAATCCAGCCCTGGGTACATTTGGCAATGTTTCAGGCACACACCCTTTGTCCAGCAGTCACATGCTGGTTTTGCCCAGACTTTTATACATTATCCTTAATTTTCTAATCACACAACCAATTTAAACATATGTTAAACTGAGAAAAACTGAGTAAGGACTTTGAGTAACTTTGGCGACCGGGGGTGGAGTTACAGCGCCAAGTCGGAATCTCTGCAGCTGCGCACTCCTCCTGAAACCCTCCTCCATCGTCATGATTCTGCAATTCGCCTCACTGCACTCGCTCTGTGTGATTATTATTTTATTATTAACCAGTCTTCTGGTTGTTTAAAATGCATAATGCAATTTATAATTGTGATATCATTTTTATAAATTGTATGCAGTAATACATTTATATTAAAATACATGTTTATTTTTAGTATGGGCTTTATAACAACAAACATCCTTTATGCTCATATAGAGGACACCATTCAGAGCCCTCACCCTGGGTTATCATGACTACCTCAAACATTGAGGCACACCATGGTCTCCAAACACCTTACAAAAGGGGCTGCTAGTTCAACCAGCTTAAACTCTTGTTTGATCAGGGATCAACGGGTGTCAAGGGTGTTTGCCTCACCACAGCACCTCACTCTTGCATTCCTGCCAGCAGCCTAAATACATTTAAATCCATGTAACATAATTAGAAATATGTGATTCTAATGTGCGCTTAATAGTTATATTTAATGGGTGTTCATTTAACTCTGTACAACAATATGTGTGTATTATAAATTGTATACATCTAAGCAGGATATTGTATCATTAATCCCAAAAACATTCTATAAATACAATATTACGGTAATTAATTTCTGCTTGGGGCTTCCAATTTCATCCTGTCAGATCTAAGGGAGAAACAAAAGACAGGAAAAAATGTTAGTCTCAGTGTCACATCACGCTTTATATAAAATACGTGTTATCAATAATATGTATTATAAACATCCCACTAGTGACTCAAATATACACAGTAACACAACTACTAAGACATCACATCAGAGAACTATGTTCAATTTATAATCCACATTGAGCCCTCCTGGTTTCAGGTCACCTAGTTTTTAAATCCACCTTAGTTCTCTTTCTTTAACTAGCTTTAGCCTATCCCCACCTCTCCTCATTGGTGGGACATATCTATTACCTGGCATTTCAGATCTTTCTCTTTATGGTTTGCCTCCACAAAGTGTTTGGGAACTGGCAAGTCCAAGCACTTTTTTCGTATACTCTATCTGTGCTGACTCATACAAACCCTGAATTTGACGGTGGTCAAATTACATAATACAACTTAGGCCCCTTTCACACTAGCGTCTCTGTCCAGATACAGCAGTTCCGGACAGAAAACCGCAACTCCCACGTTTGCCGCCTGACGGCGGCACTTGCGGTGTGCTTGCGACAAGCTCCATGAATTCTGTATGGGGCTTGCGGCAAGTGCAGTATTGCTGTGATTCGGCCCTTGCGGCAGCAAAAAAAAAAACCGCAGCGTTTTTTGCGTGGCCGCAACTGCCGGATAGCGGCAATACCACACTTGCTGCACCTGCTGCAAGCACCATAGACGGGGACGGATCTGGACAGAAAAGCTAGTGTGAAAGGGGCCTTACATGGAGACGAATTCAGGGTCCGTATGAGTCAGCACAGATAGAGCATACAAAAATAGTCCTTGGACTTGCCATTCCCCAATCACTTTGTGGAGGCAAACCATCAAGAGAAATATCTGAAATGCCGGGTAATAGATATGAACCCCCCAATGAAAAGAGGTGGGGTAAAGCTACTTAAAAAATGAGAACTAAGGTGGATTAAAAAACTAGGTGACCTGAAACCAGGAGGGCTCAACGTGGATTACAAATTAAACACAATTCTCTGATATTTGAAAGAAAGAGACCATAGATGTTTTTGTGACCCAGATTTAAAATCACCCGAATGTCCACACTAGGCAATTGCAGTACAAATAATTTATTAAGTAACTGGTGGTACAAAACAGGCAGAGTCATAAGGTGAACATAGGACAGTGTGGAGGGAGAGGTGGGAGAAGAAGACAGGAGATGCAAGGGACGGAGTTACCCTCACCCTGGTTGCAGAGGATAAAGTGCCTGTGCTCATTGAGGGACAACACAAAAACAGCGGAAACCGCTGTATGAACCTGTCACCTAATCTATGCGGTCAGAGCTACAGGCATAACCGACTGACACTTACCCATGGGTGTAAGTACTAGGGGTCCAGTGCACTCCTGCCTCCGTCTCAAGGGCCCCGACACGTGTTTCGCATCCGGCTTTCTCAAGAGGCGAGTGGTGATGGGTGCTCTAAATGACTGGCCTATATGTGTGAGCGGACAACAGCTGCAGCTTGTTTGGCTGCATGACGCACCTTCCCGCCGGAAGTAGCGTGGCGGGGAGGACTCTCCTGGGTGCACGGTGGTCGGGAAGAAAACTTCCCATGACTTCACATCCGTTGTGCATCCATAATGGAGGTCCTCGTCACCGTAAACCTCCGGCGGTTCAGTGCGCATGCGCGCGCTGCTAGCCACCATTTTGGAAAAGGGCAAAAGAGCTCTTTTTTGCCCTTCTCCTGTGATTATGGTATTTTGATAGAATCTATCATTATCAGCGGGGGCAGTAAAGGAGGGGCTATTAGCGATCATGGGCAGGGGGTGACGAAGGAGATTACCAGAAGTGGGACAAATTAGCCCACAGTGATAGCATAAGTTACGCTATAGGGGATGCACAACAAGGGGGAAGAGAGGAGGAAGAAGAGGGAGAGGCACATAAAAAGTGGGGGGTAGAGATACACTCAAATTGGAAAAATGTCCACATAATACATCTCCACAATCCTCCTCCATGTCCACTTCTGGTATATCAGCTCTCCATGGTTCTTATTGGTATCCCACAGACCAAAATGTATCACCAGATTATGTCCACATCCAAGCTGTAAGTCGGTCACATATAGGCCAGTTCAAAGAAAGAAAAGTGCAAAGCTAAAATAGACAAGTAAAAAAGAGCAAGTTAAAAAGCTGACTATCCTCAAATTTGAGGTACAGAATAGCCATGAAAGTCTCATAGCTAGCAAATATATATGCAGAGTATATCAGTCCCTTAATGGCGGGAGGATTCTAAGTATGGCGCCAAAAAACGGGGGATAACGATCAGACCCTGAACAATGGCAACAAAAAGACACACCCTGGGTATTCATGATGTATTTAAGGTAGTAGAATACCACCATTCTAAAAAACAAGGGAAAGGTCCAGGATAGACCAAGAATATAAAAACCATATAAAAAGTCCGCACAACACCACCCCGTGCGTGCCTAAGGTTACGTTATTGATAGACTAAAGAAAGGGGGCAAAGCTTAACCTTTCATTGAGACCAGCAGGTGCCATTGTACCTAAGGTCACAAATTCTCTGATGTGATGTCTTAGTAGTAGTCTTACTGTGTATATTTTAGTCACTAGTGGGATGTTTATAATATGTATTATTGATAACACGTATTTTATATAAAGTGTGATGTGACACTGAGACTAAAAATTTTTCCTGGCTTTTGTTTCTCCCTTAGATCCGACAGGATGAAATTGGAAGTTCCAAGCAGAAATTAATTTTGTATTTATAGCATGTTTTTGGGAGTAATGATACAATACCCTGCTTAGTTTTATATCATTTATAATACACATATTGTTGTACACAATTAAATGAACACCCATTGAATATAACTATTAAGCGCACATTGGATTGTGTATTTTTAATTATATTACATGGTTTTAAATGTATTGAGGCTGCTGGCAGGAATGCAAGAGTGATGTGCTGTGGTGAGGCAAACACCCTTGACACCAATTGATCCCTGACCAATCAATGGTATGAGCTGGTTGAACTAGCAACCCCTTTTGTAAGGTGTTTGGAGACCATGATGTGCCTCATTGTTTGGGGTAGTCATGATAACCCAGGGTGAGGGTTCTGGTCTGAATGGTGTCCTTGGCTGGCAATAAAAAATTGGGCAAAGCCCACACATTTTTTTTTTAATTAATTGTTTAAATAGTTAAAAAAAAGGGCTCACCTGTATTTTTCATTAGAAGCCAACTGTAGGAAGAAAGAGTTAAGGAAGAAAGTTAAACCATGCGCTGCCGATCAGATGCTGAAGTCCCAAGGGCAAGGACCAGGAGATGATCATAAGAAGGTTTATTAGTCAACTCGTTTCGTGGGTGGCTGCCCACTTCCTTAGGACATACAATCAACAGCTGAGGGTGGCAGCCAGGAGCTGTCCACTTTATATGTGCTGAGAATGAAAAATACAGCAAGGCCCTACGCATTTTTTTCCCATTAATTATTTATTTTACACACAATGACGCAGGTTGGTTGCCATACACTGATGTGTGTGGCAACCAAGCACTGGTGTATAGATTGTGGGAGCGCAGTCTTAGTGCACCAGCCAATCACACACACTTTCAACTCTCACAGAATGAGCATCTGTGATTGGCTGTTGCAGTTCAGTGCAGTGAAAATTCATGAAGCTTAATGGGTGGCCCCAGAAGCAAGCAGCAGGAGAGTGGGAGAATGGTAAGCTCTATCTATATCTGTCTGTCAGTCTGTCTAGCTGTCTGCGGTCAACTGATGAGATTATTTTGGTGACACAATCAGTGGTGACCTTGTCACCATGGAAATCGTGTCACTCGGATTCAGCATAATGCCGATGCGATTGCATCTGGTTTCACACAAAAGAAAACAGATGTGGTCGGAGGTGTTTTCCGCCAGATCACTCCGAAACACTAGTGTGAAACCAGCCTAAATTGGCACCTGGTTAAGGAAATGGTGGGATTAGTGATTCTTTTATTTCTATTATTTGCATAATTGTTATTGGAAAAATAGTTTAATAGTAGATGTCAATATACCCATGAAACAAATTAAAGAAATATATATATACCGTATATACTCGTGTATAAGCCGAGTTTTTCAGCCCAAAATTTGGGCTGAAAAGTCTCCCCCTCGGCTTATACACGAGTCAATACGGGGGGGGCTGTGTCCGGGGCTGTGTCCGGGGGCTGTGGAGGCTTCAGGAGGCGGGGGGGGGGAGGCTGCTGTATGAGCGGCCCCGTCACGTGGGGCCGCTCATTAAATATGCACTGCTTTCCCCTGTCTATCACCGGCAGGGGAAAGCAGTGCATAACTAATTAAATCCCCCCCCAAGTGCTGGCACCTGCCCCCCCTTGTAAGGGCCCCCCCCCCGATGGTTATATTACCATTCCGGACTTCTGATCCGCGCCGCTCCTCGCTGCTGCCTCCGTCCGTCTTCTACATCTCGGATCTCCGGCCGTCGCAGGCATGTGACGTCATCGCGCGGCCGGGGATCCCGGATGTAGAAGACGGACGGAGCAGCGCGGAGGAGCGAGGAGCGGCGCGGATCAGAAGTCCGGAATGGTAAGAGAAGCGGGGGGGGGGGGCCTTGCAAGGGGGGGCGAGGGCCGCTGTGTACCCCCAGGGGCTGCTGGGGACCCCCAGGGGGCTGCTGGGTACCCCCTGGGGGCTGCTGGGGCACCTGCTGGGGACCCCCTGGGGGCTGTTGGTACCCCCAGGGGGCTGTTGGTACCCCCTGGGGCTGTTGGTACCCCCTGGGGGCTGTTGGTACCCCCAGGGGGCTGTTGGTACCCCCTGCGGGCTGCTGGGGTACCTGCTGGGGACCCCCAGGGGGCTGTTGGTACCCCCAGGGGCTGTTGGTACCCCCTGGGGGCTATTGGTACCCCCAGGGGGCTGTTGGTACCCCCTGGGGGCTGTTGGTACCCCCAGGGGGCTGTTGGTACCCCCAGGGGGCTGCTGGTACCCCCAGGGGGCTGTTGGTACCCCCAGGGGCTGTTGGTACCCCCAGGGGGCTGTTGGTACCCCCAGGGGGCTGTTGGTACCCCCTGGGGGCTGCTGGGGTACCTGCTGGGGACCCCCAGGGGGCTGTTGGTACCCCCAGGGGGCTGTTGGTACCCCCTGGGGGCTGTTGGTACCCCCTGGGGGCTATTGGTACCCACAGGGGGCTGTTGGTACCCCCTGGGGGCTGTTGGTACCCCCAGGGGGCTGTTGGTACCCCCTGGGGGCTGTTGGTACCCCCAGGGGGCTGTTGGTACCCCCTGGGGGCTGCTGGTACCCCCTGGGGGCTGTTGGTACCCCCAGGGGGCTGTTGGTACCCCCAGGGGGCTGTTGGTACCCCCAGGGGGCTGCTGGGTACCCCCTGGGGGCTGCTATATGTACCCCTGGGGGCCTGCTGTATACCACTGGGGCTGCTGTATACTACCACTGGGGCTGCTGGGGCTCCTGTATACTACCACTGGGGCTGCTGGGGCTCCTGTATACTACCACTGGGGCTGCTGGGGCTCCTGTATACTACCACTGGGGCTGCTGTGGCTCCTGTATACTACCACTGGGGCTGCTGGGGCTCCTGTATACTACCACTGGGGCTGCTGGGCCTCCTGTATACTACCACTGGGGCTGCTGGGGCTCCTGTATACTACCACTGGGGCTGCTGGGGAATCTGTATACTACCACTGGGGCTCCTGTATACTACCACTGGGGCTGCTGGGGCTCCTGTATACTACCACTGGGGCTGCTGGGGCTCCTGTATACTACCACTGGGGCTGCTGGGGCTCCTGTATACTACCACCGGGGCTGCTGGGGAATCTGTATACTACCACTGGGGCTGCTGGGGAATCTGTATACTACCACTGGGGCTCCTGTATACTACCACTGGGGCTGCTGGGGCTCCTGTATACTACCACTGGGGCTGCTGGGGCTCCTGTATACTACCACTGGGGCTGCTGGGGCTCCTGTATACTACCACTGGGGCTGCTGGGGCTCCTGTATACTACCACTGGGGCTGCTGGGGAATCTGTATACTACCACTGGGGCTGCTGGGGAATCTGTATACTACCACTGGGGCTGCTGTATACTACCACTGGGGAGGCCTGTATACCACACTGCTGGGGTCTGTATACCTGTGCTGGGGTCCACCCTCGGCTTATACACGAGTCAATAGGTTTTTCCAGATTTTTGGGGCAAAAGTAGGGGGGTCGGCTTATACACGGGTCGGCTTATACACGAGTATATACGGTATATATATATATATATATATATATATATATATATATATATCACAAGGAATTATGTAGCCTGGAGACTACTGTTCTTAAAAATCTCGATTGTGAACAGTATTTGGTCTTGACAAGGTTTTATCTTCAGACTATAAACCAAACTGGTTCAATTGAATGAGAGGAAGGAGAAGTCTTGACAATATTCTTCAGAATATACAGAGTATACTACACTGCTTCAGAATCTTTTTGTAAAACAATTATTGATCCCTTCTAGACCGGGCGAGTTTTCATTTTTTCTGCTTTTGGTTTTTCCTCCCCTTCATCCAAGAGCAATAACTCTTATCTGTCTGTCGACATGGACGCATAAGGGTTTGTTTTTTGCACGGTAAGATGCATTTTTGAAACACACCGTCCGTTTTATAATGTGATGTGCTAGAAAGGGGGAAAAAAATTTGAAGTGTAGCATGAGTCAGAAAAAAAAGTGCAATTCTGAAATTTTGGGGGGAGGAGCCTCCGAGTACTATCCAATGTTTTCTCGGTCAGCAATCAGTCCAGTGTTCTACTATGGGGCAGTAGAGATCTGTGATTTCTTTCTCTTGCTAATGTGGCGTGCTATACTGTCTGGAGGCATGGGGGGAGGGCTAGAAGGGATCATTATAATGTGGTGCAGGCCATTTAGAGTGTGGAGGGTTGTGTGGGGGCCACTACGCTGTATGGAGGATCACTATACTGTATGGTCGGCTGTGTGGCTTTGTTGGGGCCATCATATTGTGTAGAGGTTTTGTCAGGGCCATATGTTGGGACTTTGGGAGCTATCATACTGTGTTTGGGCCACTGAGGGGGTATCATACTTTGCAGGGGTGGCTACCGTAGGGTCCTCATACTGTGTATGTGGAGGAATTCAATGTTGGGGTATTTTACTGTGTTTGGGGGACATTTGTTGGAATCATACTTTTTGGGTCCATTAAAGGGTCATGTTAGTGTGTAGGGATACTAACGGCCAATCCAAATCACTGTGTAAGGGCTGAAAAGTTGTGGGATATGCTTTTGTGTGACTCTGCCATGTATTTTTTTTTCATAGGGGGCCCAATTAGGAATTCTGCTTCGGGACCCCATGATTTCTATGTACGCCTCTTATGGACTCAGTTTCATATCGTCTGCAATACAGGAAAAACTTTCCATTTAGAACAATGTGTCTTTAGAGTTCAACAGTTACAATAAGAAAAGCAGCATTCATTCCACTAACACTGCTGCACACATAAAGGCTTATTCACATTGCTCATCCATTGTTATTTCACTATAATGTGTGTAAAGGCCCTTGATGCAGATTGGCTGCTATGGCTCAGTAAAAATTTAGGTAATTTTGCAAAATTCTGCGTGACAAGACTCCAAGTCTATTATATCCCTCATCTCAGAGTCAGGCCTCCAGCAGTGAAATCATAATACAGTGTACTGCAATATACTCATAACTAACGACAGAATATCCCAGAGGAGCCTCTCTCTATACGCTGGCAATCTGTGCGCACATTTACAATGATATAATCATATTGGAATGTTAATTATTTATTGGATTTTTACATTGTTGCTCCTTGTTTCACAATATTTTGAGCTGTTATAACACAGTATATGTTTTGTTGTTTTTTACTTAAAATAAATGTTTTAAGTAAATGTTGTCCAAGTCATTTTCAGACCAGCATACTTGGCTGATTATTTTTTAGGTATTTTTTTCAAGGTCAGGGTTGCAAACGTTAGCTGATCAAATGTTGTCTGTAACTGCCACTAGAGGGAGCCTAAAAGTGACTGGCGTCTTATAGACGTCTTATAAGTGCAATTAGAAGACTACGGACGGGGTCACACTGACGTATAGCACATATGCGAGAGAGTCAGATGCAAAATACTTTTTGAGGGGCCAGCTCTATGGGACCATGGTAGTTACGGGCAAGTCAGAGTTCAGGATGCAGAGCAGCCCCAGCTATGCAGAAACAGTGCAGTTCTGAGTCACCCTTGGTGAGGGCCAAAGCAGACACAGAGTCAATAATGTCTTGCAATGGCATTTTACTTAAACAGTCTTGTTAAACACGGGCACTCAGCTTAAACGTTACTTTCTTGTGGAAAATTACATTAATCATATTTAGTATAGACGGCTCCTGCAATTTCTTTACCACTTGGCTCCTGCTCTCTGTTCAACACCATGGTAATTCGCTGTAAATTCATGCAGTCTCTCTTATCTCCAGCCAACAAGGATCCATCCAGAGGAACAATTAGGGCCACCATTAGACAAAATATTCTTCGTCGCTTGCACCGTGATGACCAGTTTGCCAAAGTCTATGCTGAAGACATTGCAATGTACCATAGGAGACAGTTGCTGCCCGAGGGACCACAAGGGTTAAGGATAGACCACCCAAGAAAAGAGCCTCAGACTCACTCACGTGTAGGTTCACAGTCCAAATTTGGTGTTCTGGTCCTGGAGTGACCCAGAAGGTCTGCCAAAATCAAATAGAGGGGTTCCACGCTGCTGCGCCACCCACAGGCACAGCTGACGCTGATGTGTTGGTCGCAAGGGCCAGGTTACTCATCAGCTGGGTCAGAGTTTGGTTCACAGTAGCCATGCCCAGCAGCTATGTTCTTCACTGAACATGTAAAAGGTGATTGTAGTAGGCATAAAGTTTGCTCGTGACGTCAGATAATCAGCCATATAATAATATTTATTCATTTATATAGCGCTATTAATTCCATAGCACTTTACATATATTTGCAACTCTGTCCTCATTGGGGCTCCCAATCTAAACATCCTATCAGTATGTCTTTGAAATGTGGGAGGAAACCGGAGTGCCCGGAGGAAACCCATTCTCTAGTTACTGATGTCACTGTCAATGTTACGTATGTAATGAATTTCTCTAAAAAAATCATTCACTAAAGAACAGTTAAATGTATTATCCTATGGTCTAAATTTTGTGTCTACCAATGATTTTAATCTGTTCAACAACCTTATGGATATTAACCGCCTTGTGAGGAATCTTGCTGAAAAAAAAAACACTTTTTTAATGATAATAGTAATATTGATTTCCCTGACACGGCGGTATTAATTAATCCATATCGGTCTTTGGACTTTTCAACTCAGCATGCCACTCTTTGCCTGGAGGATCTGGATGTCGATCAGTCTCAAACCAGGAGAGTGAGCAATGTATCCAACTTTGCCACAAAGAATCCATTTTTTTTTATCCCATTCAGCCTCGTCCCCAATGTATGGACAGATTTCAATTGGTTATTGAACAGGATTTTAAAACACTTCAGGATTAGTGATGAGCGAGTATGCTCGGCTCTACTTGCTACTCGCACGAGTATCCAGGTACTCGGGAGGCTCGGCGAGCACCGAGTACTGCCGAGATGCTCGAACTCTACACTAATAATTAGCAATCTGACACAAATACACAGCTCCCTTCAGTGCACACAGTGAGCTGGCACCACACAGGGAGCAGATTGATTGTTAGGGTCCCTCTGGGGGGCACAGCAAGGTGTTGTATGCTGCGGCGATTTGAAAAAGCCCACCCTCCCGCCCTTTCCCAGAAACACTTGTTTTATAGCCGGAAGTCTGTGGGCGGAGCCTGTCACTAATTGACTTACATTGGGCTCGGCGCTCGGGCCGAGTAAACGAGTATCTTCGGATGCTCGGCCAGAGCATCGAGCACCCGAGCATTTTAGTACTCGCTCATCTCTATTCAGGATTCTATCATTTGTATGAACAAAAAAAATAATCTCTCTGCTAAACATAGACAGGCTTTGTCAGAATTAAAAAATATGAAAGATGTGGTATCCCGTATTCTTCTGGAAATACCGTCCTTCATGCCAAAAGCTGCCATCCTTCCCATACCATACAAGCGATCCCTGAAGGTGAGCTCATCCGTGTCTTCAGGAACTGCAGCAATGCAGCTGTATATCAAAATGATTCGGAGATCATGTATCGCTGATTGAATGATCAGGGTTATCCACCCTGGCTCTTGAAGCGAGCACATAATATAGTCAAACTTAAAAATCATAAGGATTTAATTCAACAGTAGGGATGGGCGAATCTACTCGCTAGGACTCGTTACTCGGCGAGTAGTAAGGGACTCGCAGGACTCGGTACTCGGCGAGTTTCCCAGTGATGACTCGCACGAGTCCAATGCAAATCAATATCAATCCTAGTTTTGTCAGAAACACTGACAAAACTAGGATTGCCATTGTTTGCATTAGACTCGTGCGAGTCATCACTGGCTACTGTGCCAGTGATAGCAGGGAGACTCGCAAAGTAACTGCTGTTTCTTTGCGAGCCGAGTCCAGTTGTCTTCTCTGTGCAGCTCCAGGGTCCTAGAGCCCGCCTGCTCACAGAGATATAGCAGTGCTGAGATTGTTCTCAGTCTGCTCATTCTCTGTGCATAGACATCTATCTATTCACAGGGATGAGCAGAGAGGACATCGCGTTTTGGACTACGTCGGACGGAAGAGGATTTTTTTAATTAAAGATGGAGTCCCTAATGGCTTTTTTTTTTATTTCAAATAAAAAATTTTCTCTGTGTTTTTTTAACCCTTTATTGGAGATTCTTAGTGGCTGGGTCAAACGTGGCCTGACATTAAGAATCTCGGGCTTAATACCAGCTTGTATAACAAAGCTGGTATTAACCCCTTTATTACCCAGCGTGCTACCGCCACCAGGGCCGCTGGAAGAGCGGGGTTCAGCGCCAGAGGATGGCGCTTCAATGAACGCGCCATCTTCTGGGGCGGCTGCGGGCTGCAATTTGCAGCGGGGGGTGCCCAGAAAGCTTGGGCATCCCTGCGCTGCGGATTCCAGCCCTCAGCTGCTTAGCTGTACCTGGCTAGACATAGAAATTGCGCGGAGCCCCACGCATTTTTTAAAAATTATTTAATGAATTTCAGAGTCAGAGTCTCAGAGTCAGAGTCAGAATCTCAGAATTTCATGAAATAATTTAAAAAAAATGCGTGGGGCTCCGCGCAATTTCTATGTCTAGCCAGGTACAGCTAAGCAGCTGGGGGCTGGAATCCGCAGCGCAGGGATGCCCAAGCTTTCTGGGCACCCCCCGCTGCAAATTGCAGCCCGCAGCCGCCCCAGAAGATGGCGCGTTCATTGAAGCGCCATCCTCGGGCGCTGAACCCCGCTCTTCCAGCGGCCCTGGTGGCGGTAGCACGCTGAGTAATAAAGGGGTTAATACCAGCTTTGTATTATCAGCTGGCCCTAAGCCCGAAATTTATGGCGGTCACGCCAATATTAGACATGACCGCCATGAATTTCTATTAAATTGTTTTAAAAAAAACACAACACAAAGAAAATTTTTTATTAGAAATAAAAAAAAAAGCCATTAGGGACTCCATCTTTAATTAAAAAAATCCTCTTCCGTCCGACGCAGTCCAAAACGCGATGTCCTCTCTGCTACATCCCCTGTGTATAGATATAGATCTCTATGCACAGGGAATGAGCAGACTGAGAACAATCTCAGCTCTGCTACATCATCTCTGTGCACAGACATTCATGTCTGTACACAGGGATTGAGCAGACTGAGAACAATCTCAGCACTGCTACATC
Organism: Allobates femoralis; assembly: GCA_033576535.1. Taxonomy (NCBI): domain Eukaryota; kingdom Metazoa; phylum Chordata; class Amphibia; order Anura; family Aromobatidae; genus Allobates; species Allobates femoralis. Next base: position 154,389,319 of record JARQOC010000009.1, on the reverse strand, counting down.
AGGCAGCAGGCAGGCTCTAGGACCCTGGAGCTGGCAGCCAGCACAGAGGAGACAGGACTCTTATCTGTGCGAGTCAGCGATTACTTACAAAGTAAACGAGCAATGCAAATAAATGACAAAACTAGGATTGCTTCAGGCTGAAGCTTCCGAGACACATCTGCGAGTTGTAAATCTCACACTACTCGCTATTACTCGCTTCCCCATTCATTAACATTGGACTCGCTAGACTCGCAACGAGTAGCGAGTCCTGGGCTCGGACTCGCTAGAGTCAAGCGATTCCGAGTAATTTAGGATTCGCCCATCACTATTCAACAGCATTGTTTAGATCAGTTTAACCCAGATCCTACATGGAGAAAAAAAAGACTCCAGCTCTAAATGAGTAATTTCAGTTCAATCTGTATTTTAAAGAAATCACTAGTATCATTCAAAAAAAGCCTGTCCATACTGTACGAGGACCCAGTGCTTGCCGCCATTCTATCCCCAGGCTGTAATGTTGTCACTAAAAAGCACCATCTTTGGGTAATATTTCATCTCCCAGTTTTTTTAGCCATAAAAAACATAATCTAGCTGGCTGACACATAAAGGCTTTTTCAAATGCGGCGCACACCGCTGCCGCACTTGTCCCCTCGCGCTCAGATGTACATCTTTCTGGGATTCTACCCATTTCCACTCATACCCCATCCGAGATTATATTAATTGCAATACTGATGGGTGTGTCCAACTCCGACCAAAAGTCACGTGGTTCGTGCGTTGGCCCCGATATCGTTCGTGCGTTGCATAGTATAAATGTCCAATACGATGCACGAACGATGTCAAACCAATATCGGGGATTGAATGAGCATGCTATTCAACGGCCCGATATTGGATGGAGGTTGGAGCCGGATCGTGCTGTGTAAACGCCCAACTACGATGTGCAGTGCAACGTCGCCTATCCTCTCCATGTTAAGAAGTCGTTCCTGGGTCGGCCGTAAAAGGGGGTGTAGACATCGTAGAGACGTTGTATGTCGATATCGCGCTGTGTAACATCTCCTATGCGATCTTGGAATTCTGCCAAGAAAAAGCGCGCTCCCGCGCCGTTGGATACAATATCGGACCGACGTTGGGACGTGTAAACCCACCATAAGAATTTAGTATATTGCAAATTTAGTATATTGCATCAGATCCACTGTGTGTAACCTGAGTTACATCGGGTGCACGACGTGCAAACTAAAAATTCATATCAACGAACATGTATGTGACATCACTATTCATAATTCAATCTTGAACGTGAATAAAAACATCTCAGCAGCCTCAAAGCATTTTCTTTCCCAGCACAATAAGAATATTACCACCATGCAAATTTTTGGTCTTGAGAAATTAACCCCTTCGGCTGGGGCGGAGATACAAGCGTCAATTACTAACCAGCGAAACATATTGGATTTTTTGTTAGGTACTAGACACCCTGATGGGTTAAATTTATGAAGTAACGTCATGTTTCACTATTGAACCTTTTTTGAGATTTCATTTTTCGCATGAATTTGCCGTTTTTTTTATGATTACAGTTTTTCTACTGGTGTGCCTTTTATATTTCATTTGTTGCATTAAAAACTTACATGTTCATTTTCACACCATAGTAATCTTGTATGATTATTTTTATCGGATTGTAAGGGCAGGTGTTTTTTACATGAATCCTCATGATGTTCATAGAATTTCTCATATATTATTTATTCAGAACCTGGTTTGTCGTCTCTGAATTACATGCTTTATTTTATGTATTCTGTAACACAGTAATGCTGGACCCCTTTATTCTTTATTTATCCTTCACGTTATACAAAAATACCCCTTTTTTGCTACCTAATCTTACTGTTGGGTTTGACATATTTTCCTTCTCTTTATGTGTTATGTTGCACCATTTTATACTATTTGCATTTTTGTTTTATTTTATTGGGTTTGCACACAAGCACTGCTTCTTTAGGCAGACTAATTATTACACCTGTGCTGATTACCAGCAGGCTTCCTCTTTCCATTTGCCTGCCTATATAGCATTTGCGTCTGTGCACACTTCCAGGCTTGACAAAGGACTTCTGTCCGAAACGCGTTGCCTGGCGCTACTGCTTCCTGCCATGCCATCCACATGTTGATTGTTCTGTGACTGGCTGTTTATCAAAGTTTGCCGAAAATCCAATACATTTAATTGCATTTGACACTGGAAGCTGGACCATCCTTCTTTTTTTCTGCATCAAGTGCACAGTCTCTAATAAAAGATCAGGCAGTGTGTGTTGGCTTCAGACATCCAGCATAGGAACCTCAATTCCCCTCAGGCATGACATTACATAGATGTTATAGCAATACCATTTGTGATGGCCAGACGCAGGGGCGCCACATGATTATTATTATTTATTTATATAGCACCATTAATTCCATGGTGCTGCACATGAGAGGGGTTACATACAGAATTATAGATCTAGTTTATGTAAACAAATTAACAATGACAGACTGGTACAGACGGGGAGAGACCCTGCCCTTGCGGGCTTACAGTCTACAGGATAATGGGGAAGAGACAGTAGGTCAGGGGTGCAGCAGATCAGGTGGTGGTGGGTTGGCAGCTGCGGTGGCGGTGGGGCGGCAGCTCCAGTGGCGGTGGGGCGGCAGGTTGTAGGCTTTCCAGTAGAGATGGGTTTTCAGGTTCTGTCTGAAGGATCCGAGTGTGGTGGATAATTGGACGTGTTGGGGTGCAGAATTCCAAGGATGGGGGATATTCGGGAGAAATCAGGGAGGCGGTTGTGTGAGGAACGAATAAGTGTGGAGGAGAGGAGGAGGTCTTGCGAGGATTGAAAATTACGTGAGAGAAGATAGTGTTGTTCATCTGAAATGCTCATGAACATGCTGATGAAGAGGCCATAGTGTCTCGAAAGGACTCTCAGATTCTAATATTTTTCTATCTACTGGCTAACACAGTACAAACATATTTTACCTTATTGCAAATTGGTATTTTAATCTGCCCTAGTATTAGTAAATATGGAATTATAATTTTTATATTATGTTGATCAGATCCCCAATTTTATGATATAGGGTTCCAGAGCATCCATAATAGATGAAGCAGGCAATTCAGCACAAAGCTTTTGCCTTATTGGAGGAAGTGCGTGTATTTAAAAGGAACCAAAAATGGGGTAGACAAGGGCGCAATGTGTGGAATCTCCCAAATAACTAGAAAGATAAATACTTTAAACTGCTCACCTTGTACAGAGAAAAATCAATAAAACAATCCTAAAAAAAGGACTGCATCTTTATTAACCTCTCGCCCATGGTCCAGGGGTTAATAAAGATGCAGTCCCTTTTATTTATATTGTTTTATGGATTTGTCAGAAAAAAATTTGACGTGGGCTTCGCCATATTTCTGTAACCAGCCGGATCCAGCAGGCAGCGACGGGCTGCCCCCAACCCCCAGGTGCTTATTTGTACCTGGCCAGACACAAGAATATAGGGGAGCCCTTTTTTTTTTTATTATTTCATGAATTTCATGAAATAATAAAAAAAAAATGCGTGGGGCTCCGCGCAATTTCTATGATCTAGCCAGGTACAGCTAAGCAGCTGGGGGCTGGAATCCGCAGCGCAGGGAGGCCCAAGCTTTCTGGGCACCCCCCGCTGCAAATTGCAGCCCGCAGCCGCCCCAGAAGATGGCGCGTTCATTGAAGGTTTATAGGGTCCAGCAGCAGAGGAATCGCTACAATACTCGCCTCCCCATTCATTAACATTGGAATCGTTAGACTCGCAACGAGTAGCGAGTCCTGGACTAGACTGTCAGATCTAGCGATTCCGAGTAGTTTAGGATTCCCCATCACTAACAGTGATCATTTTTTCATGCAATTTACTGAAAGATTGAACAAAAATTCCAAGCGGGATAAAAATAGTGAAAAATATTTAATTCTGCCAATGTATTTTGAGTTTTGTTTTTACTGTGTTCATTTTGCAGTAAAAATTAACTGGAAACATGATTCTCCAGGTCAGTACGGTTACAACAATACCAAACTTTGATCATTTTTTTTTTGTTTTTTATTTAAATGGTGAAAAGAAATGTAAAAGTTTGTAAAAAAAAAAAAAGTGACATTTTTTTATTTTTTGAGTCTGTGTATTTCAATAATTAATTGAATGGGGTGTGTTCAAAATAATAGCAGTGTGGAGTTCAATTGGTGAGGTCAAACATTCTGTGAAGAAACAGGTGTGAAGCCAGCACATGTTGCACATGCATTTTTTCTTGAGAGCCTGGGGAATATGGGTCATTCGAGACACATACATTACATACATTCGAGACGTGTACATTACCACCGCTGGCATTTTCAGTATATTGACGGCTTTCAGTTACACCTTCTATTAACCCATGCACAACCAGTGTGTGCTGTCAGCATGTGTTCAGGGAGTGTGGAACTCCCTGGACACATGCTGGCATCACTGAAACAGCAGGTTAACCCTGCAGACACCGGATTATTAGCCGCATCTGTAGCCTCTGTGCTGACATGCCGCACAGAGGCTGCAGATGGGGTTAATATGCAGCGAAACTCTGTGATTTTTAACATTTTCACATCTGCTGTTTTTTACTAACCATCTTGCACCGCTGCTGTCACAATGTGCAAGATGATTGGTTACTGTGTCGGGAAACTGGCAAATTCAAACTCTGCAGCTTTGACAGCTGCAGAGTTTAAATTCACTGATAAGTCTGCGGACCATTAAGTTTGCTTCAGGACCACAGACAGCATCACAGTCACACACGCACACTCACAGACACTCACAAGCATACAGCCTGCACACTCACCCACATGCACCACACTCGCATCACACTCACACAATTCACACATTACACTCGCATCACTGTCATGCATCAATGAATTTCCCTGTCATCATGACCTTCCCTAAAGAAGAGAGCCACACTCCCCGAACATTTAATGACACTGCCAGGGTCACGAGCCGGGTCTCGACCCCCGTGACTCCCATGAAGCCTCAAAGCCCGGTTCAGAGTATCCTAAGGTTCTGGAGGGGCCTGTTAACTTGGCGTCATGAACAGGAACCACCTGCCCAGTAAAACGGGCCTTGTCCACCCTAAATGACTGTGTTTGAGTACTTTGAACTGTGCACGGCTAAATAAACAGGTGCCATGACTATCAAGGATGGAGTGGTGCGGCCTCCTTCATGGGCCAGGTTTCAGAATGGCGCGAAAACCCATACCCGCCCACCAAAGGAACTTTTGTGCAGCAGGACTTGCCAGTCAGCCAGACAAACCCACCTCGAGGTGTGGCCGACAACACCCAAAGACAGATCCACCCAAAGAAGGGAGCAGGAGTTCGGGAGTGCTCTAAACACAGGAGAAAGATGGCAGCGAAGGACCTGGATGTCCTCGTGGAGGGCAAGGACTTCCACAGAGAGATAGAGGAAGACCTTGGGAGCTGTCACTCTTGGACCCAGGGTTCCTGCAGAGCAAGGTAGAGAGCCTGGGTCAGCAGCTGAGAAGGGCCCAGGTTGAGGAGGTGGAGGCGTTGAAAGAAACCCTGCTGACCAAAAGGACCTGGAAGTGGACGTCATCGAGAACACCATCTCCAGCCCCAGAGGAGGAAGACGAGATCGGCGCCAAGGAAGATGCAGGTACTGATACCTCCCCCGGTTGCCGACGACACTCTGGTAGATCCCATAGAAACCCTGTCCCCCTTTGCAACCGGCCAGGATTGCAGAGACTTACCATGAGATGAATCTGTAGACCAAAACAGGTTGGCAGCTCCACTTGCACCTGAGCCAGGCCGGAGGGGATCTATGCAGAGTGGGAGGTCATCAAATGGGTCAACCAGGGGGACTCATTAATGGGATTGCCAGGAGAGACCCAGGAGGGAGAGCCCATGGTGGAGACTTTGAGCTGGGGACTATTGCCATCGGCAGGAGGCCCAAGGGAGGTTCAAGAGAAGGAAAGGGGGCTAAATGGCTAGCCATGGTGGAACAGAACCTACAGACCAAGCAGCGGGTCCGCAGATCCAAGGCAGGAGAACCGGGGGCCGATCTGCGCCGGCACCATGGTCCGGTTTCATCTGGATAAGGGCTGGGGATTCATCAGAGAGCGGGGGAGTAAAAGAGAACTCTTTGTGACCCGGCGGGATGTCGAATCTCCCCTGCCGGAGGGTCATCCCAGCCGCGATCTGCATCCAGGTGATAATGTAATTTTCACCCGAGACTTGGGGGAGCGGGGGTGATATGTCCTCAATGTATATCTCATGAGGGTATATGCCACCTGCTTGTCCAGTAGAACCCCATGTGTCCAGCCGGCAGCCGCACCTGTACAGCCCCAAAAGCCACAGCTACGGTCCACACCCGTGAGGGAGCTAAGCCCCAAACCAGCAACGCAGCCAGCAGACTGTGCTGAGAGGATCCGCAGTGGTGGTGGTTAGCATCAGGGAGGTGACTACGCAGACTGAGCCTCGGTCACCAACGACAACCGCAGAGAGAAACCAGGCTGCTTTGGGTAGCACAAGCGGCGCCCAGGGACTGTGGAGGAACGAGGACAGTGCGGATGTGGAGCCCACTGGGACGGGGTACTCGGTACCGGACCGGGATATCACGGGGGTTATCATGGCAGTCCTTGGTCTGGCCCGTGTCCTGAGCCCACAAGTAAAAGGGGAATATTTACAGGGGATATTGTCGTGACGCCACCCATGGTTGTGATCAATGAGGGGACCAACCCGTGTAGTAGGAACTCTGACCTGGAATCAGAGTCCCTCGACAGTTTGTCTGGCATCCGACGTATAGCTGTGGTCCCCGTCAGAGCCGACACTCTGGTCCCAGCCTAGCCTTGGTGTCCCTATCTTGCAAGGGATCACCGGGCTCTCTCCGACCCATGTGACTACCTGGGTACGTCAAGGGAAACCTGTTCCGCCTGTAGTCAGTCAAGCTGCTGTACTCCTCGGACCAGGTGCACCAGTCGGTCTCTGTCCTTCCCTTCCCTTGGGCTGCAGGCTTTGGAGCGGGCTTTCTCTCCAGGGAACATGTCTCACAGGATTCTGCGCCTACAGGGAGCCCTGTCCCTCAGGAAAGTGTCATTCTGCTGTTCTTGGCTTCTCTGCACCCACTGGCCTACTAATTCACTCCACCTGCTGTTCTACTTTTGTACCTGATCTATCACCTGACCTACATTCCACCCACTTCCCCATAAACCCTACCACCACTTGTCCACCTAGAGTCCCGGGATCCGGGTTGGGTGTTGTGTCTTGTGGGTGTGTGTTTGGAGGTGTTTGGCGTACAAACTGTCTCCACCTGCCTGGCTGCAGTTCCTACCTGTGGCCACCCTGGTCAAAGGGGCGCCACACAGACAATGAAGTGCTGCTCTGGCTACGAAAGATGCCGTGGTCCAAAATGCGGTAGTGTGGTTAGTGTAGCCATGTAAATAGTTGATTATTGATGACCCGGTTAGGTCGTATGTTCAGGTTTTATCTTAGTTAGTGTGTGCCTATAAAGATAATGTGTGTTTAGCCTTTGCTCAGAAAAAGTTAAGTGTGCTTGCGGGAGGATGTCTGTCTTAGTGTAGAATAGAATGTATTATGTGTAGGGATGGGCGAATCTACTCGCTAGGACTCGTTACTCTGCGAGTAGTAAGGGACTCGCAGGACTCGGTACTCTGCGAGTTTCCCAGCGTTTACTCGCACAGTAACGAGTCCAATGCAAATCAATGGCAATCCTAGTTTTGTCAGAGACTCTGACAAAACTAGGATTGCCATTGACTTGCATTGGACTCGCTACTGTGCCAGTGATAGCAGGGAAACTCGCAGAGTAAGAGCTGTCTGCTCTGTGCAGCTCCAGGGTCCTAGAGCCCGCCTGCTGCCTGATGTAGCAAAGCTGAGATTGTTCTCAGTCTGCTCATTCCCTGTGCATAGACATCTATATCTATGCACAGGGATGTAGCAGAGAGGACATCGCGTTTTGGACTACGTCGGACGGAAGAGGATTTTTTTAATTAAAGATGGAGTCCCTAATGGCTTTTTTTTTTTATTTCTAATAAAAAATTTTCTCTGTGTGGTGTTTTTTTTAACCCTTTATTGGAGATTCTTAGTGGCCGGGTCAAACCTGGCCTGACATTAAGAATCCCGGGCTTAATACCAGCTTGTATAACAAAGGTGGTATTAACCCCTTTATTACCCAGCGTGCCACCGCCACCAGGGCCGCTGGAAGAGCGGGGTTCAGCGCCAGAGGATGGCGCTTCAATGAACGCGCCATCTTCTGGGGGGGCTGCGGGCTGCAATATGCAGCGGGGGGTGCCCAGAAAGCTTGGGCCTCCCTGCGCTGCGGATTCCAGCCCCCAGCTGCTTAGCTGTACCTGGCTAGACATAGAAATTGCGCGGTTGCCCCACGCTTTGGGCTGGTTACTGTGCGAGTAAACGCTGGGAAACTCGCAGAGTAACGAGTCCTAGCAGATAGAGCCCGAAGCTTCCGAGACACATCTGCAATTTGTAAATCGCACATTACTCACTATTACTCGCTTCCCCATTCATTAATATTGGACTCGCTAGACTCGCAACGAGTAGCGAGTCCCGGGCTCGGACTCGCTAGAGTCAAGCGATTCCGAGAAATTTAGGACTCGCCCATCACTAATTACACTGGGGAACAATTTGAAAAAAAATTTCTGTTGAGTTAGGTTTTTGAGCTGATTAACACTAAAATTGGCATGCTGATTCCAAAAACGTAGTCAGTTTTTTTCTAGCACGTCAAGTTTTTCCTCCACAACTTACCTGCCAGAGAAGCACAATTGCACTGATATCTGTAATAAGACTTGTTATCTGATTACAATTCGACTCATATAGTGGCAACTTGTAAGAGTAGTCACAACTGAGACAGTGTGGTGAGAGGTGTGTGCAGCTCCCAATACGTCATAATTATCAATATCTTGAAAAAAAACACTTTTTAGGTACATTAGTTTACATATTTTTGAGAAGACAAAAATCATATAGTTCAAAAACTTGACGTGATAGAGAAAAACTGAGATCATTTCTGGATTCAGCATCCAAAAATTAATTGAGAACAGTTGTCTGACCTAACTCCTAAAAAATTGTGTTCCCCAGTGTTATGTGTTAATGATGTGACACAAAGACTGTGTGGCTATGGATTATGTGTAGCCCGAACTCTCATGTAAATAGTTAGCACCAAGGTGTGCTCCCTGTTGGTTTTATAGCCGACATGATACCATGACCACGAAGAAAAACCCACCTGGCATGGCCGGAAAGTTAGTCCATCCATCCCTGTCGCTTCCACGCCCAGGGCCTACGTTGGGGTTCTTTTGGTAGTGGGTCCCCACGAAGACAAAAGAGACACACTATGAGGGGCACTAGCCTACTTTACACCTAGGTTAGTGTGATGGAAACCCAGGGAGGGATCGCACTGAACTTGGTGAGCACTGTAAAGAAGTTATCTATTCCTTTTATAGCTTGTAACGTTCAAGAATAAGTGCCTCCCGTTATGGGATGAACAGTTTTATTGTTACCTGTTGATAAGCATTTCAAAGTTTTGCATGTCTTGATGCCACTTGCGAGCGGGGAGTGTGGCGCCCCTGTGGATCCAGTCGCCACAGCGGTACTGCACCCCTGTTGAGGTGTTGTACCCCATTCTCAGGTAAGGGGGACATAGACTGGTATCGGGACATCCAGGCCACGCACTACACTAGGTCCAGGTCAGGGTTAGGGTGAGATTGCTCCTACAGGAGAGCACAGTCCCTGATCCTGTCTAGAAGGAGGAACCAGGGTAGTGAGGATGAGTGGAGAAGAAGTAGTAAGGGAAGAACCTGGGAAGGAATGGAGTCAAGAAGAACACAAGTAGATGATGTGGGACACGTGACAGAGTGTATAAATAGAACAAGGAAAATCTAGTCAGTCAAATTGGCAAGAAGCTAGTGGAAGGAAGCCTGTCAGAAGAGGAGCAAGAACTTGAGAAAAGTGTTTAGAGAACTGGAGCCAGTGGGAGCTCATCCTGAGGCCTGACTGAGGAGCAGAAGAAGAGAACCAGAGTGCTCCTGGAGGAAGAGGGGGTCCCAGAGGCACGGATAGTGAGCAATCCATCTGTGGGGCTCGCATCCATTGCCGGTTGCAGGTACTGGAGGGACCAGGCCGCAGAACAGGGGTACCGGGACCCCTAGACTAGTGGAGAACGACCAGGCTCAGCTGGCAACCCAGAAGCTGCAGTATTTCCATTGTGCTGCAGCCGATACCGCGCACATCCAAGTGTGCTCGGGGCTCTGTGTGAGCGAGACGCAAGGAAGGAGGGAGAAGCAAGCACAGTGTGAGATGACCGAGAAAGAACAGAGAGAAGGGGTACCATTTGAGTGTCATCACACTACCCAGGAGTAGCTGGATCCCTGCCTCTGAGAACCCAGTGCTCAGCGGGCTGTTGCAGTGACTGTGAGTAAACATCTAAAGACTGCAACCCACTGTGTCTGTGACCTTCTTGTCGTGTCATAAGCTTTGCCCTGGAACATAGCTACCAACTCACTCAGTAACATCTGCTGCCCTGGGGTCAGCCCTACCCGTAGAGGGCTTTAGAACACTGCTACATCATCACCATCAGCCCCAGAGTAACTGTAGTGCAGCGGCGGCCATCTATAGCTGCAACCTGCAGGTGGCATCATGTGAAAACAGATATCCCCAGGTCCAATCTCTCTCCAATGAAACTCCCTGTCCTCATGACCTTCCCTAAAGAAGAGAGCCACCCTCCCCGAACTTTTAATGACACCACCAGGGTCACGGAGCCGGGTCTCGACCCCCATGAAGCCTCAAAGCCCGGTTCCAAGTATCCTAAGGCCCTGGAGGGGCGTGTCAGGGCAAAACCAACAAATGCAAATAAATTGTGGAATTTAGTCACAGCATCCTGGGCTGAAATAACAGAGGTAAAATCTGTGATCCTATAATAACTACTACACCAAGTAAACTAAGTAACACTTCACTGGTCTCTGTCCTCACACCATGCTGCTGTCAAATTAGAGATCACTTACAAAGATTGGGATCAAAATTAACCCTTTATGGCCATTGCAGTAAAAGAGACTGTCAAGTGATATCTCATAGTAAATCTAAATACCCGAGTAGGAACGCATATGACGAGTTATCTAAAGGTACCGTTCCACACAGAGATATATTGCTTGCAACTCACTGGTTGCAATGAAATCATGGACATATTGTTACATTTGTATAGCAAACTGAAGGGGGAACACCAGGCTACTAACGCTTGTGGAAGACTCCAGTCAGCCAGCTGTAAGTAGATGGACATAACTGGCGGTGCATGCCAAGCTGCAGACATAGTAGTTTATGGAAAAGAAAGCCGCACTCACCAGTCTTCAGATACGTGTCAAACGGAAGTTTATTCCAAGTAAGGGTACATGATGCAGGGAGGGAGGGGGTGCAGATGAGGACAACGGCGCACTGTTTCGCGCGTGTGGGCGCTTCTGCATGTCCCCTGTGCACAGAACCCGCCGTCGTCCTCATCTATATTTCTGTGTGTAACAGTACCTTTAGAGACCTTGTTACCAGGACTTGATTTAGGGAAATTATTTTCTGCATATCCTCTGATCCTTATTTTTTGGCGGGGCTTTTATCAAAGTGTTAAATGGCAGGTTCTCTATAAGAAGGTGTGGTGATGTGCCCCCTGGCCGAGTGCATCACACGGGTTATCGGAGTAGGATCCGGTTCACATGAGCCTGTTTTTCTGTGTGTGTGTTGTGTTAATCCTGTCCGGTACACATTGAGTTAATAGCTGAAGGAATCATGAGACCAATGAGTGGCTGAGAGAACAATGTGTGCCAAATGCTAACAGACTGGTGTGGGTGTGTCAGGTGGGTGTGGCAGCTACGATAAGGCTAGCCAGGTGTCTGTGTGAGAGAGACTAGAGACTAGAGATGCATGGGGATCAGAGCAGTCCTGAGCACTGCAGTGTGAGGACATAAAGGGAGCCTGCCAGCTCCATACCGTCGGGAACGGGTTGTTATGGCTCCTAGAGTGAGGAACCGTTGCTGATCCAGGAGGACGCTGGTCCGGACGTGGAGCGAAACACGTCCAGAAGGAGCCCTTAGGAGATGTCTGGCATGCCCCGGTAACTCAGGTTGCTAGACCCAGATCAGTGCCCCGATAAGCTAGCAGTCCACGTATGCAATGGTAGATTGAGTGCCATGTGCGATGCCAAGTGGCGAGGGAGGACAATGGGAGTTTAGTTCAGTCTTTGGGAGAGACACAGCGAGTGTGTGAACCTGTGGCCAGATGCAGGGGTTAAGAGGGCTCCTAGAGTGGGGAACCGAGGGTGCTCGACTCAGTATGGGTACAGTCGTCGACCTGGAGACATGCCACAGGATGGAGGTTTGGTGGCAGCTGTCAGCCGAAATACGTGATGAGGAGGCCTTGGTGACGCATGATTTACACGGGTACTCAGGTTGGCCAATCCCTGTTATGGACCCAGAGGAGCTGCAGTCCATGGATTTATTATGATGGGCTGTGAGCGTGTGTGAGAATGTTTGTGATCCATGGATGAGTTATGACGGATCACATGCGGTGTGTAAGGTCCAGTCAGGCTGGAGCCTGTACTATGGGTTAGTATTAAAGTGTTGGGCTGGGTAAATAAAGTTAGGTGGCTGGTACCGCCATTGGGACCCACAGGGCCCGTTGATAGGTATTTATTGTAAATGTATGTGTAAAGTATAGATAGGCGGGAGGCCGTGACCACCATGGGAGTGGTCGTTGGTGCTCCAAGGGTTTGAAGGAGATGTGGTTACAGGTCCCGGGTACTGTAAAACGTACATGTGCAATAGGGTTCTATGTTATATGTAATGTATGTATTATGTGATGTCGTTATGTGAAATGTACTATGTGTTATACATACGACCCGGGTTATGATATGTGAGAAATAAACGGGTAGTCATTTGTTAAATTATAAGCACATGTTGGTGTTATTATGCAGCAAGCGAGTTCCCCGGGTCACTACCTCACATATGGTAAAAAAATGAACTTTGCCTTTAAAAATATGTTTGCAAATAAAGGAAAGAACTAGAACAATGAAACACATACCGTAGGAGAACCAGTCGCCTTCTATCAGTCAGTCTCACCTGTGGGTTTCTTTTCTAGTGACTTTCTTCACAAAGGAGACATAAAGTATCCCACATAAATCCCTTGTGAGATCATTAAACATGTCGAGATTCAGTGATACCTCCTTAGTCTGTGCAGTCATTATAGGGGGCATCACTGTTTTTAGATAGCAGGAGATACATGACCCTATCTATAACAAGCAACCAATGCATGAATGTATCACTCATATTGAATATAATGCAATAAACCCCAAGGATGGTCATAGTGTATCCCCTAAACTTATTTTATTATATTCTGCAAAAGCTGCAGCAGAGTTCTTGTAATTCCCCTAATATTTGTGATGATTGTATTTTCTTAGCACTAGAGAAAGTTTGTATATATATAGTTTAAAGAGGGCCAGTCTATGGAGAAAATTACCTCCCAACCCCATCAAGCGCAAGTGTGAAGAGACAGGCCAATTGGTTTGTAAAGAAAACAAAAAGATGAGACCATGATTTGTTAGGGTGGCATTAACTTATTCCACAGAAAATATGGGGTTATATGTCAATAAGAGTCAATTATTGTTATGAGTGTGTCGCATCCGCAGGTTACATCTTGTGTTGGAGTGGATTTACTTTCATTTGAAGCTGAAAGAATTAAAGACTCTTTCCTTTCTGGCTGATATATCTCATAACTTTAATCACAGCTGACATATCCTGTTATCATGCCCTTCCACTATATTTAACCAATCCAGGTTTCACTACACACAGGTAATGGTTCTTCTATACTGACCATTATGAAGGAGCCTGTCTCTGGAGCAGCTGGGGTGTTGTTTCAGTTGCAGCTGCTAAGTTCCTTTCTGTAGAAACTAAGGAGTGTCCTTGTTGTTGTATCTTTCCCTACCACCTTGTCTTACCTACCTCATGTTATTTTATTTGTAGTAGTGGGACTAGGGTCTCACTGGCCTAGTCATTAACCATGGTAATTTCAGGGTCAGTGATGGCTTAGGCTCGTGATGGCACATGGGGTGGAAGGACCAGTCTAGTGACGTTAGACTCAGGGATCAGTCAGGGATTAGTGGTAACACCCTTTTCCCTCTCTACTGCCAGGGCCTTGAATTGCATCCTTCCTAATTTTCCCTCTGTAAGGCTAGGGTCACACTTGCGTTTTTTCCATGCAGGTTTCACACATGTCTTTTGTGAAAAACGCATCCATAGACCTCCATACAAAAAACGCATGCCCCAATGCCAAAAACGCATGCCTAAAGTGCCATGCATTTTTGGATGCGTTTTTGGCTCAGCACCAAAAAATGCTGCATGCTGCATTTTTTGGTGCTTTTTCAAAAACGCATGCGTTTTTTTAACATGGGAAACGCATGCGTTTTTGCATGCATTTTTTAAGGCTGACCCACACCTAACAGCAAAAATGCAGCCCAAAAAACGCAGGCTGCAAAAAGCAACCTTAAAAAACGCATGCAAGTGTGACCCTAGCCTAAGACATCGGATGTTTTGTCACCTCACTGTGACATTTACCATATCTGAAGCTCCTGCAGCAAATTTTATGTTGGCCAAACAATTATGAATCATTCAGATGTCCGCTTTTTATGTACAAGTTCTATCCATGAGAAACTCATCAATGCAAGTCTATGGGTCTGTGAAAAAATTGGACAACACTAGAAAATCCCCTTAGCTACACCAAAAACAGCAAATATATAGGTCACTTACATTTTATCTTCAAGGGGTTTAGGACTCTGTAATATCAAGATCAGGGGCGGAACTAACGTGGTGCAGCTGGTTCAGCTGCATCAGGGCCCCGACCGGCTAGGGGACCCCTTCAAGCCTTCAGGGGGGCCCCCAGCCGACCCTTGTAAGCTGTTGTGAGAGGAGAGGAGGGTCAGGCAAGGGAAGCAGAAAGCTTCCTGCTTCCCTTGCCTGACCCGCCCCTCCGGCTCCAGGAGTGCACTTGGTGTGGCTCAGCAGGTAGGAGAGCCGCCGCAAACACCTCTCCAATGGCCGCCAGCACCACTCCGCACCTCCGAACCGCGCCGACGGCCACCAGCAATCCCCTGGACCGCGCCAACGGCCACCAGCACGCACCCCCCCCGCGCCCTCACCAAGGCTGCACCAGGGCCCCCCGGGGGTCAAGGTCCGCCACTGATCAAGATGATGTATTTTATTACAAAACTGTGAAAATGGAACATGTGGACCAGATGCCTGAATGGTACATGTGGCTGCCAGGAGTCCAGCTACCTATCACTGAATTTAATAACAGTAATAAATGTATCAATAGCCATTCCATTCAATGTGTCTAAAATTCTCTTCTTCAAGTTAGCTGCTCTATCACTTGCTTTGGTGGCTCTAACCAAGGTCTGTGGAGCCAAATCTTCAAATAGTTCCTGAGTTTTCCACTTCAAGTTGCTTATCATTAGCTTAGATTTTGGCTTCAACTAAGGTCTCAAGAACAAGCTCATCTTATAACTCTTGTCCAGAACTATTGGCCCACCACTATATCTAGTTTTCTCCTAAAGTCAGAGGCTCTTGGCTTCTCATCTGTTGGGGAGCCACTTGTGGAATACCAAAGACCTATCCGTTGGGTGGCTCTCAAGACCCTCGAATTAACCAACTGCTTTTGGTTGGGTAGCTCTCAAGATGTAGGTTAGGATGCTTTAACGTCCTAAATTTTGTTCCAAGATTTTCTTCCAAGTTTATAAGAAACTCCCAGTTCAGCTTTCCAGTGGTTGCTGTGGTGCGGCAGGATAATCTCAGATACCTCACTTGCATATTTATACACGCTCATTATTCCAAGCAACGGTTCACACAAGGAATCAATACGAGAGAACTGGAGGCAAGTCACACATAGTGAATTCACAAACAAATCTATTTTCAATCCCAATAGATTATACAATTGCTTGAGCAGCAGGGTTGGGCTGACACGACTTTGTCCCTCAGGAGAAATTGAGCTGTGTCTTTACATCTTACTTTTGCTGGATCTCTGACTTGAGACCTCCACTTCAGCAATTCATCTCCTCCCTGTCCACCCACCCTTTCCATTTATCTTCCCCTTTGAGCATCCTGCTAAAGTTATTTGTGCATTTGTGTTTTTCACTTCTTTGTAGCCTGTGTGATATCGTTTCTCTCTTGAAGTCTTCCCTCCTTTATTGCTGCTGAACTAAGAGAAAACTAATGAGCATTTGGAAGGGCAATCTTTTAGACTTATAAAAATATATTTCACGTCAGCAGAACCTTTCAGGTCGCACTGAATCTCGCAGGCTGGCGTGAGATTGTCGAGTTCTGCCAGATTTCATTGTCTGTTATAGGGATTTGGCCACTTAAACAGCGTGTTGAATTTTAAGTTTGAAGTTTTTATTCAGCTTGGAAAGTTCATCTTCACGCACATAGTGCAGGTGTATAGACCGAACAGGTCCGGGCCTCACTTTAACCCAGCAAAATCCAAAAAACTGGCACTCATAGTTGACATATAGTCATACAAAATATATTACGGGTAATGCCCCAATAATGTATTTAACTATCTAAGAATATTGTCCTTTAGCTATACTGAAACCATCAAAAATGACTATAGATGGATCCAGGGACGGACCTACTGTGGTGCAGCTGGTTCAGCTGCACCAGGGCCCCGACCGGACAGGGGCCCCTAAAGCCTGCAGGGGGCCCCCAGCCGACCCCCGTCTCCCTGGGTCATAGGAGAGGGGTTAACACTGAGGGAAGCTTCCTGCTTCCCTCGACTGATCCCGCCCCTCCTCTGCTGCCCAGGCTCCCAGGACTGTGCGGCCCAGCGCAGGTAAGAGATGCAGCATAGCGCACCCCCCCCGCTCCTCGCCTACATCCACCAGCACACACCCCCCCACTCTTCGCCTACATCCATCAGCACACCCCCCCCCCAGCGCTCCTCGCCTATATCCACTAGCACTCCCCCCTGCTCCTCACCGTCAGCTGCTGCACCACAGCCCTCTGGGCACTGGTCCGCCACTGGATGGATCTATTTAACAGATCACATGATTGGAGCTTTACAATTAAGACTGACATATACTCCCATAGTGAAGCTTCTCATTGCTTCAGGCTTCACTGTTGATACATTCAATTGTCTCAGAATATTTAAAATGTGGATACAATTGAATAATCCAGCCACATTTTTTGATAAAGCTGATGCTGGTGTTGTAATATCATTCAACAAAAGACCTGACAGAACATACGACCATGAGAGAGAGTCAGATGTGATGTGAGTGTAATATCTCTGAAAGGGAATCTGAGAGCAGAATAGTGTAGGAGGAGAGACCCTGATTCCAGTGTTGTGTCACTTTCTGAGCTATTTGCTATAGTTTTGATGCAATAATAGTTTTATCAGCAAGAGATTATCACTAGGGAACCAGTAAACCTGCTGTCATGTAGTGCACTATATTTATGAGCTCAGTATAGTCCCGCCTCCACCACCGATTAGTAGCTTTCTGCCTATGCACAGTGTACACAGAAAGTTGGCAATCAGGGATGTGGGAGGGGTTATACAGAGCCCAGCATTCAGAGAACTGGTAGATCTGCAACACAGGACACAGTTCGTAATCAAAACTGCAACAAGCAACCCAGTAGGTGACACATTGCTGAAATCATGCCTATGGTTAGCAAAAACCAGCTGACAATTTCCTTTTAATACAGGTTATATTCAGAGAGAAGATTGTATATTATTTTTAAGGGAGCAAAGTGTATACTTTTTTTTATATTCAGGAGCTACAATATACACTGGTGATCAAACTTAGAGAACATCACACACTTTCCTTAATGTTAAGGTCATTGTGTTGTCCCATGTGAAATATCCTAACATGAGTAAATTAGCAGGATTTTAAGCTTATGTCATAAATTGAATATATTCTAAAACTCAGAATAAAAATGTAAATTAGATAAATGAAAAAGAACACTGATCAAAATTGGAGAACACTTTCAGATCCCTGCAAGTTATTGGTGGTAATCTGGCACCTGGTGCTAATTTACTTAGTTATCTGACAACCCATATTTAACTGGCAGCCTAACTTTCCAGTTTGAACTCACTTTGCAAAAATGGTGCCATTCCAAAGTGACTGAAGACCTCCGGCAGCAGGTTTTTTTCAGATGTAGGACAAGGGGTCACCCTATCAGCCATAGCAACAGAAGTTCATTCCAGGTCTCTGATTTCTAGAATATTGCATTTTTATAACATCACAAACTCTTTTATGTCCCCCAAGAAGGCTGGTCGCCCTTGAAAGAAAAATGGAAAAGAGGACTGGATAATGTGGAGAATTTCCATGGGTAATCGCTTCAGCACTGCAGCTGGAATAGCTCTCCAGTTCAGCACTGAACAGAGTAAGGATGTATCTTGTCATACATTTGTCACGACGTTTAAGAAAATTTGGACTGAAAGCCCTCTCTGCAGTGACCAAACCTCTCATTAGCAGAAACCATCAAAAGGCTACACTCACTTTTGGTGAAGATTATGTTGTGTGGATGGAAGAGAAGTGGTTAAAAGTTCATTTTAGTGATGAAAGCAAGTTTAATTTTTTTTTGAGTCTGATTGGAAACATTATGTTCGTCAACAAACTGGGGAAAGACTGAACCCGAAATGCGTAAAGAAATTGGTGGTGGTGGAGGAAGTGTGATGGTTTGTGGAATGTTCTCTGCTGCAGGGATTAGACCTCTCATACTGTTACATGGCAGAGTGAATGCAAGTGTGTATCACAACCTTCTTCAACGACACTTGGTTCCATACAAGACAGTGCCCTCTGTCACACAGCAAAATGAATAAAGCAGTTCCTTGAGACAGAAAACATTGAAACAATGAAATGGCCCCCCAGAGTCCTGATCTAAACCCAATAAAAAACCTCTGGAAAATCCTTGGTGACAAAGTTATACCAAAGAAACCCACAACAGTCACAGAACTGTGGACGAGACTGGAGGAAGAGTGAACCAAAATCCCCCAGAGCAGTGTGAGAGACTGGTGATGTCCTGTGGCCTCAGATGAGCTGAAGTTATTCACAGCAAAGGCCTGTACACAGCAAAGACAGTACACTTCCTACTGATTGGTGACTATTGTAACCTTCACAAGATTTAGGTTTACTCTTTCTCTGTCTACAGTCATTGCTGATCTCTAATTATGATCATCACGTTTTGTGTAAATTAAAAGTTTTAAGTTGATAAACTTTGGTTATTTTGTAAAACCCTTTTCTAGTGGCATGGTGCACCCCTTACACCAAAACACCAAATGTTCATCAATGTAGATTACATTCTGTCTGAAAATATCAAGTGATCGTACATTGTTCTCTAATTTTGATCGCCAGTGTATACTTTTCTATATTTAGGGGCACAGTGGATATTTTTTAAATTCTGGGAAAAAAGAGTATACGTTTTTTTATATTCAAGGGTTCAATATATGTGTTTTGGTCATTTGGAAAAAAATATTTGGTAGGAGTGCCCCAACAGAATCGATCATTCAATTTATACATCTGTAGAAGAAATAAAAAAGAAATTACAAAAAGTTCTAATAAAAGTTTCTCCAAAATTGTTATTTAATAGCTTATACTACCGCTTAAGCTAGCTGTGTCAAGAGTGGGGGTAGTTTTTCATTAGACTGGGTTCAAATGTTGTAGCTGCAGAGAATTTGTGTTAAAGTTATGCTGTGATTTTCCAAAATTGCAACACATAATCAGTGACATCACCCCTCTGCAACTCGAGCAGAAATAGCTTTTACAATGTAAGGCTGGTTTTACACTTGCGGTTTTCGCCATCAGTATGAATCCATTACAAACTGGATGCACCTGCATCCATTTTCAGCCCCATTGACTTTCAATGGTGACGGAGACACTTGCGGGTTGCATCCAGTCATGAACGATTTGCCCTAGATCCGTGTGGATGGAGATGTTCACAGATTTTTCATGGACACAAAATCTGCATCTTGTTGCAATTTTGGTCTCCATGAAAAAAAAACATGAAACCCTGGATCCACGCAGATCCAGGGCACCACAGGTGAAATCTCAATGGTGGCCTATGTGACACGGAATCATCCGGACTTCAGATCCCGGTGCATCTGGATTTTCGGTCCGAGTTCTATGAATAGCGTATACACAAAGCATGAGCAGAACGCAGTTCTAAATGACACGCCCCCTATGAGGTGTGTCATTTACTATCTACCGGATCCCTGTAAAATATGCAATTGAAAGCTCCCGCATGGGGTGTGGGTGCATCCAGTTTTCATTGCGAGGGAATCTGGGGGCATGCAGGCTTTTCTTGCATGCCCCTAGATTAAAAAATATGCCTACGGCTGGTTTCACACTGGTGTTTTTTTGCATCCGTGTGTATCTACCGTGTTTCCCCGAATATAAGACACTGTCTTACATTCTTTTGACCCCCAAAAGTCCCACTATGTCTTACTTTCGGGTATGTCTTATATTAGAAAAAAAAAAAAGACGATTTTTGTTTTAACCAAAAAATAACATTTTCTCCTTGCAGAACTCCACTACATTTTTGCCCCAAGATTCTTCGACCATGGCTTTTTTATACTCCACAGAGTAGCTCTTCCTTTTACTCGGGCCGGAACCACTCATGTCTGGGGGCAGAAATATAGCGTACGGTATAAGCATTGCTTATGGTTCCGTATCACAGTCACCCATACAGTCCCATACAGTATCCCACAGCCTGCCATACAGAAGGGTTGCCATTACAGTACGGTATCCCACAGCTTGCTGCCATTATTGTACAGCATCCCACAGCCTGTCATTACAGCATCCCACAGGCTGTCATTACAGCATCCCACAGCCTGCAATTACAGCATTCCACAGCCTGCAATTACAGCATCCCACAGCCTGCAATTACAGCATCCCACAGCCTGCAATTACAGCATTCCACAGCCTGCAATTACAGCATCCCACAGCCTGCAATTACAGCATTCCACAGCCTGCAATTACAGCATCCCACAGCCTGCAATTACAGCATCCCACAGCCTGCAATTACAGCATCCCACAGCCTGTCATTACAGTATCCCACAGCCATTGCTTACCGGTAATGGCGGATTGCGATTCCTCTGCGGTGCTGGACAGGGCAGGGCAGGCTTCTTCTTCCTCGTGCAGGAGAAGGGGGACACTGAGCCAATCACAGAGGCCCTGACTTCTGGCCGGGCGGGGGACACAGGGGGACACTGGCCAATGAGCAGGGACGTCAGGGCAGTGACCGGCGGGTGGGCACACAGGGGCCGATCAGCCAATGACAGAGGCCGCAGTGACACAGGGGGACACAGGCACCGGTATGTAAAACCTACCCGTAATGCATTACCGGTATCCCGCACTACGTCTTACATTCTTTGCCCGGAGTTTCACTACGTCTTATAAACGGGGATGTCTTACATTAGGCATCCCCCAAACACCCCCTGGTACGTCTTACATTCGGGGGTGTCTTATATTCGGGGAAAGACGGTAACATAAACTGCATGCACCTGCATCGATTGACTTTTAATGGGGCCGCAGGCACTTGAGGACTTGAGGGTGCATCCAGTTTTACTTTTTTACCTGATCCGGGTGTCACCAGTTTTTTCACTGAGACCAAAAATGCATATTGGTGCATTTTTGGTCTCCGTGACAAAACCCAAAAGCACCCAGATCTGGGGCATCATGGGTTAAATGAGAATGTGCCCAGTGGAGTCCGGATCCGGCTGACTTTACCTGCATTCCCCCGGATTCAAAAATTCACACTTGTTGCATGGCCAGATCAGGATGAAAACAGTTCATCCTGATCTGGCCAGGTGTCCACAAATGCATGCCACCACAAGTGTCAGATGCCTGATCTGGCCGGGGAGAGGGTGAAAGGAAATGTAATAAAATGTATTCTGCACATGTATCTAACATGTAGGCACTTGGGGAGGGGCTGTAGGAGTGGTTTAAAACCACTAATTTATTTCCATCACTGTTTGAAGCCCTGTCGGCTTTTGCCGATGCAACGGGACTGATCTACACACAGAACTGTCAGAGATAGAGTAGAAGTGCGATCTATGGCAATTCTGAGAGTTTCTCTATGCACACAACTGTCAAATGCAGCATAGGAGACCGTTCTAACACTATATTTAGAAAAAAACACCACAAAGGCAATTTCAGAAAACTCCCCAAAAACAGCCAAAAAGTCTGATATCCAATGCACTTAGCAGGGCACAGCAGTCCCCGGTGATATAGGTAACACAGGTGCATAATACCAATTCAGCAATCACTCTCAACCTGCCATGACATGGGGGAGGTGATTGGTGGTATTTCATATACACACAGGTGAGGATTCCATAAGGTGTCAGTCACACAAGCAAGTATGAGGCAGTGTCTTTATGCAGCCTATTGATCATACTATTACATCAGCTGCACTCTGCAAAAGAATAAAACAGTGCAATAAAAATTATCTAAAATATGAATAATATTCTGAGGTATTGGTAGATATTTTGGCCCAAAATATGCAAGCTTGTAACCCACATCAAGGATCCCCAAGCTTACTAGTCCCTACTACTATATTCAAAAATAATAATTCACAAAAAAATGCTACCAGCAGGGCCCCCACAAATGCCACACTCTACCAGCTGGTGGTGCTGCCTGAGGCGACCAACTAAGGTTGCCTCATGATAGGTAGACCCCTGTAAAGCACCCACCATAGGACTCCATACAATATAATGCACCCCCCAGTGGATTACATACAATATAATGCTCTTACCATGGGCCTCCATACAATATAATGCACACCATAGGACTCCATATAATAATATACACCCCCCACAGTTACCCCAATCCTTCCCCACCTTTGCCTCCTCATCTAAAATCATTTTACATCTCATTTTTGGCTCCTAGGAGCGCTTACCTATGCTGGCTGTGGCGTAATTTTCGCGTCACCAGCCCCAGAGCAGGTGACAGTTTGATGACATCTGCCGTCAGGGCTGAGGAGTGCTCCTGTGCCTCTGTCCTGGCAATGTACTGTTCAAATGTATTGGCGCCTGAAAGATGAACACACATATGAATATAAAAGAGGCAGGGCACACTGTGCAGGCCTTGGACTCCCACAGTGTAGTGGAGGACCTTTGGTGAGTAACATGTCTGTGATGTCATCAAAGGTCCTGCAACCATGGACATTGCAGTGAACTTGTACTATCACTGCATATAGTGAGTGCCACGATGGAGGTCCATCAGAGGGTGGGAAACCTGGCAGACTATAGCAGTGGGAGCAGCATCTGCAGGGGGACACATTTTTTTACAATGAGATGACTTAGTAGCAAAGCCACAGGGCGGTCCCCCACTGGTCACGGGCCCCATAGCGGTCACATGGCCTTCCTCTATTGATGGTACGCCACTGACACCATGACCAAACCACATATTACTACCACATAATGACCAAATAATACCACATACAAGTGACAAACACCATATGATGACAGACCAAATATTAAACTACACAGCGACTGGATAATATCATATACAAGGGACAAATACTGCCACACTATGACCAGATCATATAATACCACCAAATAGTGGCTGAATAATACCACATACAGGGGACAAATATCACCATATCATGACCAGACCACATATTACCACCAAATAGCGACCAAAGAGTGCCTTGTACAAGGTACAAATACCTCTACGCCATGACCAGGCAACATATTACCAAATAGTGACCAAATAATATCACATATAAGGCACAAATACCACCATACCATGAACAGACCACATGTTACCACCACATAGTGAATACATTATTCCAAATATAAGAGACAAATACTTCCACAAAATGACCAGACCACATAACATCAACACATAGTGGCTGAATAATACTACATGCAAAGGACAAATACCACTACCCCATGACCAGACCACATACTACCACCAAACAGTGGCTAAATAATATCACATACCAATGACAGATACCACATTACCAAGACCAAACCACATGTTACCACTGCATAGTCACTGAATACTACAATACTGATCATTACTAAAAACCAGAATACTAATAACACTAATATTACCATCAGTGTCATTATGCACATGAGCTGTGCATACGGTATACAGGTTATATAGTGATCACTGGTGACATTATACACAGAAGGTCTATATAGTATATCATATATAGTGGAGGTGTGCAGGTAATACACTGACTTACCAGTGATGAAGTCATTCATCTTCACCTGTCTTCTTAATCTAGTGCAGACCACTATCACTTCCTCCTGCAAGTACTCATCTCTGTAGAAAATAACACTCAGCCATCTATAGCTGATCATTTTTAGAGCACATTCCCCACTTTTTCCCCAAGTCTTATACACTTCACCAGATGAACAAAAAAAAGTGACATACTGCCACCTCCTTTCCCCCTCCCCCATTTAAACGTTTCCTCAAAAGAATAATATATAACAATAGTAATAATGTCCCTTAATAGGCATGTTCTGCCTGCTCTACTTGTGATGCTGTGTGGATTCCAGCTTACAGTAATCCCTCATCAACTTCCACAGTAAACAGACTGTAGGAGTTCTGAAGTCTATATTTATTGAGGTGATGATGTGAACGTAATTGGTAAAAACTATAATACAAAGTATAGAATAATCACAGTCAGTACTGGGTACATTAAAGAAACTAGCACTGCAGTAATATAATACAGAGTACAATGAACATCAGTAACTGGGGTAAAGGTCACTGCAGCAGGCTCTACTCTATACAGAAATGCATCTATCTGCATACAGTGCAAGGATCATTATGGCTAAGGCTACTTTCACATTTGCGTTCCCCTCCGCAGCGTTCTGCGGAGGGGAGCCGCAATGTAAGCAAAGCACCGCAGATCACATATTGGAGTGAATGGGTGCGTACGGTCATGCGCAGTCAAGCGCAGCACCGTGCGCTCCCATTCTAAAGATAGGGACCTGCGGTGCTGCGCTTACATTGCGGTTCCCCTCCGCAGAGCGCTGCGGAGGGGAACGCTAATGTGAAAGCACCCTAAGATGGATTCTACACAGTGGCTGTATAATAACCTACATACACAGATTCCACACAAAAACACATCTAACTACATACAGTACATGAACATGCTAGGATGCAGGATTACAGATCATGATATTCCTCACTTGTATTACACTCTGTACAATGGCTGCAGTCTACACCTGCTTACACAGATCCCAGTATAAACATGTAACTGCATTTTACTCTTACCAAAATCATCTGACAAGAGGAAAGTTGTAGTAGAAGGGACAAGAGCCAGGGACATGTCTTATCCCTCAAAAGTTCAGCAAGATGTTTGCAAGTCTCCATCTCTCAGAAGGAGGCGGCGGTCCCACATAGAATGACTGATTCTTAAAGGAGACATTCTCTTATGTATGGAGAAACAGGATAAATGGGTATCTAGTGACCTCTATGGGTCGTAACTGGTATAGACTATGAACATTCTCTTTGCTGCACATAAATGGGCAGAGCAAGGCCCCTACTGTAATTATGTCCCTTTATTAATTTATGTATTAATTAAGTATTAATTAATTGCCACCATTAACTAATAATGTAGGTGCTGGATTCCACACAGTAATCAAGTCCATCAACCTGGCACCTTCCTGTAATAATGTTTCCATCCTGCACCCCTCTGTCCTTACCCCTTTCTGTAATAATGTCCTCATGCTGGTCCCCTAATGTCCACTGTACTGGCACCTTTCTTTAATAATGTCTCCATCCTGGGCCCTTCATGTGATATTCCTGAACCTGACCCCATATGTCCACCATCCTATCCTGGTCCCTATATATCCTCCATCCTAGTCCCCATATGTCTTCCATCCTGGTCATCATATGTCCCCCTTCCTAGTCCCCAAATGTCTCCCATCGTAGTCACCATATGTCTTTTATCCTGGTCCCCATATGACTTCCTGGTCCCCATATATGTTCCATCCTAGTCATCATATGACCTCTTTTTTAAAGTTAAAAAACACCCTTCTTAGGGCCCTTTCACTTCAGCGTTTTTTTCAAATCGCGGCAGATGCGGTGAAAAAAACGCATCTGCCGCGATTACCGCATACCGGCTGCACTTGCGGCACGGTTGCGGCGCGGTTGCGGTAAACACCATACAATGTATAGGCGGGCTTGCGGCAGATGTGGCAAGTGCGGTTTTGGCACTTGTGGCAGGTGCGGCCGCGAAAAAAAACGCGTCTGACAGCATTTTTTTTCGCGTCCGCACCTGCTGCAAGTGCCAAAACCGCAGTTGCCGCACCTGCTGCAAGTCCGCCTATACATTGTATGGCGTTTACCGCAATCGCGCCGCAAGTGCAGCCGGTATGCGGTAATTGCGGCAGATGCGGTTTTTTTCACCGCATCTGCCGCAATTTGAAAAAAACGCTGATGTGAAAGGGCCCTTACCTGTCCGTAGTCCAGCAGTGACCTTTTCCTGTTCCATGTGAGGCACGCACATCGCCGGCGCATGGCAGTGACATCATATGCCAGCGACGTACATGCTGACGTCAGATGCCAAACTCTGATAGGTCGGTAGCTATTTTAACTATTTCGGTGCAGATGTGTAAAATGGGCCTAATACTGGTGGTTATACTGTATAATCAGCTGTGGAAACATTTACGCTGCAACACAGAAACCAGCAGAAAGTAGGTTAACTGCCATTAATGGATCTCATGATATCTTGCTCTTATGGTGGGTTTAACACACCAATTTATCTGTCCAATATCTGAACAGATCTCTGGTTGCAGTGAAATCATGGACACATAGTTCCATTTTGTGGCTGTGTACAAATGGAGCAATGTATCCATGATTTCACTGCAACCAGAGATCTGTTCAGATATTGAACAGCTAAATTGGTGTGTGTAAACCCACCATTATCGTGGCTTGTGTGAATCCTCAGAGGATTATTGTGCAGCTGCTGGCTCAAATAGCAAATTGGTGACTCTACACCTTCCAAGTTCAATTTAGAGCACTGGAATCTTCATCTATGTAGCAGATAGCAATTGACCCTCAGAAGCAAAGTCTTCTAATGGTGGGTTACACGTAGCGATAGCGTCCCGATATCGCATACAACGCCGCGGAGGAGCGCGCATTTTGGGAGCACTTTTCCCGATATCGCATCGCCGGTTTACACGCTGCGATATCGGGAAACAACGTCCCTCCGATGTGTACGCCCACCAACCCAGTAACGACCATTTAACATGGGAGTTAATGGGTGAGGTGCGAGTACACATCGGAGTTGGGCTGTCACACGCAGCGATGCTGGTACAATGCGATATCTGCTATTCAACTCCGATATCGTTTTGGCATCGTTCCAGCATCGCGTTGTATGCTAAAACAGTACAACGCGCACCCAACTCGCGACCTACGTGACTTTTTGTCGGAGTTGGGTCGGAGTTGGACGCCGATATCGCGGCGTGTAAACCCACCATAAGGCTGGGTTCACATTGCGGGTGATCCGGTCCGGGGCTGTCAGGGGTGACAGCCCGGGACCGGATTTTTGCTCCACAGGATACTATCGGGCGGGACGGAGCTGGATGGAGCTGGATGGCAGTTATCTGCCATCCGGTTGCTATCTCGCCGGATGTATCCGGGAGAAGTGGTTTTTTTTCTGCCGAATCCAAAAACGTTGCATGACAGCCCCGAACCGGATCACGCCGCAATGTGAACCCAGCCTAAGTGTGCGCCCCCTATACCTACACCTGATTGTAACACTGAAAACATCATCACATGTCTGTGCAGAGCAGCTTTTCTTTATAGTAGAGTATTTTAGCAATAAATTGAATGTAACTTGCTGTTCCGTGCCCTGCAGGCTGTTTTTATTCTCCAGTTAAATATTTCATAGAAATCTCTGCGCACACAACTCCCTCGTATTACTTGTGTGCATGCATGAAAAGGTGAATGATTAGACGGCCTCTTATTTAATACTCTGCACATCTGACATCCAGTCAAAGTATCTGAAATTCCAGTCCAGGCTTCATGAAGTTACAAACGCTGAGATATCTTGAGCAGTTGAGGCGATTTGAACGCATCATTAAACCCCAGTAGGGGAAATATCGGATGCTAAGCTACAATGTTGATTATTTATTATATTTTTCCACAGCGGCTTCCAAAAGGATGTACGGTAGTTGTTTATCCTCCACAAAATGGATGAAAACTGTGAAAGCTGTGAATAAAATATCCAAGCGTTATTACACAGCTTTTATTTTACATACAAATCTGACTAGTCTATCAATGAATATACAATGTGATGTCACAGACTGCTACTATGATGAAGTTATTAAGTGGCAAACTCAAAATGTGTTACTTCTGTCTATCTACTTTATACATTACCAGAAAAAATTCACTGCAACACTCAGCTACTACCAAAAATGTACACATGCTAATAAGCGGTTTATATATCTGATGAGTCCTACGCTGACATCCCTGTCCTCCTTGTCCTCCCTATCCCACTTCTAAGTGGGTGGACACCATCTCAATCTCAGACCACCTGGGGGCGATGAGGGTGCTGAGTGTAGCTGTGGAGCCAGCAACTCCACATATTACGCCGCGCTAGACGCATTTCCCGATGTTTTGTGCAGCGTTGGTTGGCAAAAACGCATGCGTTTTGTGCTTTTGAAAACGCACATGCATTTATGCATGCATTTCCATTAAAATCAATGGGGGCAAAAACGCTAGCGTTTTTATGCGTTTTTAGTAGTAAAAACGCCTAGAAACGCAAATTGAGCAAAACGCACACCACCCTTAGATGTGACAGATCCTTATATTCTAGGTTCTTCAAAGTAGCCAACATTTGCTTTGATTACTGCTTTGCACACTCTTAGCATTTTCTTGATGAGCTTCAAAGCAGCAAAGCGATCACACCTCCTCCTTCATGCTTCACGGTGGGAACCAGGCATGTAGAGTCCATCCATTCACCTTTTCTGCGTCGCTCAAAGACACGGTGGTTGGAACCAAAGATCTCAAAGTTGGACTCATCAGACCAAAGCACAGATTTCCACTGGTCTAATGTCCATTCCTTGTGTTCTTTAGCCCAAACAAGTATCTTCTGCTTGTTGCCTGTCCTTAGTAGTGGTTTCCTAGCAGCTATTTTACCATGAAGGCCTGCTGCACAAAGTCTCCTCTTAACAGTTGTTGTAGAGATGTGTCGCTAGAACTCTGTGTGGCATTGACCTGGTCTCTAATCTGAGCTGCTGTTAACCTGCGATTTCTGAGGCTGGTGACTCGGATGAACTTATCCTCCACAGCAGAGGTGACTCTTGGTCTTCCTTTCCTGGGACGATCCTCATGTGAGCCAGTTTCTTTGTAGCGCTTGATGGTTTTTGCAACTGCACTTGGGGACACTTTCAAAGTTTTCCCAATTTTTCGGACTGACTGACCTTCATTTCTTAAAGTAATGATGGCCACTCGTTTTTCTTTACTTTGCTGCTTTTTTCTTGCCATAATACAAATTCTAACAGTCTATTCAGTAGGACTATCAGCTGTGTATCCACCAGACTTCTGCACAACACAACTGATGGTCCCAACCTCATTTATAAGGCAAGAAATCACACTTATTAAACCTGACAGGGCACACCTGTGAAGTGAAAACCATTTCCGGTGACTACCTCTTGAAGCTCATCAAGAGAATGCCAAGAGTGTGCAAAGCAGTAATCAAAGCTAAAGGTGGCTACTTTGAAGAACCTAGAATATAAGACATATTTTCAGTTGTTTCACACTTTATTAAGTAAGTATATAATTCCACATGTGTTAATTCAGAGTTTTGATGCCTTCAGTGTGAATCTACAATTTTCATAGTAATGAAAATACGGAAAAATCGGATGGCAAAAAGGACACATCCGAGCACAATCCGAGCCCCATAGGAATACATGGAAGCCACAATCGCATCCGAGTGTATCCGATATGACACGGATACACTTGGATGCCTCAAAATCGTGATGTGAAGGCAGCCTTATACACACAGATATCTGTGCAGAGATTGTTTGCAGATCTCTGGTTGCAGTGAATTCATAGACACATTGTTACATTTGTACACGGCCACAAAATGGAACAATGTGTCCATGATTTCACTGCAACCAGAGATCTGCGAACAATCTCTGCACAATTATATGTGTTATTAATATGTACAGAAGAAATAGCCGCACTCACCGGAGATTGGATCTTCAAGCTTTGTTTATTTTATGTTCATACATCCAGTCATGAACATTGTAGCAGGGGAGGAGGGTGCTGGGACGGCGGACGACGGCCTGCCGTTTCGCGGTCGTTTACCGCTTCCACGGGTCCTCAATTATATGTGTGTGTAAATGGGCCTTTACATCTATCTATCTATCTATCTATCTATCTATCTATGTAGAAACAAATAGAGCAGCACTGCCCAGTGGGTGCAAATCAGCTCAGCTGTCTTCCCAGCACTTGTATATACTTGAAAAAATGCTGCAGCACTCCGTCATTAGATGTATCTTATGCCTTTATTACGGCCACAGGTACCATAGGGCAACGTATCGGGCACAAGCGCCCTTCAACCCGATGGTAGCGACGTCTAAATGAGGAACAGGAAGGTTTATCCGACACCTAGTTAACTCCCTGGGGCGTGACACAGCCTCCGGGAAACCGCCCCCCTTCAGCGACCATTGGTGGAAGCTCCTGCGTTACGATTGGTTGTCCCTGCATAGGGCGGCATATTTAAGGAGCTGACCAGTCACACTACACAATTGCAATAGCATCATGTATTAGGCTGGGTTCACATTGCGGCGTGATCTGGTCCGGGGCTGTCAGGGGTGACAGTTGTTTTTTTCTGCCGAATCCAAAAATGTTGCATGCAACGTTTTTGGATTCGGCAGAAAAAAAACACTTCTCCCGGATACATCTGGCGAGATAGCAGCCGGATGGCAGATAACTGCCATCCAGCTCCATCCAGCTCCGTCCCGCCCGATAGTATTCTATGGAGCAAAAATCCGGTCCCGGGCTGTCACCCCTGACAGCCCCGGACCGGATCACACCGCAATGGGAACCCAGCCTTAGCCAGCCTTCCTGCGCTGGCTGGCCAATCATGATGCTATTGCATTGTCCAATCACCGTACGAGCGTCTCGTAAACTACAATTCTGGCACGCCTATGTGTTGTCCCTGCTGCCCCAGGACCTCCCATATTCCCTTCTGTAGCGGCGTGTAAAGGCGGTATCGGGTACCGTTTGCAACCGTTGGAACGTGCTCGTGCACGTGAGACACCCGGTTGTTTCCAACCTTCTGTAGCGGTGTATAAAGGTACCATTAAGGGGCTGTCACAAGCTACGATTTTTGAACGGTCTCACCTACGATGTCAGGGGTTCGCACTCGTGGACAACATGGTTAGTGAGGTGTCACATGTATAGATTTCGTTCAGTACGCACCAACGATGTTACGTGCAGGTATCGTTCGCACAACCAGCGACCGATGCTTGTCACTGTTGTGAATAGGCGAAATCATAAAGGATATCTTTATCACGGTGTCACACAGAACGATGCAGCAGATTGCATAATCAACATTGTCTGATTTGGGTTCCAGTTCTCATATCTGTGATGAACGATCAGACCACTTATCACTTGTAAGATCGACCTGACACACGCAACGATGTTGTTAACACGTCGTTAGGCAGCCATCACACGCTGCGATATATGTAAACATATCGCTGGAAAGTGCCTGATTTGGCATCTCTCCTACGACGTCGTTGCGTGTGACAGCATGATATGACTACCGATAAGTGGTCAGATCGTTAATCACAGATATGGGACCCGGACCCCATATCACACGATGTCGATCATCCAATCTGCTGCATCGTTCTGTGTGACATCGCCATAACCGATCTCCATACCGATTTTGCCTATTCACATCATTCACAAGCATCGGTCGCTGGTTATGCAAACGATACCTGCACGTAATATCGCTGCTGCGTCCTGAACGATATCTATACATGTGATACCTCACTAACGATGTTGTCCACGAGCCGCACCCCTGACATCGTTATTGAGTTCCCACACAAAATCGTAGTGTGTGACGGCCGCCTTAGTGTGACTGAACACCCGTGACGTTTCAGCGATACTTTTAATGATATTGTAGCATGTGACGGCCCCTTTAGTTATGTAATCTATCCATCAATCAATCCATTCATATCAATCTATGCAGCTATTGATTCTATCTATCTATCTATCTATCTATCTATCACCTATTTATGTAATCTATCTATGGCCATATCCACAAACCTCTGTTGTATTTAGCGGTTCTGCGCTAAATACTTAGGTTTTTTTCAGAGAAGCGGAGGTGCGTGTGCGCTGCCGCTTTCTGCGGATGCAAGTGTGGCGCCCCGCAACGAGTGCGTCACAGGAAGGTATTGCAACCAAAAATGCAGCCGCAATATTCTCTGACACAGCAGTGACTTAGTTAACTTTGAGATCCAACCCTGCATGCATCACCTAGAACAGAGGACCAATCCAGGGTCCTGGTGGGCGGAGTGCTAGGGAAGTGTGTAGGAGAACAGACACTTAGTCTACACAGAACAACACAGAACAGAACAGAAGAGTCTAGAACAGAGTCTAGAACAGAGAACTTGGAGTAGGAGCGGGGGGCTCCGCGCCCCGTGCAGCCCCCGGGCCGTCACCGGTCGGGTGTCAGCACCTGAGGCCTTACCAACCGGGATCGGGCATCATTACTACGGGTTCCAAAAGACTCCCGTGCCCAAAACTCACAGCCGGTTCACTGGTACCGAAGCTGGCAGCAGTTCACTTCTGCTACACGAACCAGAAGGTTGGAGGAGCAGCTTCACAGGAGCACCCCACCACCAGCCAACTTCCAGTCGTCTAACCAGCGGTGTACCCACTGAGGGATCCAAGGCTCCCCAAAACATCCACAACGTACAACTTGGGTAGGGCATTGAAGCAGCCTCCCCCACCCGATCTGGTATTCCTGGGCGACAATGGCAAAGCACTTAGCTAGAATGGAGGAACACTTGCAGATCTCTGAGGGACACTATCACTGCTGAGTCCACCCGGTCCACTACCCGTGAACTGTATACCATGTACTGCCTGCTGGTTACAGTAAAGACCCGTTGCAGAGACTTTCTGTGTCCGTGCTTCCTTATGAACTGTCCGTCCGCACTACAATGTAACTGCAGCTGCCGCACAACATCTTAAGCAGCTCCAGCCTCCGGGATCACCGCTCAGCCTGTGGGGAGCGTTCCATCTTGCTGCTGTCCATCCCCCGGAGGTTCCGCAGCGTCGGTAACGATTACCGAACTACTCATAGGTGGCGTCACGAATAAATTAAACCCCTTTAATCTGTTCCCTACAAGACGTCTTCAACTTTTGATCTGCACTCCACCGGGCCCCACTACCGGCAGGCGCGGCCCACCCGTGACAAGGAGGAAGGAGCTTCAGCCTGTCTAAACCGGAGTCCCGGCCACGGTGAGTCACAGCCCATGGTTGCCCGATGTGTATCGTGGTAACCATTTCACAGACAAGGCTGCCTAGTGTCCGCTTAAGCCGAGCGCACAGGGAAATGTGGCAAACAACGTTTTGGGCTGCGTTTGCAAAAACGCATGCGTTTTGCGTTTTTGCAAACGCACATGCATTTTTACATGCGTTTTTGCATGCGTTTCCATTAAAATCAATGGGAACAAAAATGCATGCGTTTTGATGCGTTTTTGCGGTAAAAACGCATGGAAACGCAAATGAAGCAAAACGCAGCAAAGCATTAGATGTGAAAGGGGCCTAAGTAATTTTGCCCCTTCTGAAGCTCCTTAGTGTTCCCATGCACTACTGTAGATACCCTTTCATGGCCCACCTAAAATATGAATGCAACAAATGTGCTTTCCAAACACGGTAAGTGAACTACTCCACAGTACCCCACTCACACAGTATGATGACGCTACAGTACACGCTCTCTTGCAAAGTATGATACCCTCAAACTGACCCCAACAAAGTACGATAGCCCCCACAGTCTCCCACAATCAGTTTAATTGCCAGGCACAGCCCTCCACACATCATCATTTTCATTGATGCTCCACACAATATGCACGCTCCACATACAGCCCTCTTTACAGAATAGCAACCCTCCATACAGTATAGCAGTCATCCATAAAGTATTACGCCCCCCACAACTTTCCACACAGTATGTTGGCCCCCACACAATTCTTCACATTGTATAATGGCCGTACGCCTTATAACGGCCCCTGCATAGACATCCAAACAGTATACTGGCCCCCACACGGCCCTCTAAACAGTATAATCACTGCCACACCACCCTCCACACAGTATAATGGATCGCACACAACCCTTCACACAATATAATGGCACCTGCACAACCAAACACATTGTATAAATGGCCTATACACATTAAAATGACCTCCATCAGCCCTGAAAACACGTATAATTAGCCCCACATAGCCCTCCAAACAGTATAATTGGCTCCCACACAGCCCTCCTAATAATATAATTGCCACCACATAACCATCCAAATAGTATGTTGATTCTCCCATTAGCTCTCCAATTAGTATGATGGCCACTGCATAGCTGTCCAAACAGTATGATGGCCTCACATATCATTCCATATAGTGTGATGGTCCTCACATAGCATTCCATATAGTATGATGGTCCCCAAGTAGCCTCCATATGATAATATTATAGCCCCCAAGAATCCCTCCAAATAGCATTATGGCCTCTTACATAGCACTCGAAATAGTATGATTAGCAGTATGCCACAATATTTGAAACCATTGAGTGTATCAATTTTGAACTCACTATACTTATAGGATTGAGGTACTTAGCACACAAATTGGCTAATTCACTTGTGCCCATCTGCAAAGGCATATCCTTTCAATAGGAATTTACACTATCAAATATGGTCGTAATGCTCTTATATTGTAGTGCCCTCCATATGCTATAAAGCATCCCCATAGCCATCCATATACTTTAAAGCGCCTCTCATATACTATAAAGAACTACCGACAGTCCTCCTTATACTATATGGAGGGGAAAGGGCTAGAGGCAGAACCTGACAACATTCTTTGGAGGAGGAGGAGCTACACAGAACCACACAACATTCTATGGAGGGGAGGAGCTAGGGGCAGAACCAGGCAACATTTTGTGCAGGGGGAAGAGCTAGAAGCATTTCCATTTACTTTGTTACATTTACGATATGTGGAAAATAATCATTCTATTTTGTTATAACTACAGTTACTATGCCTGGGCAACGCCGTGTTCTACAGCTAGTTCATTATAAACATACTAGATGGTAGCCCGATTCTAACGCATCGGGTATTCTAGAATATATATGTAGTTTACTTATAAAGAGTTAAAAATAATGCAATGAATACATAGGATTTTCCCCAATCAGCGACGCGGCTTCATTCAATATATCTGCACGCATGACACTTCACCAGCAATCAGTAAGGTACCGTCACACTTGGCGACGCTCCAGCGATCCCGACAAACGATGCGACCTGGTAGGGATCGCTGGAGCGTCAGTACATGGTCGCTGGTGAGATTGTCACACTGAGCAAGATCGCTAGCGCCGTTCGAGGTACTTCCGCTGCTGGCAGCCGGGAGATGACCGGCTGAATGAGATCGCTAGCGCCGATTGGGGTACTTCCGATGCGTCGCCGCTGACCTCTGTGACAGGATCAGCGATCTCACAGTGGGGACCTGGTCGCTGCTGCGTGTCACACTGAGCAAGATCGTTAGAGCCGGTCGGGGTACTTCTGCTGCGAGCAACCGGGAGATGACCGTTAGCCAGTCATATCCCAGCTGCTTCACCGCTGACCTCTGTGACAGGATCAGCAATCTCACAGTGGGGACCTGGTCGCTGCTGCGTGTCACACTGAGCAAGATCGCTAGCGCCGGTCGGGGTACTTCCGTTGCAAGCAGCCAGGAGATGACTGGCTAACGCCGGTCATCTCCAGGCTGCGTCATCGCTGACCTCAGTGCGGCAGGAGATGACCCGCAGCTACCGTCGGGAGATCAGCGGCTAGTGGCGCTGATCTCCTGGCGGTAGCGGTGGCATGCGTGGTTAAAATCCTGTGCCAATTTGCGGCTGGACTGCGCCTGTGACAGATTGGTCGCGCCCGGCTGCGACCAATCAGCGGCGCAGGATTTCCATTAAGGTACCTTTACACACCACCACTGAAAGGTAGCAACTGCCTGGCATTGGGGATATTTATGCCTGTTGCCATGAAATTGCTATGAAATGGCGGCGTGTAAATAGGGAAATTCCTTCCTGTGTCCTGTTTCCTATTCAGGAAAATAATAGCGATGTTTACCCCAAAGTGTCTTCTTTGGTGTCTTTTCAGCTGTTTTGTGGTGTCTTTATCACCAGTATCATTTTTTAACTTGTATATAGAAACTAGTGGGCAGTTTTCAAGCTGAAGTTTCCTAAAGAATGGTCAGGTCACTTCTTTTAACCACTACACACTTTTGGAAACCTGAAGCGGTTAAAAGAAGTTAAAAGGATTGAACGTATGCATAGGAAGTCGTTTTCACATTGCATTTGTTCATGCTATTTTTCCGTTCCTTGAGCACATTTCAGGTTTTATGGAAAAAGACACCTAATTTTTAGAGCTAATAACTCTCTCCGGTGAGAAGGAGCTCGTGACTGATTTTCAGTCAACTCATTTTGCAGCAAACAATAGATAGCACATCACATAGGTTAGAGATTGTAAATAATGCAAATATTAAATGAAGCAAAAATGATTACTTTTATCTAAAAATACAATAATTTAGGTAAAAGAAAAACAAAATTAATGCCAAAAATGTCAAATTCTTTAAAGCAAGAATGTAATCAGTAGAAAAAAAATGCTGTTAAAAAAATCAAAATGACATACATTGTACTGGTCAATGATGGTAGGGTCTATCTATAATGTTGAATGGTGAATTTTAGCAGATTCTCACTGTCCATAGGGTGGAGGGGTGTGAACAGTGCAGTTGCAGAGACTGATTCTTTAAGTGCCAGATTTCCAGACATTATTTTTTTCACTTATCTTTGCAGATAAATGAACCCATGTATGCGCTTAACCAGCTTCTATGACTCCGCATTTACATTTTTCTTGCCTCTTCACTGCAATATTTAGTGCTCCTGAACTATGTTTTATAGGAATTGTGCTCGTCTATTGAGTACCACGGAGGCAGCACAAGGCAACATTATAAATAAATGATAATAATTGTTATCACCCTCTGTAGAGTAAGAAGGCAATTGGCCTATTCGATAAAATATTTATGTAAGGAATTATGATATTTCTGAAAACCCACAGAAATTAATGGCAACATCTTAAGAGAATACTGGGTCTAAATAAATGAAAATGTTTAGAACTTGTTAGGATGCGGCATAAAATGTGCATTTTTATCTAGAATCAGACAGACCTTTTTACTTTAGAACACTGAGTATTTGGGGGGGGGAACATCTTTTGAAATAAAGGGCAAATCATTTTGTGGTAGCTTTTCCCCAGTGACACCACAGACCTCACCTGACATTACAATTGCTATAGAATAGACAACATGTCAAAGCTTGAAGAATACGAGTGTAGGTAGGGAGTTCATCACTGAACACTGCGGCTTGGGTCACATTGGAGAGGGCTGAGGAAGGACTTGCTGCACAGCAGAAACAGCACGATCAGGGAGTGACCTGCAGTGGGCTGTATGAACTTTGTCCTCATCATCACCAGGATTTTTCCAAATGATTACTAGCTGCATTGTTTTATTTCTTGTTGACCCTTCCACTAGGCTGACATAGACTAGCAATTTTCAAGTGAGAAGACTTTTCAAGGTCAAGGTCACTACATGGGGATCAGGCTGCAGAGAAGCAGCGTCGGTGGGCAGAAGTCGTCAGCGACAGGAGAAGAAGCAGTTTGCGGGTAGGTGGCGGCCAGAAGGTGGCGAGCAGAAGGTGGCTGTGGCAGGCATGAGTGCCTGCACCACTGCCATGCTGAAGATGTTGGAGAGTGATCAGATCACTTCCCATCAGCGCTGGAGGGGGCGATACCCACCCACTCCAGCACTCCAGCCTATAGAAGGGGCTCTGACAGCCCCTTCTATAGGTGTAGACAGGATCACTGTGATTGACTGTTTAAACAGCCAATCACAGTGATCGTGGGGGTGGGGAATCTACCCCCCCCCCGACCTCAAGCCCCAGTGCTCTGTGATAGAAATCACAGAGCATCGGTGCCTGATGGCAATTACCATGGCAACGGTGCCACGGTAACCGCCATGACGTTGTATAATGTCATGGGTCGGGAAGGCACCGACTTTCAGGACATTGTACAAGGTCAAAGGTCAGGAGGGGGTTAAAGGGGTTTTCCCATGAAGAGTGTTAATTTCAAAGTTAATTTAAATTAATAGAACTTATAATATGTTCCACAAGTGTTTAAAAAAATGTTCCTGTGCTGAGATAATCTTATATACTGTATCTATTGAATAAGTGTTAACTTACTGATTGGTGAATGTCCTTCCACTGGGATTTGCATTGATCATCAGAATAGGAAACTTTTCCACCCTACTGCAACCGACTGCCAATGCACATATTTGAGTTTGCTGCTCAATTTCTTTGGGACTGTTGGAGAAATCAGAAAGTGCCTGTGTACAGGGGAGTAAGGAGAGATAGCTGTCAGCCAAATGGTCATTCATTCGATAGATATCTAATGTGTACAGGGACCCCCAGGAACATCTAAGCAGGGGCAGAGCCAGTGCTGGAGCATATGAAGCGAGTTACATATATACCACCTACAGTCTTTGTGGGAACCGAGCACCATATCTAAGGGAAGTTAATGTACAATATAAAGTCGATACTATTATAAATGTTCACTATGACATCACAAACGTCAATCTCTATCCATGCAGGATGTAGCTCTCCATCATTGTAAGTATGTCCCCCATTCTGTCAGGAACAAAAGTAACTGAGAAATCAGATTATTCCAATGACATACTATGAACAAAACAAGCATGTTTTCTGGCATTGTCCCATATCAACATTAATTAGAAGGACAGTATTAGTCAGAGCTGAACAGTCTCATAATTATTTCCATTGATTTGAAAACAGATTACATTAAGGACGGGGGTTGGTAATCAAAAGAGCAGCTTCAACTTACCTTTTTGCTTTTCCTTTTTGCATTCCTATCTCTGCTGGTCTATTTTTAACCCTCTGTATTCACAAGGGATCTAATGCCTTCATTGAGGTGCCCATTGTGGAGACCCGGGGGTCAGTGGGTGCCCTTGTCCACTGGCCCAGCCACCTTTAGAAAGACAGCATGGAGCAGGGCTCATCGCAACTGAATGCCCGAACTCCTTAACCATGGGCGGAACACTACTCAGACAACACCAGGTGAGGGAACCACAATAGTAAGGCTTTATTGGATCCCCAAAAGTTAATGTTATATAACACATAACCAAGCAAAACACAGAATATAACAGGCAGCAGTCTCATCTTTCCACTGTTTCACCAGGGATTAGGATGTTTGTTCCTCGGGGCTTCCAGATCCAATTACTCCAATCCAGCAGCACCGCACTTTCATCAGGCACCCACCAAGAAAGAAATCGCATCAATGTAGGAAGTTAACTGAGCACAGCAAAGTCTGTAGCCAGGTGACTGAATTGTCCCAACCTGAGTTTCTCCTTTAAGTAGTCTCTGGTGCACCTCTAGTCGGGGCCGAAGTCCCTAGACTGAGGCGATAAAGTATAAGCAGGCCTTCTTACATACCCCTGAGCACTCCTTTCAGGACATTGGGGACTTCAGGATTGGTGGAATAAGACTGTGCTCTCATTGGCCGAATTTCAAGCGGCATACATAATATCCATATGAGTCTCTGACCAAGGGGATGAGGTGATCGGGTAATTTACATTGAATTAGCAATACACAACCTCTGAACAATAAAGACTCCACACAGTTTGGCAGAAACAATGACTTGGCAAACATGAACTAACAAGCATAAGGTCAATTAATAAAATGAACTCCAGAAAATGCATTGAGACAAGCTATGTATTCACACCCATGTACTGTATATAGCTGTTCTTTTCATTGATTTGTCCAAGTCTGTAACGCCGGTGTGTTTGCACCTTGATTCCTTGGCGTTACTAACTCCATATATATATTTATATATAAAGTGATGTATCCCAGTCATGGATGAAAATCTTGGCGCCCTTGCAATTGTTCCAGAAAATTAAGTATTTCTCCCAGGAAATTATTGCAATTATATGTTTTGTTATCCTTTATATGTTTATTTCCTGTGTGAATTAAAACGACACAAGAACACAGAGAAAAAGAGGCAAATTGGAAATAAATTTCACACAAAGAAAAGAACACAGAACCTCCAGTCAAAACAGGTGGAAGTTTAAAGATGTTTTGGGATTGTTTTGCGGCTTCTGGCACTGGGTGATTTTACTGTGTGCAAGCCTACATGAAATCTGAAGATTGCTAAAGGATTTTTGATTGCAATATAGAGCCCAGTGTCAGAAAGCTGTTTTTTTTATTTTTTAAAAAGGGAAGTAAGTGCAAATAGGGTCTTACCCACATATAGGAAGATTAATTAATGATGTGTTTAGGCTCACCTTGTGAGGTTGTGTGGAGCCCCAGGCGGGACGGGGGTACTCGGTACCGGACAGGACGGTACTGGGGAAGTCACGGGTGGCTTGGTCCGGACTGTGTCCCTGGGCCTTCACAATAAAGATGGGGAATTATTTACAAGGGGATTGTCACGGGTGACGCCACCCACTTGGTGCGGCCAGTGATGGGGCCGCCGCTGCTGCAGAACCTCCGGGGGTGATGGAGTGGCAGCGGGGATGGTATAGTTCTAGTGGGGAGAACTGTATCCCCCGGGGCAATAAAGAGTTAAGTCTCTGGTGCAGGTGTAACACACTTACTTGCAGGCACTGCAGGGATCTCTCCTCCTGGCTGGTGCTGACAGGCTGGATCTGTAGGAAGGAATGGTCTGCAGATAGAGACTGACAAGAGAGGCAATTCAGAGTTTTCCAAGGCTTTACTCGTTGTTTCCTTCAAGCATTTTACAAGTCATTTGCAGTTGGTACACAGTTCAAGTACACGGTACTTCCTACTTCTGCAGCCAGGCCCCTCTCTCCCTGTGACCCCTCACACAGTCTTTAGTGGCCCTTTCCGGGCTGTTACGGTCTCCGTCTATGCGGGTTGTGTGTGATACGCTGGACAGTATGGCGGTGACTCGGGCTTCTGTGAGTCCTAGTACGTCACTGAGCTGCCTGTCCTTTGGGTTAGGGATCTCAATCTGGAACTCAGACCCCTCGTCGTGTTGTCTGGGGATGCCGGGTGAACTACGGTCCCCTTTAGAGCCGACACTCTACTTTAGCCCAGCCTCCGGTAGTCCTCAGCACTAGGCTACCAGGCTCCTTCTCCCTCTGTTCCTTTCTGTATATAGGAGGGCTACTCCGCCTGCAGTTGGTTGCTTTAGCTGTGTTTCTAGGGCCCCGGGTTACACCGTCCCTCTCGGCTCTCTCACACTCCTGGGGATCTGACTCTGGATGGGCGTTCTCTCTCCTCTGGCTCGCACTGGCTCAGTACAGATTCTGCGCTCCGTATGTCTTCACTCTTCCAGGCAGTGTGGCTCTCTCCTGCTCAGCTTCAGCTCAACCTGCTGCTGTTCTCTGGCCTTTTCATCTCAGCCTACTGTGGCCTACTGTTGGTCTTTGCTTCTCAGCACCATGGCTTACTGAACTCCTTAACTCCTCCCCCTCACTATATACTGTCAGTCACCTGACCTCTGGTGTGCCCAACCCACTCCTCTGAATCCACCACCCCTCTGATCTCATATAGTTCTAATCTCAGGGCTGGATGTAACCTCTCTGATACGTGGGTTATGTGGGCTGTGAGGGTGTTAGTGTTTAACAATGTCCTACCTGCCTGGCTGCAGTTCCCTTTGTGGCCTCCTGGACGCAGGGGCGCCACAGTTGCCTGAGACACAGCTACTTCAAATCATATAATGGCTACAGCAGACCCACATGCAAACTGTATCTGAGAAGAAAAGGGATAAGGGTAACTTGCTGGGCTGCCAATATAAAAACCAGAATACTTACTGAAAGGAGATCTGCTGCACACCAGCACTTCATGCCTTTAAAGGAAAAACCAAAATGGCTGACATGTACTATTTCATTATGTGAACAGGGACCAAGATCATATTGGAAAGCTACTGAAAGCCATCTAGGATAAATGTGAAAAATTGGTTGATGTGATGATCATGACATCGTAAGTCCAGTAACCGCCGACAAGGTTTTTTCACACTACTGGGTCCTAACTAATATATTTTCATGCTTTTCTTATATATTTTCATGCTAGCACCCAACACTAGAGGCGTGCGCCCATAATCTTAGTAAATATAAAAACCAGGACACATCCAGTTGATAGGAGAAAGCTTTATTAGTCTACTAGACGCATCAGGAGGGTGGTGTCTGTGCGCTTGTCTCTTGTCCTCTGTCCCTGTTTCCCTGTGCCCCCTGTGCCTTTCTCTCTGTGCCATCTCTCCCTTGTGCCTTTTTCTCCGTCTGTGCCGTTTTCCCCGTGTGCGCCGTCTCCATCTCCCCCATGTGCGCTGACTCTGTGTCTCGTGTGTGCGCTGTCTCCCCCGTGTGTACCACCTCTCTCTCGTGTGTGCGCTGCCTGTCTCTCATGTGTGTGCTGTCTCCTGTGTGCGGCGTCTCTCCCGTGTGCACTGTCTCACCCGTGTGCGCTGTCTTCCCCCATGTGCCCTGTCTCTCTCCCGTGTACGGTCTCTCCCGTGTGTGGTGTCTCTGTCTGCCTGTCCCCCTGTGTCTGTGTCCCCCTGTGCCTCTGCCTGTCCCCCTGTGTCTGTGTTCCCCTGTGCCTCTGCATGTCCCCATGTGCCTGTGCATGTCCCTGTGCCTCTTCTCTCCCCCTGTGTCAATGTCCCCCTGTGGCTCTGCCTGTCCCTCTGTGCCTCTCCTCTCCCCCTATATTTGTGTCCCCCTGTGCCTCTCCTCTCCCCGTCTGTGTCCCACTGTGCCTCTCATCTCCCCCTGTCTGTGTGTCCCCCTGTGCCTCTCCTCTCCACCTTCTGTGTCCCATTGTGCCTCTCCTCTCCCCCTGTGCCTCTGTGTCCCCCTGTGTCTCTGCCTGTCCCCCTGTGCCTGTGATCCCCTGTAATTATGCTCCCCTATGCCTCTGCCTGGCCCCCTGTGCCTCTGCCTGTCTCCTGTGTCCCCCTGTGTCTGTGTCCCCCTGCGCCTTTGTGTCCCTGCCTGTCCCCTGTGTCCCCCTGTGCCTGTGTCCCCGTGTCTCTATGTCCCCTCTGCCTGTCCCCCTTTGTCTCTGCCTCTCCCCCCACGCTCCGTCCTCCCCCCTCAGTAGTCACCCTCACCCCCTCAGTTCTCACCCCCGCCTGGTGATACTGATGCCAGCTGAAGACTCCAGGAATATACTCTGCCTGTGGAGCAGATAATGTGAGAGGGCAGGCCAATGTGACGTCACACTGGCTGTCACATGACCCGCTTCAGGCAGAGTCTATTCCTGGAGTCTTCAGCCGGCATCAGTATCACCAGACTTGCCAGGCGGGTGTGAGAACGGAGGGGCGCAATGACGGAGGGGAGTGAGGACGGAGTGGCGGGTGGCGGTGGTGGGGGTTCCACTGGCGGTAGTGTGTGGCAGCACTGCTGCCAGCGGACGCCATATTCTTGCACCCTACTTGGGTGTATAATTGCCTTGTGGCTTCCGCCGAATGTGACATACCATTACAACTGGACAGAAGTTGCCACAAGGCAATTATATATAAAATGCATTTGAAAGCTATCCTGCTACTTATTTATGACCAGAATCACATCATGCGTTTCATAGCTATCCTGCTACTTCTTCAAGACCAGAATCACATCACTCATTTAGTAGCTTCTCCTGCTACTACTCTCAGAATCACATCACTCATTTAGTAGCTTCTCCTGCTACTACTCTCAGAATCACATGATTCTGGTCCTGAAGAAGTAGCAGGAGAAGCTACAAAATGGGTAAACAAATAAAGCTTTTTGATATCAACTCGATGTGTCTTGGTTTTTATATTGGCAACGCAGGAAGTTACTCTTTTCCCTTCTCTTCTTGGATAAACAGA
The DNA here is from genome assembly GCA_033576535.1 of Allobates femoralis. NCBI lineage: Eukaryota > Metazoa > Chordata > Amphibia > Anura > Aromobatidae > Allobates > Allobates femoralis. The sequence continues at coordinate 154,345,223 of JARQOC010000009.1, read as the reverse complement.
AAAACTGGTTTGCGTCCTAGGGCATGAGTCTTCCAGCAGGACGATGACTCCAAACATACTTCAAGAAACACCAGAAATGGATGGAAACAAAGCGCTGGAGACTTCTGAAGTGGCAGCAATAAGTCCAGATCTAAATCCCATTGATCACCTGTGGAGAGATCTTAAGATGCTATTGAGAGAAGACGACATCACATATAAGAAATCTGGAGCAGTTTGCGAAAGAAGCGTCCAGAATTCCAGCTGAGATGTGGCACCCCAGGGGTTAATGTGCACAGTAACATCACAATGGTTAACTCCCCACACAACACTGGACACTCCACTAGCACCTCTAGGCCAGAAGGGGGAGCTCAAGCAGCTCCCTTATATATTCTGGTCTGAGGAGGAAGTAGTTAGTTGATAGTTGACAGTTCAGTTGAGTGTAGGGACAGGGCTGCCACTAGGAATTTCGGGGCCCCCTAAGGGGCAAAATTTTGGGGGCCCCCTGACACTCCACCCAATCTCCACCCAGGCCCCACCTCCATCCAGGCTCCACCTCCACCCCTCTAACCTTCCATTATTTCACCGCCCACTATTGGAAAAACTCCCCTTCTGCACCACGTCCTCCCCAGTCACACAGTAATCTCTTTCTATACATTGCTTTTTATGTGAGCTGTGGAGGGATGTGAACAATAAATGCCACACGAGGCAGAATAATACTGGTGGTGTTATTTATTGCCCTGTACAGGGGTGGGGGACATTTGGAAATTCCTACCATCATTCAGGGGCGGCACATCACCATAAAAATTACCCGGCTACATTTAATGAATTAATTAGCTCACCTAATGTGATGGCTGCAGCTGCTTCTCTGTGCCCTGCGATGTATGGTGATATCTGATCTTCCAGGTTTGTGTTGGTCTGGAGTGCAGTCGACTCTGTGACAATACCTTTTGTAAATCAAATACATTCAATAGGAGACTGCTATATATACATCATATAGGAGAAACTGACAGTTCAGTTGAGTGCAGGGAGCACTAGGAGGAGGACCTGTAGTGGGAGCAGTGCTGAGCTCCTGACAGGGACCACTGATTACTTTCAGGCCTGAAGCCAGGGTCTGAGGGGAGGAGTACAAAAACAGAGGAACATATCTTGGAGACTGAGTTACCTCATAATTCGCCTTAGAGGAGTGCAGAAGCCGGATACCGGATCTGAATCTGTGACTGAAACACGCAGCACACAAAACACCAGAATAGTGGAGGTTATATATCTGCACCGTACCTCAGCGAAGCAACACGGCAGGGTCAGAAGCAGATGGAAAGACTCAATTTGCCTAGCAAAGGGTTTACCTGTGAGGAGTACCAGGACCAGCAGCTCAGCTAAAGCAGCAGCAGGGCCACACACAAGGTACAGGAGTAGGAAGCTGAGGACCCGGACAGGGTGGGAGCAACCCGGCCCCGGTACTGTCTCCGTGGACAGTACTCTACTGAATACCATCACCAGTAAAGCTTTGGAAAACTTCAAAACAGTGAGTGTGTGTGATCCTTGTGCTCAAACCCTGCGTACCCTCACAAACTACCATCATCTCTACTACTACCCCTATCCTACAACATCCATAGCACCATCTATAGACTATTACTACCTCTAATAAAGGCTCTGTCATATAGGCCAAATCAGAGAGATGCTAACAAAGAGGTTCTAATGCAATTGTCAGTAGGATCAACCCTCATAAGCCATCTATATAGGTGTAAGGAGATGGACATACTTCCCCATTCCCCCTTGAAGATATCAATGTTATTGTAAAAATGTAAAGTGTATTGTATATTATGTCGTGCTTTGTGTAATGTGAACTGTGATGAATAGTAGTCTGGTATTGCGTTATGCTGACAATAGGGTCAGAAATAGTTAATGTTTGCCAGTATAATGTTTTACACTGTACTGTGAAGAAGTTGTCTTCTGCCCAGCATCAGACAGTGAGTAGGGTAAGCATGAGTTAATTGTTGGAACTAGCCCATAGTGTGAGGGGCAGGTGCAGAGACAGTGAAGAGTTATCTGTTAGGAATTAAGTTAGGACAAAAGCAGACCTAAGGTCTGGCTAGTAGCAAACCGCCTGACGTGGGTACCCTAAGTAAGTGAAGAATGATGAGGCACATGGTGTGATTCTGGGTATCAAGTGTGAGAATTGAATCAGGTTTATAGGGAGCTACTGGAGACGATCCTGAAGAAGGATGCCTAGTGGAGCAGCGTTAAAGTTTACAACTGAGAGAAGGTAACCGGCTGTAACAGTGCAAGTAAAGTGAAGCAAAGAGAGTGCCCTGGGCAGGAGTTCCAGAAGCATGAGAAAGCAGCAAGCTATGGTCCGGCCATATTGGAGAACATGTGGACCCGCAGGGAAGAGAAAATTACCTTCATGGACTGGACTGTAGAACTGAGCTGGGGTGGTGCTGAAGGAAGCTAAGCTAGTAGAGGTTGTAACAGATGAAGTGGAGGAAGTAAAGAAACTGGGTGATTTCCCTGGAATAAAATATTGGATCGGCGATATCAAGGTATCATTTTATTCATCTTCCTATGATCCCTTATAGAAGGCTTAGGATGATTGATCATGCTGGTTGATTTCCTGTAAAAGCAACCTGTCACATCTCAAAACGCTATTAACCTGAAGATATTGGGTTAATCTGCAGGTTAAGACTATTCCAAAGCTGCTCATCCGCTGCCCTGAATGCCCGTCGATAGGGAGTAAATGTACTTTATTCTTCTGGCAGCTTCAGGCTTTCATAGGGGTGAGGCCTCAGCCACCGCTGAGTATATAGTGAGTGGTGGCTGTGACCACGTCCTGGCACTGGCTGACTGCTGTCTGCGATGCACTGTTTTGCCAGTCAGGTCTGTACACGGTGCGGTTGCAGTCGCAGCTGACGATGTACTGAGCATTGACTGAAGCTGCGTTGGCTGCAACTCTATGAAAGCCTGAGGTTAACAGGAGGAATAAAGTATATTTCCTTCCGGTAGCTGGGCTTTTACATTGCAGCAGCCGGGCAGCTTTAGAACACTATTACAACTCAATAGCATTTTGAGACATTACAGGTTTCCTTTAAGTCCACATGAGTCCAAAGTTACTTCCTGAAGAAGAACTTGTGTGTCCTCCTGAAAGTTCGAGAGACCTGTAGCAATGGGACTTGTTGGTGTTTATTTTATTTTATATCATTTTATTTTGTGTTGTTGTCTTTTTTCACCCAAACTCTTAGAAAACATTTTCATCTTACATGCTGGCCATAGAAAGGGGCTGTCATGGTGAGACACTAAAGGGATAGGAACATATTTCTGCTTTCTTCAAAGGTTTCTACAGGTTCCGTATATGAGACTGAACTGAACTGTAATATCTGACACAACCTGTGGATCGGCGTGGCACTGTTTCTAAACCGAAATAACTAGATTACGGTAATCGTGAACTCCCTTTATTTCTCCCGTTTTGAATATTTCTGAATATTAATAAAGCATAAAAAGAACAATATATTCTAAATACAGAGCCGACCTTGAAAAGTAAGAACAATTGGCAATGCCAACTACTGGAAATAGTATGCCAAGAGTTTTCTTTTAAAATAATGGGCTTTGTGTATAGATGACCTATGCAAATTGGCATTCATAATAGAGGACATCCCAGATATCTCGCCTGTGAATACGGTCCCATGAACCTCTGTCCTTGGGATATGTTTTCTGTATCTTATTCTCTCTTTCAATAGCTTTTGCATAACAACTATTACAACTGTGCTTCGAACACTCAGGAGACGCCTTATCTGCAGCAAAGAAACAAATCCAACTATATTTGTTATAACTCTATAAAATGAATTTTTATATTCTATGAAAAGGAAGAACTGGGCCTGACAGCGTGATTTATTGCACAAATTCTCAATTCAAGGGTGTAAATGAATACAGGCCTCATATAGACCATAGTGTACACTGAAGACAATCAATTAGCATGTAATCTTGGCCAGTGGGATATCTTGGGATTATTTATCACAGTCTTCCGGCTGCTGAAAATTTAATAAAAAAAAAGAATTAAAAATAGAAAGAAAATCAGATTAATTTTATTGACCTGTATTCATCTGTGTCGTTGCATCTTTATTGCAATTGGTGCTGCTGAATTTATATGCAACGTACACCACATACAGTTTTCAATACATACAGTAAAGGAACAATTCCTACAAACCCAATACATATTACAAAACACTCATGATATGCAATTAAATTATTTTAATCCGGCATCTGATAATACAAAAATAATCTGCCTTTTATTAACAAGAAAAAACTGCAATTTAATGTAAAATTGGGAAATTCCACAAGACCAGAAGAATAGCAAAGTTATACCAGTAGAATAAATCGCCAATGGTGGACAGATCATTTCTGTGGCCAGTTTAAATGGCTATGTGGAGACACAAGCATCCGTGAGTGCTCTCGTCCGCTGGTCTGGATATCATTTGAAAGACCCCATGGACCAGGGCTCAACCTACTGAACACCCAAACTCCTTCCCCTCGTGCAGACCACTGCTCAGACAACACAGAGTTAGGTTACCACACTACAGTAAGACTTTATTGGGTTAAACACTCTACAGCATATAGTACATTCCCACCAAGTTCACAAGATGGTGCAAGTGAAAGAATCTCACCCATCCTCTGAATAGCCAGGAATGAGAACCTCCATGACTTTAGGGCATCCAAGGGCAATTACCCCAGCTATCAGCACCCACCTTTTGGCTGAGACCCACTGAGAGGAGGTAGCGGCAAGCTTAGGAAGCTATCTGTGCACAGGGAGGTATGTGAATGGTAACTGGGTTGTCCGAACCTGAGTTCTCCAAATGAATTTGTGGTCTCAGTGTTGGTTTCACGGGTGTATCAGGAGGCATGGACAAGACTGTTGGGGTGACTCGCAGAAGGTTGCAGCGTCTGGCCAAACAGCCAAAATCCTGAATTGTGGTTCTGTCCCTTTAAGAGATATTTCTTTGCTTAGTGATAGCTGGAGGTCACTAGGACCCAGTGGTCTCCTACCTGCCTACTTTCAGCTGTCTCTGTTTATAGCCCTTGGCTCAGGAGGTATTGCTGGTGATAGCATGTTTGGAGTTGGTGGTGCTTCCTGGCTCTGCAGTGCATTGTGGACTTCTTGTCTTGTTTGCTGTGTGGCTTTCCTTTCAGCCAAGTGTTTTTCCCTCTCTGTTTATTTTGTTTCCTTGGTGTTTTCTTTTAGTTGTAAGATGGGTTGACCAGTGTTCACCCTGTCTGATCCCTAAGTAGCCTTAGTTGTGGGACAGTCAGGGAATAGGTATCCTAGTTGGCGACAGTTGCGGAGACTGTATAGGGTTGTTAGAAGGGCCAGGTGTTAGCACTAAAAAGAGATAAAGGAGACACAACGAGGCGCAATAGTGCCCTATCAATACGACACGGATCTTGCATATAGATCACAAATGGTGCACTCACCTTTTCTAGTTGTGTGCACCCACAACTAGTTTTGATCGCATGTGGTTTAAAAAGCTGCTGCAGGACTTCCACCTCCATGATGCACGTGTAAGAATATCCAGAAAACAGGGATGGTGTGTGTACAGTCCGCGCTGCTTCAAATGATCACTCCAAAGTCTTGAATGAAAGACCCCCCTTCTTTATTATCCACCTACGCGTTTCGATGCTACTCCAAGCATCGTCATCAGGGCATTACATTTATCAAAGGTGTTAGCACTAGTGTTTTTAGGGATCACCATCTCCCCTTCGACCTTAACGTCAGGGACTCCTTCCCCCCCTCGTCGTTGTGCTATGAGTGTCTCACTATGCAAGCATGACAGTTGGGCAGTGGAGCAGTTCTATAGAATCCACCAGATGAAACCATGGACCCTAGGCTGAAATCTTGTAGAATTCACCAGTGATAGCAGCAGGCCCCTTTTTATATTTCTCAACTACCATTTCAGGGCACCGTGTCCCACAAGATTGGGGGAAGGTACCCATGGCTGTTCCCTCAATGTTCACTAGTTAAATTGTCCTTGAGATGACACAGGGAGCTCATGCAATTCGCAGTCAGCAGGAATTCCACAAGTCAGTATAAAAAAGGGCCCCAGGGCCACATGAAACAATGGCCTATGTCCCTTGACTCAAGCAAAGAAACAATACGTCTAGCATAATTAAGAATAGTACACCCCCACACAAGTGGCAGATATGTCTTAAGAGGTCACTGGGTATTCCATTATAAACAACTACTTTTTGTTAGAAGCCCCCACAATCCATGAAAATAAGCTGACCATAGGTGATAGGACCCCAAGCTGTGCTCTGCAGAAGGGATGGGAAGCCAGAGTTCAGTTTGCATGTAGCACCCCCATAGGGTAATTGTATGAATGTAGGAACTCAAAAATTGGCATCAAACAGTTTTAGTTTTCACAGGAGAACTAGAAGTAAACAAGAAAGTAACTGTCACGCCACCATAGGCGGAGCTAAAGAGTGAACCCACTTGACCACGAAAGATATCGTGGAAGCTGAAACCAGAAACAAGCCGGACAAGGAGTCAGATGAAGGAACAGAATTTATTAATTAACCAGGTTCTCCCAAGGGAGCACCAAGGAGCGGACCACAATACAGGGATTGTCCCAATACAGCTAAGGAGGATCCAATGAACCAGCAACCTGAGGGTCCGACCCAAAAGGAACAGAGATACCAGATGGAATGGAACAAGGAAACCAAGGAACCAGGGACGAAAGCAAGAAAGGGGCTCTGTGTTGCTGGAGGGAACCGAGAAGTTGCCAGGGACCAGCGGGTGCTGTACAGACCTGCGGGTGAGTTAGGCTGGCAGGGGGGTTCCAGCACTGAAAGCAAGAAGACAAGGCACGTTAGAACATCAGACTTTACAAGCAAAACGCAAGCATTGATTAGGAACCTGAGCTGGCAACCACACTAAGAACGAAGTTACCCAGGCACCTCCCAAGGCAAATGAGTGTCTTAAAGGGAACCAACCACCCCCAATGACCACCCCGGACTATTAATATCAGTCCCTACACACAGCACATACATGTGCTGCAATGATTTTTGCTAAAAAAAACTGTTTTTTAAAACTAAAGATAATGATTTTGAAAGTTTAAACCGAATGGACGGATGGGCGGTACTTATCTGTGGCAAAAGCCGAGATCTGATGCCAATCATCCTCCCGTCTCCCCTCGCAGCAGTTATGGACAGCCCTTTGTTCAGCGTCACTGCCTGGTGCACGGGCTCGCATGCCCGTGCACACGTCATCATCTACAGCCGGGAAGCGAGCGCGCGCTCTGTCTTCCATAGCTGAGCGCAGGAAGTCAGAGCGCGCGCTCGCTTCCCGGCTGTAGATGATGACGTGTGCACGGGCATGCGAGCCCGTGCACCAGGCAGTGACGCTGAACAAAGGGCTGTCCATAACTGCTGCGAGGGGAGACGGGAGGATGATTGGCATCAGATCTCGGCTTTTGCCACAGATAAGTACCGCCCATCCGTCCATTCGGTTTAAACTTTCAAAATCATTATCTTTAGTTTTAAAAAACAGTTTTTTTAGCAAAAATCATTGCAGCACATGTATGTGCTGTGTGTAGGGACTGATATTAATAGTCCGGGGGGGTCATTGGGGGTGGTTGGTTCCCTTTAAGTACCCACCAGCCTCTCAGCCATTGAAAGGTGGTTTCAGAAAAGGGTGTACTGGCCCTTTAAATTTTCTCAGAGTGGCACGCACACACCCTACGCTCATTCCCCCCGCAACCAAGAAGGGAGGAGGCGGGGGAGAGACGCCGAGGAGCTTCTGTAGCCTGATGAGGATGTCGTGGGGGTGAGGTCTGGTAAGTATGCCTGCGGTACACAGGAGGATGCCAGTGGCCGGATGGGACCCGATCCCCCTACACCCCGAGGGGGGTCCGCCGGCTGCAGGGGTAAAGTAACTCAGATCACTGCAGTTTAACTATTTAAAAGTCTTTGTCAAACTCTGACAGTGGTATTTAAATTACATCATTGTCGACAAATGTACTGGCTCCCTTTTTTTACTATATATATATATTGCAGCATATGGACATCTATAGTTTGATTTAGTTTGATAATATCACGTCAATAGCACCTTTAGAAATATATTTATTTAGGAAATTGGTGAGATGTACAATACTTATACCCACTGTATATACCATATTTTGCGTTTTTAAGACGCAGCGGATTATAAAACGGACTCCCACATTTCAAGAAAGAAAACAAAAAAGTTTTATGTGGAGTCCATTTTATAATCCGGTTGTGGCTTACTGGAGGGGGGAAAGCTGTGGACGCAGGGTCAAAGGAGGCAGGGTTGCTGCTGCAGGAAGCACCGGTGGAGGCAGAAGTAGGGTGATGCTGCAGTAATTGGGCTGGGAGCAGGGGTTGTCCAGCGGTGGTCTCAGGGAAATGTCAGCGGTGCAGAATTCTGGAAATTACATCGGATGCGGGTGTCATTGTCATGACGCCTACTACTGGGAAATCAATGACACCGGTTGCAGCGCATGCACAGACTGAGATCTCAGCTCATCATTGAGACAAGATCTCAATCTGTTTCCATGAAGCCCATACAACCAATAATTACCGGATACCACTGCCAGCATGGCTTATTTTTTCTCACACAGGACAATCCCTCCTGCCAGCACAGGGCCTGCAGCATTGCCCCACATCTGTCACTGCTGGTGGCTTCCATGCAGCGGTGATCTTGCCTCCTGTATCTCTGCTAAATTGTACTGCCATCTAAAGCCCCTCCTCCCCCACAGTAAACTACAATTGGATTATAAAATACCTACCCCAATTTCCTCTCATATTTTTGGGAGGAAAAGTGCATTTTATAATCCACAAAATACGATGTATGTTTAAATCACCCCTCTTTTCCCCTTTCAAAAATTAAGAAACTGAAGAATATCTTTTTTTTTACATATTTAGTATCGTCATTGTCAAAAAAGTCCCATCAATAAAATAGGAAGTTATGTCAACCATACAGAAAAAGCTGAAAAAACGACAGTAACACAAGCATTGCTATTTTTTGGTTGCCGTGCATCCCCCAAAAATGCAATAAAAAGCTATAGAGATGTCATATCTACTCCAAAATGGTATCAATAAATATATCAGCTCAGGACGCAAAATAATAACCCCCATTCATCCTTATGAATGCCAATGTAAAAAAGTTACAGGTCTCGGTATGTGGTAACACAAAAACACATTTTCATTTAAAAAAGATATCATGGAATTTAAGGAGCTTTTTTCCGCAATTTCAATGCATTTCAATTTTTCCCCCATTTTCCAATACATAGAATAGCAGAATGAAGGCGTCACTCAAAACAACCACTTGTTCTGCAAAAAAAACAAAGAAGGCCCCTTTCGCGGTCAGCTGCAGTTATTTTGTGCAGCCGCACCTGCCGCAAGTGTCGGATCGTAGCAATACCGCACTTGCCGCAAGCACCATAGACAATGCATGGGTCTTGCCGCAAGTGTACCGCAAGTGCGGCCATTAGGCGGGTGGCACGTGTGGCAGATGTGTTTTTTTGTACGGATCAGCTGGATTTGGACAAAAACACTGATGTGAAGGGGCCGTAAAAAAGTAAAAAAGTTATGGCTTTTGGAACAAGGGAAAGTAAAAATGAAAGCTCTAAAAATAGAAATTTTATGGGCATTAAAGGGTTAAGTCTCGGTTGGAACCTCAACTTTACCAAGGTTACAAATGTGGATACACTGGGGACTTTTCATAGATGATTTGTATTCCAATCGCTTTTAAAATGTTGTCAAGTCACATAAAGAAATATAAGTGCCTCTTTTTCCGTCATCTATAATTTCATAAGTTTGCGCATTTTCACAGCGCGATTCAACGGTTTTAAAAATAAATTGTTGATTTGAGGCTCAATTTCATTAATTTCAGGCTTGAACATTTGGCATCCTGAGTCTTGATGCAGTTAAAAGACCTGTATAGCATTCTTTACACGAATTCCTTTTGAGAATATGTGTTTTTACATTTTTTGGCAGCTTTGATCATGTTATTCAGTGCTTTCTTTAACCTCTATTAATTTTATATTTACCGTAATCACTTTTTTTGGTAACATAATTTATTATGTGAGCTGCCATCTTGCCTGCATCATGGGAAAAAGTCTTCACCTGATAACACATCACCACCTAGCCTGGAAATGGGCTAGATGCCCTAGACGTTATATACAGAAGAGTTGCAGTTTTGTTGCCATTGCTAAAATTATGGCAAAAGATTACAACAAAATCTTATGTAATAAAAAAGCCAAGAAGCGAGCGCTGCCTGTGGTTAGCACGCAATACAAAATGTGCATAGCATATGCACATATTAATTTATAACTGTACATTAAACTGAGACATTTAGCAAACAATTGATCAATTCTTTGAGCTACCCTGCCATATCATGGTATTCTCCAATGGGGCAGTCCCACTCTACATTTTTTATATACGCTGTGCCATCGTGGCCTCCTGAATGCATTAAAAGCAGAACCATATTAAATGCACACGTACCTGAAGAATTCCTGAACTACTCCCACTGTGCCAGAAAGGCAGCGCAGATAAAGGCAGAACGGGTCCTGACATGACATCCGGATATTATCAGATCTGAACCCCACACTGCCAGACCAGCAACCATGCGCACTTGGTTATGCATGCCTTTCTATCTGTCTTTATTGTAATTGATCTAGGCCACTGTATACACATACAGCGGCCATACCTTGCCCATAGTCTCTGCTTAATTGTTGCACATGTGTTTGGGCCTGTTCTGCCCTCATCCATGGTTGCTGGTCTGGCAGTGTGGGGGTCAGATCTGATGATGTCCGGATGTCATGTCTGGACCTGGTCTGCCTTTGTCTGCGCTGCCCTTCTGGCAGTAGTTCAGAAATGCTTCAGGTACGTGTGCATTTAATATGGTTCTGCTTTTAATGCATTCAGGAGGCTGTAATGGTACAGCGTATAAAAACAAACAGAGTAGGACTGCCCCATCTGAGAATGCCATGACGTGGCAGGGTAGCTCAAAAAATTGATCAATTGTTTGCTATATAAAGTACATTTAGAAATTAATATGTGCATATGTACTTTTTGTATTGCGTGCTAACCACAGGCAGTGCTGGCTTCTTAGCTTTTTTATTTATAAAATCTTTTGTAAGTACATCCAAATTGGAGAATATCAAATGAGAACTGATCATGACAACTACCACTCAACATTTGGAATGGAACCTAAAAGACAAATATGATTCATCCATGATGTATCCAGACATTGAGGGCATCATGTAATGGATCATATCTCTGTGTTTCTGCTCCATAAACATTTTCTGCCTGTTTCCTCCTCTGGGTTTTCCATAAGAGGAAAAATCAGTGATCAGTTTACTTTCGTGGGTTTCCAACAGAAATGGTGGATAGTCATTCTATGGAAGTGTGGCTAACTAGGATGGGCCTTCAATTGCTTACGTGGGCATTAAACAGTTTTCTCTTTAAAACTCTATGGGATCTATATTCTGGACATAGAGTTTTCACTGTATGATATATGTCCACACTGCAAATCAAGAGACCTGACCCCATTCACATCTATTACATGTTTGGACTATTATCTGCACCCCATTTAACCTTGATCTCCTCTCTACAGCTACTTGCTTCCTATGCACAGCTACAGGTGGCACCGGATGTCCATGATGCCTGCTCTGCTCTAATGTTATAAGCTAGTGAACATCCAGCTTTTCTGCAAACAAAGTACTACCAGTACATTCTTTTTGAGGTGTTTACTGCTATTTTGACGCACGCTCTCACCTTGACTTCGGCTTTATCTCTGGGTTTTGCCATTATATTGTATCATTAACACTTGTAGCTTGACCTTCTAGCACTGAACCTTTGGATCCTCTCTTGATTACATACTTTACGTTTTCTCCTGTGGTTTGATTAATCTACCGGTAATGACCACTGACTTCACTCCGATTCGGTTACCTTTTTCCTGTTCATATGTTCAGACTTTTGAGCATCTTCGTCAGATTGTAAAAAAAAAGTCAAGTGGCTAAAAGAGGTGACCTCGGCATTTTCTAAAGACACTCTACACTTTACAATAGAAGTCAATGGTAAGGATCACAATACGTCCAGAAGATGCCCAAGCATATTTGAGCAGTTTCTCTGCACTTTGCTTCAAGAAACTCTAGCCATTTCTATATTGTTGAATGAAGGAAAAATATTCCTGGAAAAGAGTTAAAAACAACCCAAAAATGACGAAAAAAACAACAGAGGTCAAAATCGAAAAACAAGCACTCCAGAACTGGCCAGAAAAACTAAAATAAAAAAAAACACTTTTGGACAAAAAAAAAACAGTGACATTTCATGAAGTATTTTCCTCATGGAAAGGTTGTCGGGGTCAGCTGCATGTAAAAGATGTCATGAGTACATACCCAAGGGATGAATATCAGGGGAATACTGTAGATGTCTCACCTCGACACTAAACCAACTGCATTACAAAGGTTATCCATTTTATTTTACTGCGTGCCTAAAAATTATACAGGCAGGTAGTTGCTAAGGCCGGCTTCACACTGCGGTGTGATCCGGTCCGGGGCTGTCCGGGATGCCCCTTACAGCCGCGGACTGGATCAGCACACAGGACTGGAGGGCTAATATGCCCTCCGGTCCGGTGTGCAACACACGCGGCCCTCACTTTTCAGCAGCGGGAACTGCGTGCGCTGCACACCGGACCGGAGGGCATATTAGCCCTCCAGTCCTGTGTGCTGATCCAGTCCGCGGCTGTAAGGGGCATCCCGGACATTCCCGGACCAGATCACGCCGCAGTGTGAAGCCGGCCTAATACGGCACAGACAGGTCACTTAGCTCTTGTGGCAGCGATTCAGCTGCTTCACGTCAACAGAGCAGTTCTTTTTCCCGGCTGCTCGGTTTACAGGGCTTGACTGCCGGCATCATTCTGATTGGCAACTGGCTTCCATCAGGTAGGCAGTGGGGAGCCGACCGTCAATCAGTGTGATGTTAGAAGTCAAGTCCCGTCAACAGAGCAGAGCAGAAAAGAAGCTTGTGCTCTGTCAATGTGATGTCAGCGGAGACCGCTAAAGTGCCGCCAGAAGAGGGCAGAGATCGTACTTGGGCACAACAGGCAGGTAGTGAGCAACTACCTACCTTTTGGTACAGATACATTGCAAAAATAGTCCCACATAACCCTTTTAAGTATCCCTTAAGATTGTACATACTATTAGCCAAATACCATTCTTTTTTTTCATAACGGGAAGTCAATTCCAGCTAAGATGCAAACAATTTCAATGTGTAAATAATGTGATTCCAGTCTGAATTTCTTTTTTTTTTTTTGCTTAACGAGGTATGAATTTATGGAGGGCACACAAAGGTGGACTGTGAAAATTGTATTCATTTAGCCTAATCACTCATTATCCATGTTGTTAAAGAACACGGAGCTTTGTTAATCAGAAATGGAAAGACCTTATTACGTATGGAAATGAGGCTGAATGACTTTAATAAGGGAAGCCGCCTGCAGGTGATACTATTACATTCCCTTGAAGAGCTCAGCCTACACACCTCCACATTGACCTGAAAAACTCCCGCTGCTTCAATCTACAGTTCCCTGCAAATCTGCTGCCAGTCGTAGGAAGCGGCTCAGGAAGACGGAGGAGAAATAAAATAACAAATAAGCAAATTAAATATGGGTTCTGTCTACTTAATGTTTGTATTTGTTAAGGAAATTAAGAAATATGTGTGCTGTAATGAGGAAACGGCAAAGCCCCATAGTCAGGAGAACAAGCACAGTAATCACTACAGAATACCCAATTAGAAATCCTTTACATTGTACACTGGCACTGCTCGGAGAAAGGAAGACACTTCTTCTGGTGTATACTTCCATGCTCAGACAATGGAAACAGCCATATGTGGTTATGAGGAATTATTATTATTATTTTTATGATACTTCATATTGAGCAGCTTTGCCACATACCCATTGGATAATAGTTATTGGATGGAATTTTCAGCTGCTGGCAGGGCAGAGATCCCAAAATGTGCATTTGCAGGGCTCATAAGAACAGGCTAGGGTAATTGTGGTGTCTGAATCGTTAAAGAAGAGACGGCACTCACCCGGTTTGAGATCGGTGATTTATTCGGGATACAACATTCCGTGCAGGGAGGGAGAGGAGAGCAGCTGACGACGGCACCGTTTCGCGCCTAGGCGCTTCTACGGGTCGCCGTCGTCAGCTGCTCTCCTCTCCCTCCCTGCACGGAATGTTGTATCCCGAATAAATCACCGATCTCAAACCGGGTGAGTGCCGTCTCTTCTTTAACGATTTATGACTGGACTGTTGTGCTAAAGACAGGCACCTCCCGTTGCTACCTGGTCGCTCCATTTATTATCCGTCCGGCAAGCCGTCGGCTTTGGTGCCCCGATTTCCTCCTGTCATTTTTAATTGTGGTGTCTGTCCTGTGGGGTGCACTGATACAATGCTGGGCAGCCCGCCTGATCTAATAGTACGGGTGTTCTCAATAGGATGTGTATCACACAAGCCTGTGTGACTGGTGCCCTATGCAGGCCTCATCTGTGTGCATGTGTAATATTAGGCAGACACCCCCTCAGTGATATGGTAGGTTGTGATTGGTTGTCTCATCAGTATTTTGCACCTACGCTGCCTCTACCTCTGCCTCTATCATGGAGGTCTGCTGCACCATGTAGTACTTTGGTATTGTGATTTGGCAGGAAGTCAGCCTTTTTTCTGCAATATTTTTGGAATTTGTGTTATGTGAAATCTTAGTTTTTTTAAGTGCTATAGATCTAGGAAATATTAACAAAATATAACTACTATAATACTTCTGCATATGCACAAAAGCATTACAATTATACTTATCTGTATGTATAATATTATAACTATTGTAATAGTACCGCATTGTACAAGAATATAACTACTATCACACTGCTGCTAAGACTTAGACCACACTATGTACTCAAAACGCGTAAACATTATTCCTGTTTCATGGGTTGGATATATTTTTAAATTGAATGTAAAAAAAAAACACTTTATTTGATATTTTTCACATATACTGAAGTGCTGGACTTTATTCCTTTTTTCACTATAATACTGCCTCTAAATTCAAGTATATAAATACTAAAATACTGCCCCTATGTACAAGAATATAACTACTATAATACTGCCCTACATTCAAGCATATAACTACTATAATACTGCCCCTATGTACAAGAATATAACTACTATAATACTGCCCCTATGTACAAGAATATAACTACTATAATACTGCCCCTATGTACAAGAATATAACTACTATAATACTGCTCCTATGTACAAGAATATAACTACTATAATACTGCCACTATGTACAAGAATATAACTGCAATAATACTGTACCCTATATACAAGAATATAACTACTATAATACTGCTCCTATGTACAAGAATATAACTACTATAATACTGTCCTATATACAAGAATATAACTACTATAATACTGCGCCTATATACAAGAATATAACTACTATAATACTGCTCCTATGTACAAGAATATAACTACTATAATACTGCTCCTATGTACAAGAATATAACTACTATAATACTGCCCCATGTACAAAAATATACACTACTAAAATAACGCCCATATGAACAAAAAATATAACTACTATAATACTGAAAGCAACAAAACAACGACAAGTAAACCAGCACTACTTGAGGATAGCATGCAATATAGCGCATGCAAATTTACTTATTCATTCCAAACAATATGATATTATAAAAATGAGATTTTTTTTTGCAAAATATTGATCAATTTTTTGAGCCACCCTGTCACATCAAGGCAATCTCATCAGGACTGTCCTACTATTAAATTTTGGTTGTGCTATGTGGCCTCCACCATACATATAAAGCAGAATCATTAAAAGCAGCCTTTACTTTTAAACATTTTACATTTTACATTTTAGAACTGCTCCAATGGTGCCAGACTGGTGCATGTGAATAAAGGCCGAACAGGTCCAATACAGATGGAATAGCAAGCCAAAACAGGAGTGCAAGGCACAGTGGGGGTCAGCCACAAACATCAGCTGCATATACTAGGGCCTGATAGTAGGATTGCCTTGATGAGATTGCCTTGACATGGCAGGGTGGCTCAAAAGATTGATCAATATTTTGCTGAAAATCTCAATTTCATAATATTATACAATTTAGAAGGAATATGTGCATTTGCACATTTTTTTTATTGCAAGCCATCTTCTGGTAGCGCTGGCTTATTTGATGCTTTTTCTTTTTACTATAATACTGCCCCTACGTACAAAAATAAAACTACTATAATACTGCTCTTACAGTGAAAAAAAATTATTTGATCCCTTGCTGATTCTGTAAGTTTGCCCTCTGACAAAAAGGGGAAAATTCTGCTGCACACATGAAAATTGTGAAATAGCAGATTAGCTAATGAATGCTTATGGCATGACTATGTGTAGTACCGGTACTAGTGTGAATGGAGCATAAGGGATAGCAAAAAACTGCTTCAGAGTACATAGAAAACAATGAGCACTTAGCTGATGTGATGGCCATAGCAATGTGAGCCTGGTAACCAGTGTCAAGGTGTCTCATCCTACCGGGTCCTATCCTACTGCCTCTAACTGCCATGTAAAATTTCTTGTATGGGTATTCCTGCCACTAACTGCAATTTAAAACCAGTCTGTAAGGGCATGTCTAGGACAAAAGTCCTGACCTACTGCCTCTATCTGCTGTGTGGAATTGCTTGTATGGGGGTTCATGCCACTAAATGCAATTAAAAATCAGCCATTAAGGGCATGTCTAGAACTAAAGTTACAATAAGATGTAGGGTTTCAGTATAAGACCTGTTAACATTTATATATATGGTTAAAGGAATGTTTTGTGGACTCTTCCTTGTGTTATACTGCCACCTGCTGCCAAAAAGGAAAGGATAGCAGACATAAACCCCCCTGCTGCTGAGAGTGACATGGAACAGTCCAGGAGATGGATGGGTGGGTCTCCTGAAGGAGAAGAGAGAACTTCCATGTGTGTTGCAGAGAGAGACAGACCTAAAGAGACTGGATGTGGAGTCAGGGGCCAGACTGCACGCGCAAGCAGAGATCCAGGACAGAGATCCAAGACAAGGACTGCACTCCAGAGACGCCTGTCAGCGAATTACGGGCCCCAACGGCAACGAGGTACCTCGCAGTAAAACTTGCAGTAAAGTGTGCACACTGTTTTAGTTAGCGACAGATAGGAAGAGACTCTGCAGTTCGATATACAAGTTATAGAAAGAAAACGAACACTCTGCGTCTCGCTCGATAAAGACTTTGCATTTCTTTATTTAAAGACACTCAGAGACCTTGCATTCTCGGCAAACTAGTCATAGTGGTTATATGTATTGTATTTACTTTTGCATACCTTCCCGCTCCTTCCCCTTCTTTCCCGCACTTTTCCCTCAGTTGCATTAAAAGTGCATTTGTTTAACACTCTGTGTTCCGTGCAGTCCTTTCGTATCCCATCACCTGTGGGCTATTACATCAGCATGGCTACAGGACGGGAGGGTGCAGAGTCAAAAATGTAATAAAATGAACCTTACGTTATGACCGGCGACACCTCTATGTGAAAGGTGCAAGCTAGAAAAAACATCAAGATTAAAATGGAGAAAATTCTGCTGCACACTGACACATAAAAAAAGTGAAATAGCATATTGGCTACTGAATGCTAATGGCATGGCTATGTGTAGTGCTAGTGTGAATGGAGCATAAGGCATAGCAGAAACTCTACATCTTATTGTAACTTTGGTCCTAGACATGCCCTTATAGGCTGGTTTTAAATTGCATTTAGTGGCATGAACACCCATAAAGCAATTCCACACAGCAGATAGAGGCAGTAGGATAGGACCCGGTAGGATGAGACACCTTGGCGCTGGTTACTGGGCTCACAATGCTATAGCCATTGCATCAGCTAAGTGCTCATTGTTTTCTATGTACTCTGAAGCAGTTTTCTGCTATGCCTTATGCTCCATTCACACTAGTACTACACATAGCCATGCCATTAGCATTCAGTAGCCAATATGCTATTTCACAATTTTCTTGTGTCAGTGTGCGGAAGAATTTTCCTCTTTTTTTTCCTTCATATATTTTTTCTAGCTTGCACCTTTCACATAGAGATGTCACCGGTCATTACCTAAGGTTAATTTTGCCCACTGACAAAGACATGAATAGTCTACAATTTTAATAGTAGGTTAATTTTAACAGTGAGAGATAGAATATCAAAAATAAAATCCCCAAAAAATCACATTGTCTAATTTATATAAATGTATTTTCTGTCTGCAGAGAGAAATAAGTATTTGATCCCTCTGGCAAACAAGACTTAATACTTGTTGGCAAAAGCCTTGTTGGCACGCACAGCAGTCAGACATTTCTTATAGTTGATTATGAGGTTTGTGCACATGTCAGGAGACAGGGCTGGCTGGCAGATTTCAGCCTGGGTGGCAAGCACAGTGCAGAGGCCCATAATGACGGGCCGCCAGCCCCTCTGCCGCCTGAGGCCAAGTGAGGAGCGGGGGGTGCTACCGCGGGTGAGGAGCAGGAGCGGGGAGGGGGCATTAGGGATCGGGGAGCGAAGCACAAAGCAGGAAAGCCGGTGGAGAAGTCCTCTTCTTACCACAGGTTTCCCCGCCTGTGTCTTTCGCTCCACAATCCCGATGCTGCGCTCCCTCCTCCCTGTAGTTGCTCCCCAGGCCCAGTACTAACATTAAAGCAAAGACCGCAGCCTTATCATTTATAATATGACGCATGGTGCCTGCAGATGCTTGCAGACCGCCGTGTGCTCCCATTGCCCGTCATGAGTGATCTGTGTGCATGCGGAGACATGCGCACAGATCACACACTGTCGTCCGCACCGGGAACGCGACAGGTCGGGTTTTCGGTGCGGACGGGAGTGTGTGATCTGTGCGCATGCCTACGCATGCGCACAGATCACTCATGGCGGGCAATGGGAGCGCACGGCTGTCTGCAAACATCTGCAGACAGACACCGTGCGTCCCATTATAAAAGATAGGGCTGCCGGCTCCTTGCAGATGTCCTCCGCAGAACGGTGTGGAGGCATCTGCAAATGTGAACCCAGTCTTACATTTAGGCTGCCTTCACACTGGCGTTCCCCTCCGCAGCGTTCTGTCTGTCTGCGCTCCGCTCTGAGGGACCGGGTGGGTGGGTTCACACAAGGTTCACTAAGTGCGTGCTGACGTAGCACGCACACTACACACCGCTCTGAACCCTGCCTCCCTCCCTGTCTTTGCTTGGCTGCCTGGCTGCGTGGCGCAGTGGCCATCCAATCCCGGCGTCCTGCAGGCCAGCCGGGTGCCATGACAACGCACCCGCTGCTGCCCGGAAGCCTGGTCCCGCGGTGGCGCTGCCTGCAGAGAGCTGAGAGCTCTGCTCAGAGGTGAGTGCGGCTGCGGCGGCGCCGACAGACGTCACGGCCGCCTGCCCCGCTAGCACTGACTCAGTCAGTGAGTCAGTCATGGGTGTACCCAGGATCAAAACTAGGGGGGGGGGGCAAGCCATGGTCGTTCAGGTTGCGCCCGCTTCTTGTGCCATCACTGCGCAGCAGCACACGGGCCGCTAAGGGTCCCGTGTGTTTCACTGAGCCTCCTGCTATCCACTGCCGCCCCCCTGCGCTCCCTCTTACCACAGGGGTGATGCCATGCATTGCACAGTGGAACGCATAAAAAGCAGGAAGCACAACCTACTCCTAGTGTGGACTAGGTGTCACTTCCTGCTTTTATGCGTTCCACTGTGCAACGCTCGGCGTCACCACCTCCTCCTGTATCTTCAATTTTGGGAAGCTGCGGTGAAACCAGGAGATGTAAGTACAGATTTTTATTAAGGAGTACACGCTGGCCAGAGGAGTATGGGGGGGGGAGTGGGTGGCTCACCGTGGCTGCATTATACTGTATGGAGAATTATGAGGCTGTACTGTGCTATATGGAAGGCTGTACTATGCTAAACACAGGACTGTGAGGGTGCATTAGACTGTATGGAGGGCTATATGGAGAACTATGGGGGTGCATTATACTACATGGAGGACTATTGATGGTGCATTATACTGTATAGAGGACTATGGGTGAATTATACTATATGGAGAATTATGGGGGTGAATTCTACTATATGGAGAACTATAGGAGTGCATTATACTGTATGGATTGGAGGTGCATTATAATGTATGGAGGCATATGAGGCTACATTATACTATATAGAGGATAGTGGGGTTGCATTATGATAATTGGATGACTATGGGGGTACCTTATGAATGGGGGACTATGGGGTGCATTATAATACATAGAGGACTATGGGAATACATTGTAATGTATGGAGGAATGTGGGGATGCATTATAATAATTGGAGGACTATGGTAGCTGAGGAGGAGGACCATATAAACCATGATGGGGGACATATATACCACGATAAAGGCCATATTCCAGGAGGAGGACCATATACAGCAGGATAAGGGACATTAATACATAATGAAGGGGGAGAGGGGTCAATTTGTGAGTATAGGATTTAGAATGTTACACGGGGCCCATACATCTGACCAACGTGCACGCGGAAGGTGGGGGGCCTACAATGCGCACCTGTGCCCATCAGACTTATTGCGCCACTGGGGAGCCCTATGGGGGCAGGGGCTGTATATGACATGGGCGGGCTGCCGTCAGGGGCCGGGCGAGATTAATATATTTAATATATTAATATATTTGCTCCGAACGTTGCACCCGGTCTTATTTTCAGGGGGTAGGCATACACACACAGGGGCATACACTCGCAGGGGCATACACTCGCAGTACGGTGGCTCAGTGGTTAGCACAGTATATGGTGGCTCAGTGGTTAGCACTGTATATGGTGGCTCAGTGGTTAGCACTGTATATGGTGGCTCAGTGGTTAGCACTGTATATGGTGGCTCAGTGGTTAGCACTGTATATGGTGGCTCAGTGGTTAGCACTGTATGGTGGCTCAGTGGTTAGCACTGTATGGTGGCTCAGTGGTTAGCACTGTATACGGTGGCTCAGTGGTTAGCACTGTATACGGTGGCTCAGTGGTTAGCACTGTATGGTGGCTCAGTGGTTAGCACTGTATATGGTGGCTCAGTGGTTAGCACTGTATATGGTGGCTCAGTGGTTAGCACTGTATATGGTGGCTCAGTGGTTAGCACTGTATATGGTGGCTCAGTGGTTAGCACTGTATGCGGTGACTCAGTGGTTAGCACTGTATATGGTGGCTCAGTGGTTAGCACTGTATGGTGGCTCAGTGGTTAGCACTGTATATGGTGGCTCAGTGGTTAGCACTGTATATGGTGGCTCAGTGGTTAGCACTGTATATGGTGGCTCAGTGGTTAGCACTGTATATGGTGGCTCAGTGGTTAGCACTGTGTATGGTGGCTCAGTGGTTAGCACTGTATATGGTGGCTCAGTGGTTAGCACTGTATACAGTGGCTCAGTGGTTAGCACTGCATAGTGGCTCAGTGGTTAGCACTGTATATGGTGGCTCAGTGGTTAGCACTGTATACGGTGGCTCAGTGGTTAGCACTGTATACGGTGGCTCAGTGGTTAGCACTGTATATGGTGGCTCAGTGGTTAGCACTGTATATGGTGGCTCAGTGGTTAGCACTGTATATGATGGCTCAGTGGTTAGCAGCACAGTATATGGTGGGCAGGCGGTTAGACCAGGATGAAGGCTGGGGGGTGAGCGCAGGAGGACGGAGGCTGGAGGGGTGAGCGCAGGATGACGAAGGCTGTTGGGGTGAGGGCAGGAGGACAGAGGCTGGAGGGGTGAGCGCAGGAGGACAGAGGCTGGAGGGGTGAGCGCAGGAGGACAGAGGCTGGAGGGGTGAGCGCAGGAGGACAGAGGCTGGAGGCAGGGAGAGGCAGGAGGGGACAGAGGCTGGAGGGGTGAGCGCAGGAGGACAGAGGCTGGAGGGGTGAGGGCAGGAGGACGGAGGCTGGAGGGGTGAGGGCAGGAGGACGGAGGCTGGAGGGGTGAAGGCAGGAGGACGGAGGCTGGAGGGGTGAGGGCAGGAGGACGGAGGCTGGAGGGGTGAGGGCAGGAGGACGGAGGCTGGAGGGGTGAGGGCAGGAGGACGGAGGCTGGAGGGGTGAGGGCAGGGCTGGAGGGGTGAGGGCAGGAGGACGGAGGCTGGAGGGGTGAGGGCAGGAGGACGGAGGCTGGGGGGTGAGGGCAGGAGGACAGAGGCTGGAGGGGTGAGGGCAGGAGGACAGAGGCTGGAGGCCCCCATCACAAGCACAGTGCAGCCAACTTTATCTTTATTTACATTACATTTATTTTACACTCACTGTGATCCTCCGGCTGCTCTGTCTCTGCTTCCAGCCCCCCACAGTCCACAGGGCAGCTGCACAGGCTCTTCTGCTCCCGGGGCCGGCACTGCAGCTTGCACTGTGTAGCATTGCACACACACACATTGCGCACACACACATTGCGCACACACACATTGCACACACACACATTGCACACACATTGCACACACCCACATTGCACCATTGCACACATTGCACACACACACATTGCACCATTGCACACACACATTGCACACACACACATTGCACACACACACACATTGCACCATTGCACACACACACATTGCACCTACACACATTGCACCATTGCACATACACATATTGCACCATTGCAACAACACACACATTGCACACACACATTGCACACACACACATTGCACATACACACATTGCACACACACATTGCACATACACATATTGCACCATTGCACACACACATTGCACATACACATATTGCACCATTGCACACACACACACATTGCACACACACATTGCACACACACATTGCACATACACATATTGCACCATTGCACACACACATTGCACATACACACATACATTGCACATACACACATTGTACCATTGCACACACACACATTGCACATACACACACACATTGCACATACACACATTGCACACACACATTGCACATACACACACACATTGCACATACACACATTGCACACACACATTGCACATACACACACACATTGCACATACACACATTGCACACACACATTACACATACACACATTGCACACACTGTCACTCTGCACAGCACACTGCACCTTCTTTCCTTGGGGCCATTGTCTTCTTGTCGACTCTTCACTCACTCTGTCTTCACTTGTAGCTCGCCTTGAGAGCTCTTTGCTCCAGCCTGCCCCCTCACCACCAGGCCAGGCCAGCAGTGTCCCCACTCCCCAGATAGACCCCACTCCAACATGGGACTCGGCACTCTCAGTGCAGTGGTGATGTCACACAACTCACATCACTGTTCTGAGTCCCCCTGCAGGCCTGCCAGACAGTGCCTGCCGAGCTGATCTGCAGTCGGCAGATACTGTCTGAGGCTGCTGATGCTGAGGGCACCCGGCAATGTGATCACTGATCCACCCGGCGCCCTGCTGCTGGGGGCTGCTGCAGCTGCCGGACTGCCTCCCCGCCGCCCCATGTCACACACGGGCGGCGCTGTGCGGCTGTGCCGCTGCCGCTGCCGCTGCCACTGTCATGCCACACTCTCACAGTAGGTGCCAGTTCCGGTGCGCAACTGCGGGGGGGAAAAGCAGCCTCTTGGGGGGGGCACCTGCCCCACGCTGGGTACGCCCATGGAGTCAGTGACTCGATCCCGCCGCGCCCGGCGTCCCGCGGTTGCCATGACGACACAGCCTTTGCTGCGATTTGAAGCCCGGAGCGGTCCCACTGCGGCCGCACCGCGCTGACAGCCGGCCGCTCTCAGATCATTTCACTGTTCAGGGCGGCTGCCAGCAGTACCGGGCGGCCCTGAACTGCCACTAAACCGGCGGCCTGGAGGGCAGTTGCCCCCCAGAAACCCGGGCCAGCCCGCCCCTGTCAGGAGATCATCTCTAAATCATTAAGCGTTTGAGGCTGTTGATTGGCAACTAGAGCTTCAGGTCCCTCCATATGTTTTCTATGGGATTTTAGGTCTGGAGACTGGCTAGGCCACTCTATGACCTTAATTTACTTCTTTTTGAGCCACTCCTTTGTTGCTTTGGATGTAGGTTTTGGGTCATTGTTGTGCTGGAAGACCCAGGCATGACCCATTTTTAATGTCCTGGCATAGGGAAGAGTTGTCACTCAGGATTTTACGGTAAATGGTTCCATCCATAGTCTCATTGGTGGGGTAAAGTAGTAATGTGCTCTTAGCAGAGAAACACCCCCAAAACATAATGTTTCCACCATCATGCTTGCAGTGGAGACACTGTTTTTGGGTCATAGGCAGCATTTCTCTTCCTACAAACATAGCAAGTTGAGTTAATGCCAAAGAGCTTAATTTCTTGTCTCATCTGATAACAGTACCTCTCCCAATCACTCTCAGAATCACCAAGCTGTTCATTGACAAATTTAAGATGGGCCTACACAGTGCCTTCTTGAGCAATGGGACTTTGCGGGCACTGCAGGATTTTAATCCATTACGGTATTGTGTTACCAATGGTTTTCTTGGAGACAGTGGTCCCAGCTGCCTTGAGATCATTAACAAGTTTCCCCCTGTAGTTTTAGGCTGATCTCTCACCTTTCATGATCCTGGATACCCCACAAGGTGGGATTTTATATGGAGCCCCAGATCGATGTCGATTAACGCTCACTTCGTAATTGTACCATTTTCTTACTATTGCACCAACAGTTGTTTCCTTCTCACTCAGCGTCTTACTTATGGTTTTATAGCCCATTCCAGCCTTGTGCAGGTCTAGGATCTTTTCCATGACATCCTTAGAAAGCTCATTGGTCTTGCCCATGTTGTATAGGTTAGAGTCTGACTCATTGAGTGTGTGGACAGGAGTCTTTTATGCAGGTGACAATTTAAGACAGCTGTCTTTATTGCAGGTAATGAGTTGATTAGGAGCATCTAACTGGTCTGTAGGAGCCTGAATTCCTAATGATTGGTAGGGGATCAAATACTTATTTCTTTCTGCAAGATGCAAATATATTTATTTAATTTAGACAATGTGATTTTCTGAATTTTCTTTTTGCTATTCTATCTCTCACTGTTAAAATTAACCTACTCTTAAAATTATAGACTGTTCATGTCTTTGTCAGTGCGCAAACTTACAAAATCAGCAAGGGATCAAATAATTATTTCCTTCACTGTATTGACAAAAATATAATCACTATAATACTGCCCCCTATGTACAAGAGTAAAACTACTATAAGGCTGTGTTCACACATTGCACATTTTCTGCGTTTTTTTGCGCGAGCGCTTTTTTCAGCGTTTTGCACCCGCGGAAAAAAGTCCCGTAAAACACATGGTGCATTCACACACCGCGTGTTTTTTACGCGGCAACTTATTCAGTGATGTCACGGAGGGGAGGAAGAATCCTTTTCCTCCTCCCCTCTGTGACATCTGTCACAGCCCCATTTCATTTCACAGTGCATTATACACTGCGAAATCAAATGTAAAAAAATAATCTAATAATAATAAAAAATTTTATATTTACCCTCCGCCGGGTGTTCCAGAGCCGGGACCCAGGAGCAACAGCAGACATCAACCTGCCAGGACCTTGCATGATGACATAATGACATCGGGCGCTGTGATTGGCCACTCACAGTCATGTGATATGCACGTCAAGAATCACATGACCGTGAGCGGCCAATCAGCGCCCAAAACATCATGCCAGGTCTTGTCAGATCAGTGCCTGGCTCCGGATAGCACAAACAAGCCGGCGGCGGAGAGGTAAGTATTAATTCTTTATTATTTTTAATACCTCAGACTTTCTTTCATTTTGATTTCGCAGTGTATATTAATACACTGCGAAATCAGATGGGGGCGGACACATATGTCACAGAGGGCTTGAGGAACCAGGATTCTTCCTCCCTCTCTGTGACATCAGATCCAGCAGCGCCGCACCCTATGGGAAAAAGCGTCGGCACTGCTGCATAAAGAATTGACATGTCAAGGCACATTGCGCATTTTTGAACAGCGCTCATAAAAAAGCGCTCAAAAATGTGCAATGTGTGAACGTAGCCTAATACTGCACTTATGTACAAGAATATAGCTACTCTAATACTGCCCCATGTACAAGAATATAACTACTATAATACTGCCCCTATGTACAAGAATATAACTACTATAATACTGCTCCTATGTACAAGAATATAACTACTATAATACTGATCCTAGGTACAATAATATAACTACTATAATACTGCTCCTATGTACAAGAATATAACTACTATAATACTGCTCCTATGTACAAGAATATAACTACTATAATACTGCCCCTATGTACAAGAATATAACTACTATAATACTGCCCCATGTACAAGAATATAACTACTATAATACTGCTCCTATGTACAAGAATATTACTACTATAATACTGCCTCTATGTACAAGAATATAACTACTATAATACTGCCCCTATGTACAAGAATATAACTACTATAATACTGCCCCTATGTACAAGAATATAACTACTATAATACTGCACTTATGTACAAGAATATAGCTACTCTAATACTGCCCCCATGTACAAGAATATTACTACTATAATACTGCCCCATGTACAAGAATATAACTACTATAATACTGCCCTATGTACAAGAATATAACTACTATAATACTGCTCCTATATACAAGAATATAACTACTATAATACTGCCTCTATGTACAAGAATATAACTACTATAATACTGCCCCTATGTACAAGAATATAACTACTATAATACTGCCCCTATGTACAAGAATATAACTACTATAATACTGATCCTAGGTACAATAATATAACTACTATAATACTGCTCCTATGTACAAGAATATAACTACTATAATACTGCTCCTATGTACAAGAATATAACTACTATAATACTGCACTTATGTACAAGAATATAGCTACTCTAATACTGCCCCCATGTACAAGAATATTACTACTATAATACTGCCCCATGTACAAGAATATAACTACTATAATACTGCCCCATGTACAAGAATATAACTACTATAATACTGCTCCTATGTACAAGAATATAACTACTATAATACTGCCTCTATGTACAAGAATATAACTACTATAATACTGCCCCTATGTACAAGAATATAACTACTATAATACTGCCTCTATGTAGAAGAATATAACTACTATAATACTGCTCCTATGTATAAGAAAATAACTAGTATAATACTGCCCCTATGTACAAGAATATAACTACTATAATACTGCCTCTATGTAGAAGAATATAACTACTATAATACTGCTCCTATGTATAAGAAAATAACTAGTATAATACTGCCCCTATGTACAAGAATATAACTACTATAATACTGCTCCTATGTACAAGAATATAAGTACTTTAATACTGCTCCTATGTACAAGAAAATAACTAGTTAAATACTGTATTCTGAAAAAATTGCCAGCACCAACAGAAAATAGCTTACAATAAAAACCGTGCAAATGCACATATTCCATCTGTGTTGTTGATGGCAATTCTTGGTAGCTGTTCACATTCAGTTATCTTACCCTTCCCTCAGGCTCAGTTTATTTGAAGCTCCATTTGTTCGGGCCTGGCCTGCCTTTATTCATGCTCGCCTTGAATGATGGGGGTTAATTCTGAAAAGCCCAGACATATGTGGCGTTAGCTGTAGGTGCAGAGGCCGGAGTTGCCTTTATTCATTTGTACCAGTCTGGCACCATGGGAGCAGGTCTCTGAGATGCACCAGGTAAATGCTGCTTTTTATATTCCACTTTATGTGTATGTTGGAGGCCGCATGGCACAACTAAAATAAAAATATATAGAGTAGGACTACCTGATGAGATTGCCTTGACGTGGCGGGGTGACTCAAAAGGTTGATCATTACTTTGCCAAATATCTAAATTTTATAATATTTTACAGTTTGGAAGGAATATGTGCATTTGCATGGTTTTTATTGCAAGCTATTTTCTGGTGGTGTTGGCTTTTTGGCTGATTTTTTTACTTTAATACTGACCCTAGCTACATTAATATAACTAATATAATACTGTCCTATATGTACAAAAATATTAATATAAAACTGTTCATTTATACAATTACTATTATACTGCCACTTTTAAATGTGAACATAGAGTTAAGCATATAGGAAACTTTTAATATGCTGAACTTGTTGAAATAAAAGTTACATAAGAGACCTGGGATGCTTGGCCATAAGCATTGTCAGCGCCAAAAATCTAATTGTCTTTCATATTACCAGGAACAATGTAGCTGTACAGTATACAGAGATTCTCTTTTTATGACTTTTTTTTCAGAATGATTTTCCACACAGTTGAATGCTATTTCTTTTCGATCTAATACTTTTTAAGCCACTTGACATATCCCCAGAGGGATCCGCATTTATAAAGATGACTTTTATAACTTTACTAGCGTGGAAGCAACAGGTGGCTTGTTTATTGACATCTTCAAGCTGTAACACTCAGAAAACACACTGGGTTAAGTATAACATCTGCTGCTCTGGCATTTTATCCACAAATGCTCAATGAGTCAGTTTGGCATGGTTCCTTAAGACATATGACATCATAGACAGGGGTTCTACTATATGCACCCTTTCTCCAATTATTACTATTGATCTGAACATGGTTTAGGTACAGGGGGTCCTGGAGCTAGGACTCCTGGAGATTCATAGGTATCACTGTGGAATAATCCAGTCCCATAGAAAACATGTCAGTTCTACTACAGCAAGAGATGACATTTTTAGTGGCTCCCACTCAAGGATATTAGAGGGAGTCTGTGGTGCCCCTGCCTGCATCTTGGTCGCCACAGTGGTATCGCACCTACTCCACAGGTTGGTGCCATTGCTCTCAGGTAAGCTGGGAACACAAAACTAGACACACCACCACACACCCAAAACACCCATCCTAACTCAAGACCAGGGAGATGAAGGCAAAAAAAATTCTAAGAGCAACCCCATCTACTGTTTGGAGGAAGGAGTAGGTTTAGGGGGTAGGAGGAGTTAGTGAGTGAGCAGTAGTTAGAAAAAGTGAAGAAAAGGAGCAGCAAGATGGCGTTCTAGGGGTCACTGGAGCTGGGGCCTAATGGGACCAGTGGGTAGGTCGGCCAGGAAACTCCAGTTCAGAGAACCCCGAATCTACAGCCGACTTCCAGGTCGTGGTAGAGGAACTAGCTGCATGAGGGGACCAGCCCCAATCTGGTGTGAGACTGTATGTTTAAGGCAGGAAACTGGAGGCTACTGGACTGCAAGTGCAGTGGCCAACCCCATGTTCTCTCAAAAGCGGACAGTGATTATAGTTTCCTGCCTACGGACCTGTATCTCGAGGGCACGAAGGAAGAAAGGAGAAGGTGTCAGAATGAGCAGCACAGAAAGGCTTATGAAAGGTGTCTTCGTGGAGTGTTCCTGGACAATATGAGGGCTGGCCAAGCTGCACACTGGGAGAGCACAGTACCCTGGATGGGTTTGCACTGAACAACATTACAGTAAAGAGACTGGTAAGAACTGCAACTGTAAGTGTCTGTCCACTCCGTTGCCTCCCTGCACCAACAACTACCACCACATTACACCTAAACCAAACTCTGGGGATCTGCTCCGTCCGTGGGGAGTTATACACCTAGCTGCAACAACATCTATTCCACAGGGCCACTACAAGCAGTGTTGGTCATTCTGATCAGACACCACGGATGGCATCATGAAAGAATTTAATTCCCCTATAAATATTTCCTTTCCATGCTCTGTCAGGGCCATGACCACCGGACTGCCACTGTGGCATCCACCTGACTGAGCCCAAATGGTCGAGCACCCTCTGTCATTGCTACCATTGCTTTGGCATCACAAAGAGGATTTACAACTCCGCTACGATGGGTCCTGTGTACCAGAAAACTGTGCTTAAAGAAACTGTTTAATGGCGGCCACCATACCTAACATCATGGGCTAGTCTAGGAGGAGTGTCGTATCCTCCCATCATGGGAATGGCCAGCAAGCGGCGCCAAAACTTGTGCTAACCCTCTTTATTTACGGTTAACAGAGATGACTTGCCTGTCAGTGAAATTGATCCACCCCCTTCTGAACCAGCGACAGCCCAGAACGAAAACCACCTACCAAGGGTGGGTACAGAAAACAGAGTGAGGCGTGCAAGCAAGGTGGAGGAGCTGCAGAGAGCACCACGTGCAACACGGTGTGTGCGATGGCGGACAACGGAGAAGAGTGACCGCCATCCTGACTCCAGGAGGTGACTACACCCGGTAGCCTTTGGACGTCCCAGAATCTGCTACAACCTCTGGATCCCTGCCTCCTGAACTTGGGGGTAGAGGAGCTGGAGCGGCAGCTCGTCAAGCTTCAGGTCACGGAGTTCACAAAGTGGCAGAAGGAGCTGAGGTAAAAGACCATTCAGAAACCAGCAGTGCAAGGCTCAGAGACCCCAGACACAGCAGAACAAGAGAACACCACTCAGACTGAGACACAGTCACAGTCACTGTCTCCAATCGACCTAAATGGACCCCTGGACGCCCCTCTCAAGGTCTCCCACAGTGCTGAAGCATCCTATCCCCATGGGGTGGACCGGGTGGGTGGATCACCTCCCAGAAATAGACTGCTGACCCCACTAGAACCCGTAATCAAGCCCAGGACCGAGGAAGCGAGAGCAGAAGTCTTATACTTTCGCTGGGTATAGCAGGGTGATGGCCTGATGGGATTCCCGAGGGATAATCAGGATGACCCATAGGCAATCGGTCGATGACTTGGACGTCATTCTGGCTCAGGTGTACCACCGCGAGTGCCAGGCTGCACGGCAGGCAGCCGCAGATGCTAGAGAGAAAGAGGCTCGGACCCAGTACTTAGCCATGCAGGTCAGTGCCCTCCAAGAGAAACAAAAGGCCCGTAGTAGCTCAGCAGTAGAACCACCAGTCAGGATGGGGAGGCACGGTGCTCCAGTTCAACATCCACTAAGGGTGGGGCTTTATCAAGGAGCCCCATCTCATCAACAATGTGTTTGTCAATGGACAGGACGTCAAAAGCCACCTGCCCCCAGGAGCTCCTGGTCGGAATTTATACCTTAGGGAATGGGTGGAAATACACTCACCACTTCGGGCAGCGAGGGTGGTATGCCCTAGCGGTCATAAAGGTTGTGGCATTAGTAGAGCCAGCGCCTGCAGCTGTGCACCCGAGGTGAGCCCCAAGAAGCTTGCAGCTGACTAAAAGACATTGACCCCCCAAACCGGCTGGAGTAGCCGTCGTACCACCTCTACAACACTGGCAAGGCTGTGCACGTTGGATCTTATGGCACATGGAGGAGAATGGAGAGTTTCCACCGTGGTCTGGATTTGGGGGTTACCAATTCGCTAATATGTCCCACTGCAATATCACCATGGAATACTACACCCCTCACCCTTGTAGAGGCAAGAAGCAAAGCCCTTATGTTTCTTGTGTGCAGTAAATGTATATAATAGTATGTAAATAACCTGGCTAGGTACTAGAAACTGTATATAGCTTTGTTTAAATACTTATCAAAGAAAGCAGCACAGCTTTTTCTTCGGGTGCAATTCAGTCACATCTCCTCTCCCATCCGCTGATTGAGATTATGATAACAAGTAAATCGACTGCAGCACTCCTTTTTCGTGTTAAGTTATGCATTTATTGGGCCATCAGGTGTCCAGCAACGTTTTGGGATCAAACTCCCTTCCTCTAGCCTTTGTTTAAATTGTTATATTTATAAACCTGGCTAGGTACTGTTAATGACTTAATGATGGACAAGTTGGGCCATAGGACTATGTGGAGGCCAGGACACTTTCTTGTATATAGTTGCACTTCTTAAGGTGCCTCTTTTTGGTTTTCAGACCAATACAGTAAGGTGCAACTCAGGAGCCCGTTGCACTTTACCAAAACAAAGCTGTTCATTTAACCTCTGACCTCAAAAACCATCGCGTGGCCAAAGAATTAGGTCAAAATATATTCTCTGTGCCCTGTAGCCACCATGCCCAGGGGTGAATTTGAAGTTGTTTTGGGGCAGTTCCCACCAGTTGCACTAAATTGCTGCAGTGTGACATGTTGCACTGGCGTCGCTGCGGAAGCTACTAAAACAAATACACTTGAATCCTGTAATGTGATGCTCTGCACTGGTGTCATTGCATATTGTGAGACTGTGACCGGGGTTATCTATGATGGCGGGTACATCTCACCCAGGTTGTGCTCCCTCCATGTGTAGGAATAGTTCCACTCCGGGGTTTTGAAGTGGTTTTACCTCCAGGAACGGAAAGTGTTAAAAGGGAAACAGGGAACCCTGGGTGTGGTCCTTAGTGAAGGAGTGAGCACAACTCCCTAGTTCAGACGAGAAGGAGCGTGAGCCAGACACAGATCCTTGTGGCTTGATCCTGGAAATTCATGAGCATAGTGAGTGGCACAGGAGGCCCGGGAAGTAAGAGGAACAGGCAACTCCGGCTGCGTCCCGGAACTCAAGGTCTGTGATATATTGGACTTGTGTTGCAATAAACTTTTTGTGTGAACCCTGGTGCCTGGATCCCGTGCTGCGTCGTGCAACGGCAACGCTACCTCACGTATAGTGGAGAATGTGGGCATTGGCAGCCCGGTGAGGTGTAGCACAGCCGGTCTCTTGCGGTATACCCAGTGCACATGTCCTTGATCCAAGCGGCTACGTTGCAACACAAACCAGCAGCCAGCATGGAGGATCTGCTCAAGCATCTGGTGCAGGCACAGCAACAACAGGAGCAAAGGCACCAGGAGCAGCACCACATGCACCAGCAAGCCTGCAAGCAGCACCAGCAAGCCCTGCAGCAGCAGGAACAAAGATACCAGGAGAAGCAACAAATGCACCAGAAACAGATGGCCCTGCTGACCGAGGCTATCTGCCAGGCCGACGGCTCCACCCGTGGATCAGGTGACGACTGCAGCTTTCCGGAAGGCGGTAAGACAAGTCGATTACAAAAGATGACCCCGGGGGACGATGTGGAGGCGTTCCTGGCTGTGTTTGAGCGGGTGACAGAGAGGGAGAAACTGCCGGCCGCCAGTGGGCCGAGGTATTGTCACCCTATCTGACTGGTGAGCCCCAAAAAGCATACTGGACCTCTGTACCGAGGACGCCCTAGATTATGGGGTCTTGAAAGGCGAAATCCTTGCTGGTTGGGGGTGAATACTTACGTACGGGCTCAGCGGGTAAACCAGTGGTTCTATGAGGAAACCAAACCCGTACGCTCCCAGGCCTATGACTTGTGTACTGGTAAAGAAGTGGTTGCAGCCTGAACTCTGAGCCCTGCGACGCAAATGGTGGAGAGGGTGGTGGTCGATCACTTTGTGCGCACTTTACCTGTCACCAACAACGGTGGGTGGGACACGGCGACCCAAGTACCCTGGATCAATTAGTGTGCTGGTGGAGCGACATGTGGCTACGCAGGACTTGATACGAGACACGGGACTTTGCGTGCCGCCCATCGGTCAGCCCCCTCCAAGCCCCAGGTGAAGGACCCACCGCCGGCACCTGTGCCGGAGGCCGCTCCTGTCCCCCATGAGGCCTCCCTTCCGTCCCTGAGGTCCGGAAGGTCATGTACCCCAAAAGACAACCTGTCAGGGGCCCTCCTTCCCCATTAGGTGTTGACGGTGCCAGCGGGTGAGACATATGGGAGCCCAGTGTCCCCTCACCACTGAGCCCATGGATTGCGGGTATACCCGGCGGGGATCGATGTATGCTCAGGCGGTGTGTACCGGGACCTTGTTACCCCGGAGACCGAACCCCACTTGTGCCAAGTACAGGTTAATGGGTGTCTGGTGACAGCCTTGTTGGATTCCGGAAGCTTGGTAACCCTTGTGCGGTCAACCCTAGTGGCAGAAGTGAAAGCCACCGGGCGTACGGTAGGGGTGGTATGCATCCATGGGGACCTCCAAGACTACCCTATGGGGTTGGTTACCATCATGGCACCCTACGGACAGGTGCAACATGAAGTGGGAATTATGAACACTCTTCCCTATGACGTGATCCTGGGAAAGGATCTGCCATTTTTTTGGACACTATACGAGGGGCTATGTAAGCCCCCTCAGGTAATGGGACCTGAGCTCGCCGATCCCAGGTCGGGACACCTGCCGTAGGGGTCACCATGGTAGGGACAGAGTGTGAACCCGTTAGGCCACCCCTTGAGGTATTGGCAGGAGAGCTCGAGACAGATGAGCCGATCCCGGAGTTGGAGGAGGCCCGGATACTTTCGGGACGGCCCAACTCCAGGATCCTACATTGATACACGCCCGGAGTCGGGTGACTGTGTACAGAAACAACTTACGGTGTGTGTGTTCGGTTCCTCAGTCCCTGACCTGTCCACTACAGAGGCTGCCACAGCTGCCCGATAGCATAGCCAACTCCCTGCATCCATTCCTGTCACCTCTCCACAACCCTGGGGACTGTGCTCTGCCTGTGGGGAGTATACCACCTAGCTGCCTGTCCATCATCCCCGGAGGCCCACAGCATCACTGGTGAATTCACCAGAAACCACAGGTGGCATCACGAGAACTCTTTACGTTTTATTTATACCAGTTTTTAAACAAAATCCCCAGGGCTATGGGCCAGGGCACCAGCCACCGAGACAGCATTCACCAAAGTAACGGCCCTGATACCAAGTACTCCATAGAACCCTGGTGCGTCATCTTCTGTTATGGAATTGTACACCTCAACAAGGAATGGGCACAACTGATCATGGAACAGCTTGTAAAAATGTGGAGAGAAGCCATTTAGGCCTGGACTCTTGCCTGCTGGGGTATTTTGTATGACTTCATCTACTTTTGAATCTGTTATATCTACCCCTAAATTTGTAGTAGATTCTGGATCTATTGTCGGGAGGGCTGTATCAGCAATATCTTGTTCAATAATGGATTGAGGAGCCTGTGGGGAATTTTTTAAGGCGGTATCGCTAAGATTGTACAATGACTTGAATAATGTTTCATCATCTCCAAGATATCTTCCGGATTAGATGTCAAGTGTTCTGTCTGGTTTTGTTAGGAAGCTATAAGTGGTCTGGCTCCTAGGGATGCAGCAGGCGGGCCAAGGGGCGACCGCATTTATTAGTTTGCTGTAGAGGATACTTTTTATTTTTTATTTTTTTGCTCCATGCCGAGTATGCCCAGTGACATTTCCACAATAAGGGCTATCCCGATTGGTCAATTCCTGAGGATGAAGTGGATCTGCTCCACGGAGGCAAACTTCAGGAAGCAGGCATTGGATCTTAGGGAGACATTTAAACAGCGAGGATATGGCCGTAGGATCATCAAAAGAGGATATGATAGGGCCAAACAGAGTTTGCGTAGTGATCTCCTTCTACCCCCAAAAGATAAACAGGGAGATGAGCGTGGTCCCACACGCTTTATCTCAACATTCAATCATGGATGGGGATCAATGAGACAAATATTGAGAAAACACTGGCCTATCCTACAGGCAGAACCTAACACTGCGTGAGTGCCTTCCTGACTACTCAATGATGACGCCCGCAGATCACCAGTTTAAAAGACCTATTAGTTCATAGCCATTATGTGGTAAAACCTAAGGGAAAAATTTGGGAATGATAAAAAACTGAAGGGATTCTTCCCATGTGAAGATGCTTAGCATGCTCCAATGTCTATCGTGCACAAGATTTCAATTCAAGTGATGGGAATAAACAATATAAAATCAATAATTACATCACTTGTAGTTCCACCCATGTTGTTTACCATGCCACATGTGGATGTGGAAAAATCTATGTGGAGAACTTCATGTTCGAGTGAGAGAGCACGTAAGGGAGATTGAGGCATCTTTAAAAGTGAACGATGATTCCCTTTTAAAGACACTGCCGAGACATTTCAAGAAATGTCATGACAGTAATCCCAAGTCGCTTAGGGTTTGCGGGATTGATCTGATAAATGGCGAAATCAGGAGGTGGTGATCTGAGGAGGACACTCGGCCAACGAGAGTTAGGTGGATCATTACCTTGGACACCATGTACCTAAGGGCTTGAATGAAACCTTGAGTTTTGTCCCTTTTCTTTAAAAGCAGAATTGTATTGGATATAAGATATATTTTCTCTTAAATTTTAATAGGGTCATATAAAACCACTTTTGTGGTTGCTAGTGTTCCACCAACAGATGTGTGCTGGGACTGGGTTACCAGGACCAATACACATTATACTTTTGTATATGTGTATTTTTAATTGTTTTTATCATCATGGTAAAGATTTACTTTCTACCTCCATAGTGATTTCAGATTGGGATTGGCGATGATAATCGGATCTGCATATTACTGGCTGTTACTCTACTATATATCAAGAATGGAACTTGCTGGATAAATAAGAATGTTCTGGTATGCTTATGTGCTTTTTCCATTGAATTCCGCCAGTGTTTGCATATAATCTCTGAGTCTTATATCTCTACATCTTTATCCACCCTGCCGCGGCCCTAGTGCGCATGCGCGCTCTTCCGGGTTTCCCCCTCCTTCCTCTCGGCGTCACTCTCCCCAGTGTTTGGCTGGTTGCCCTGACGACAGTCGGGTTTCCAGCGTGACGCTGGCGATGCCCCGAGGTAGTGAGGTGGACGCTGCGGCGGAAGTGCATGGCCGCAACAGGATCTGTGATTGGGTGGATGGAAACATGTGACCTGAGTACTCAGGCATATAAGAACCAATATGGAGGTCGGATCTGTATCCCCATGATGAAGCACAGCACTTGCACTTTATACTCTTAAGCGAAACATGGCAGTGGTAATTCCTGGGATCCTTATTCCACTACTTGTCTGCTGACATCTTATCAAACCAGGTGAGAGGTGGGGGCTCTTTGGCTGTGGTGGTATGGGTATATTTTATACTGATATGATTGCAGAAACCATGTTATGAATGCGCCCTATACACCTCCTTATGTCTATTCTCCAAGTCCTGTATGCGTTCCAGCCGTTCCGTAACCCAACCACTCTTCTCTTAATGTGAGCACCATGTGCGACGCCCAGCAGGGCTGTGGGGTACTCGGTAACCGTGCTGTGTGGGTCGGTAGGAGGCCACGGTGGCGGTGACCTGGCTCCGTGACCCTGGGCGTGCAGACAAATGGGAATATATTTACAGAGGATAGGTTTGTGATGCCACCTGTGGTTATTCTGGTCAGGGTGACCAGTGCTACTGTGGAACCTCTGGGGCTGATGGAGTGGCATCCTGGATGGTATTGCTCTCTACAGGTAGAGCGTGGCCCCAGGAATGGAATTAGAGTTTATAAAGTGGAAGATGATGAGGGACAGCGCTCAGTAGGGATGGCACACAGAATAATCGGAGGAGACCAGGGTTGTAGTTCTTTACCTTTACTTGGTGATCAATCAAGTCCACCCAACTGGGTGCTGTACTCCTCCATGGTGCAGCCTGGCCAGCTCTCAGATGATACGGGGTCACTTCACCAAGACACCTTTTCTGAGCCTTTCCTGGCCGTCACCCCACACTGGCTCCTATCCTCTCCTGCCTGGCGTCTTCGTGTGATAAGGTCCCAATCTACTGGCCGCAGGCCCTGTCGGGCGACTTCAAGAAGTCCAGTGGCCCTATATGGCCACTATCTTGCGTAATGTCGATGGTTGTGGTTGCAGCCCGTGCAAGCCAGCAGCCTCCGGTTTTGCTACCTAAGGCTTTCAGTCCTTTCTTTTGATCGGGGCCGATACCATCTGTGACCTGGTCCGTCCACGCACTCCAGCCGACAGTGGATACTGGGTGCCACGGGTGGTTCCCCCACAGTCATGCCCCCTAGGACCCTTTCGTCCTACTCACTCTTCCTCCGTCCCATCCTGGAAGGAGCCTCTCAGCAGCTCCATCCTCCAGGTCTTACTCCTCACTTTTCTCCTACTGAACTCAACTCTCTCTCTGAACACTAACTTCCTGTCTCTACTAACTTTTGTACCTACCCCCTCTACCTACTCCCTCCTCCAGCCTGCAAATGGGGCCCTCCCTCAATAGGGTGCACCCAGATCCCCAGGCCAGGAGTTGGATGGTGTTGGGTGCAAGTGAATGTGTCTTACCTTGGCAACCCCTCTCACCTGAGAGCGCTAACACCACACCTGTGGAGAACGTGTAATGTTATTGTGGCGACCAGTCCACAGGGGCTCCACACATGTTTAACTAGGATGCCCCGAAGGACACATTTTAGAGCCTCCCATTTAAACGGCATAGGGGTAGTGTCTTGAGAATGATCTTTCAAAAACATGTCTATGGAAGTCTTGATGTCCTGTACACATATCAAGTCCTTCAAAAGGTTAGTGTTCAGTTTCCAGGTCCACGACCTCTCCACCGAGTCAGGGGACTATTATCCAACAAGACTGGTGTGTGGTCTGACCACAAAAAGCTCCCAATCGAGGTCCGCAAATCCCACGTGACAACCTCTTTTAAGGGTATTTGCACACAAAGTCGCTTTCTGGCATATACCGTCTGGAATCCCCCTGGAAAAGTGCTGCTAAACTGCTCCTAAAAATGATCAGAATGCACATCTAATGTGAAAACGACATTAATGTGCATGTGTTCTGTCTTTTGTCACTTCTTTTAACCACTTCAGGGTTCGAAAATGTGAATCGCTTGAAAGAAGTGACATGCTCATTATTTGATAGTTATAGCTTACATTTAGAAAAATGACATCAGTGGTGAATAAACAAAGCAATGGCAAAACCGCAAAGCCGCTTCAGTGAAAAGATCCCCGACTATTTCCTGAAGTAGTTTCGCCTAGGAAAATCTTGTCATGTCCGCTGGCGATTTAAATACGTTATCTGCACATTGTGTTAAAAAGGTTTTTTCCTGCATTTTTTAATCTAAACTAAGTACCTTTTCCAAAAAGTTCTGCTCCACTCCTTTAGTGAGGAATGCACTTTGAAATGCTTAGAATAAAACCACCTGCATTGAAAATATTATTTGTGTCCACCATCTACAGCAGCAACTCGGATTTATTTCTCCTTTCACATTCCATCCCTGTGAATTTAAATGAAATTATATCATAGACCTAATGGAAAACAGAAGAATTAACTGGGTAGAAGGGCAAAATGAGCAATTATAAGTTCACAGTGCTGTATGATATGATTTTAATATATTAAGAGGATAAAAACTTTAACAAGCCCTTTAAATTCTAAATGAGGCATCTTGTTTTGTGATTACCCCTCAGCAGACATCAGTTGACCACAGTAACTTTTGTTTGCAACATAAATATCATCATAACCTATGCCTCTTGGCACAAAATACAATCTCTGCTAGCTTTTGAATACTGAAGAAAAAGAAATGAACAAAATTTACATTAAAGCAAAAATGTTTCGGATCCATCTGAGCCCTGTAGACCAGAAAGGTGAATTTCAATTTCACTGCTCTGCAGAGTTGCATTGCCGTGTCTAATGGAAGATATACCCACAGGTAGGCTGCCAGGAAACCTTGAGGCCAAGGTGAGGCTGTATTATTATTGTCTCCGTAATAATATTCAGCTGAATTTCTCAGCACAAGGTCAGATGTAGTCCCAGTGGGTATAGTTTAAAGCACCACTGACTACAACTTTATTAGTATCGTAGACTTGTTATTTATCCAAGCATCACATATAATCAGGAATAAAGAAATACTTCTTTAATCTTCGATGCCTTTGAGTAAATTCAGAGTCTGTTTGCCTCCTGTAACCAATGACCTAACTACCAAAGTAACAGGAGTTGTACCTGCAATAGTGACTCTCAGCTGTCAAGGTAGAGGGGAAAAACAGGAGATATCTACATACCCTCAGAATCATTCTGTATGAAGAGGAATGTTGTGCTTTGTGGTCTTTCCAAGATAGAATCAGGCATTATGGGCTTGAGGGTTATTGCAAAATATTAATAATACTTATCTGTTGGTGTCTGACTGCTGGGACTCCTCGAGATCCCAAGATTGGGGCTCTAGAACTTGGAATTGGCCTCTGCAGAGTACAGTCTTGAAAAGAGCAGAAATGCACATGCTCAACTTTGGCTCCATTCATTGTCTATGGTACTGCAGAAAAAAACAGAGCACTTGTCTTTCTTTGACCTTCCCATGGGAGTGAATGGAGCAGAGGTCGAAGGTGTTGCATATTTATGATTGGTTAACATCATACAGGTAGACGAATTACACGCCCCTGTGACAAAACAACAACAACAACAAATAACCCTATCTGATAACAACTAGTCGGACTTAACAACTTATTATGTGCAAAACACTTTGATTTCTAATATCTCAGCAACGGAGAGGCAAATTAAAAGAATTAAAAAAAACATCCATCTTGCAGCCATTATTACATCGTGTGTTCAGTTCAACATGAAAAATTTGGTGAAAAAAAAGGTCTTGTTCACTGGGTTATTCTCACCATAAAAGATACATTTAAAGGGAACCTGACCTCTACAAATGACTCCCCCAGCCTATTTTAACCTGTCCCTGCACCATAGTAATCTATTTGTAACCATCCCTTTCTGTCCCTAAACCGCTATGTGAAAGTTTATAAAAGTAGTTTATTCACCTCTTATTCTGCAGCTTCTCATTATATTAGAAGCAGCAAAAGGCGGACTTATGTGGCTCTCCCCACTGCCGGCATGTTAATTATGCACGCCCACATGGGCATGCTATACCGCAGGGACATTGCTTGTCCTGCAAGGGGGTGGTACAGGCGATATGACGCGATTTTCATCATATCACCTGTACCGCCCCCTTGCAGACAAGCACAGTCTCTGTCGTATAGAACGCCCATGTGGGCGTGCATAATTAACACGCCGGCGGCAGGGGAGATCCACATAGGCCCGCCTTTTGCGGCTTCTCATATAATGAGAAGCTGCAGAATAAGAGGTCAATAAACTACTTTTATAAACTTTCACATAGCAATTTAGGGACAGAAAGGGATGGTTACAAATGGATTATGACTCACCGCGGCCGGCTGACTCCGGTTTAGACAGGCGATTCTTCTTCCCTCCTTGTCACGGGTGGACCGCGCCTGCCGGTAGTGGGGTCCGGTGTAGTGCAGATCAAAAGTGAAGACGTCTTGGTGGAACAGATTAAAAGGGGTTTAATTTGTTTTATTCGTGACGCCACCTATGAGTAGATTCGGTAAGGGCTACCGACGCTGCGGAACCCCGGGGGATGGACAGCAGCAAGATGTTACGCTCCCCACAGGCTGAGCGATGATCCCCGGGGGCTGGAGCTGCTCAAGATGTTGTGCGGCAGCTGCGGTTACCTTGTTGTGCGGACGGACAGTTCATAAGGAAGCACGGACACAGGTAGTCTCTGCAACGGGTCTTTACTGTAACCAGTAGGCAGTACATGGCATACAGTGGTTGAGTAGTAGACCAGGTGGACTCAGCAGTGGTAGTGTTCCTCAGAGATCCGCAGTGTTCCTCCATTCTACCTACTTAGTTTATCGCCAGCGTCGCCCAGGAATACCAGGTCGGGTACGGGGAGGCTGCTTCAATGCCCTATCCATGATTTACGTTCTGGATGCTTTGGGGAGCCTTGGATCCCTCAGTGGGTACACCGCTGGTTAGACGACTGGAAACTGGCTGGTGGTGGGGTGCTCCTGTAAAGCTGATCCTCCACTCTTCTGGTTCGCGTGGCAGAGGTGAACTGCTGCCAGCTTCGGTACCAGTGAACCGGCTGTGAGTTGTGGGCACGGGAGTCTTTTGGGAACCCGTGTAGAAATGCCCATTCCCGGTGGTTAAGGCCTCAGGTGCTGACACCCGACCGGTGACGGCCCAGGGGCCCGCACGGAGTGCGGAGCCCCCGCTCCTCTCCAAGTTCTAGTCTGCTCTTGTCAGGTTCTAGATTCTTTCTCTCTAGATTATTGTGTGTTCTACTACACTACCCTAACACTCCACCCACCAGGACCTATGATTGGTCCCCTGTTCTAGGTGTTGTATGTTGGGTTGGATCTCTAAGTTAACTGGATCATTGCTGAGTCAGAGGATATTGCGGCTGCATTTGTGGCTGCAATACCCTCCTGTGACGCACTCGTTGCGGGGCGCCACACTCCCCCTTGGTTGAATACGCTTGTCCCCAAGCGTCACACTACTCACATTACAGAGGTTTTTTATTTTATAACAGGTAATACACTTTTATTAATGACAAGTCATATATGCATAAAAGTGAAAAGGTACCGTATATACTCGTGTATAAGCCGAGTTTTTCAGCCCAAAATTTGGGCTGAAAAGTCTCCCCCTCGGCTTATACACGAGTCAATACGGGGGGGGGGCTGTGTCCGGGGCTGTGGAGGCTGGAGGAGGCGGGGGGAGGCTGCTGTATGAGCGGCCCCGTCACGTGGGGGCCGCTCATTAAATATGCACTGCTTCCCCCTGTCAATCAGCGGCAGGGGGAACCAGTGCATATAGCCCCCAAATGCTGGCACTCGCCCCCCCTTGTAAGGGCCCCCCCCCGATGGTTATATTACCATTCCGGACTTCTGATCCGCGCCGCTCCTCGGTGCTTCATCCTCGCTGCTTCATCCTCGCTGCTCCGTCCGTCTTCTACATCCGGATCTCCTGCCGTCGCAGGCATATGACGTCATCGCGCGGCCGGGGATCCCGGATGTAGAAGACGGACGGAGCAGCGAGGATGAAGCACCGAGGAGCGGCGCGGATCAGAAGTCCGGAATGGTAAGAGAAGCGGGGGGGCCCTTGCAAGGGGGGGCGTAGTGCTAGCATTTGGGGGCTGCTGGGGACCCCCAGGGGGCTGCTGGGGACCCCCTGGGGGCCGCTGTGTACTCCCAGGGGGCCGCTGGGGACCCCCAGGGGGCTGCTGTGTACCCCCTGGGGG